>JASFAT010003679.1:972500-1494440 GCA_031353405.1 Baronia brevicornis
TCTTTATGAGATTGGAAGGCAAATGAGCAAGTGTGTCACATTCGTTACACCATTGGCATTGCCAAAATTTTGCCAGCCTTTGACAAATATGTAAAAGCCTGTTTTTTAAATATTCCAATTTTCAAGCCTACTGTGTGCAGAATGAAAACCATTAAAGCACAAATAAACATAAATACAAAAATGATTACCCTTTGGAACCAATTACCCCCGAGGGTGTTTCTGAACCATCTTTAGAATAGTCAAAAAAAAAAACCTACATCCTTTTCAGAGGCAGACAATGCTTCCACAATACCTATGACACTGTAGACGACTATGGGTGATTTTATCGCTAGTTAGCTGAATCTATTTTGTTTTCGATATTCACTATTTTGTGGCACTGATTTCGTTCCAAAAGGCAATGCATCTATATGTTTTCCTTCTATTTTCTTATTAATTTTTGAATAAATAATAAAATCTATTTGGTATCTTGTCCTTCAGTCCACTTTTTATAATACACTTGTCTATAACAGCTATTATTATTCAATTGTATGACATTTATTATAAAAATGTAAGTGTTTTAATTTTAATTATAAATATTAAATGAACATTAACTCAAATAAGATCTAGTTTATCTTCAATGAAAATATTTAAATCTCTTAACAGACAACTCTGTTACAGACAACTGTCTTACAGACAACACAGTCAAATATATAAAGTCTACTACTATCAACATATGTTTATTTTTAAGGTTAATCTTCAATATTTTAGGATACCATAAATATTATTTCAAATACCACATTTTTAATGTTTTAATTCCTTGATAAAAGATGATAGAAAGTTTTGGACATTTTTTTTAAAAATTAGGTCAAAGTAACTGCAGTATATATTAACTAACAAAATTAACCTTTACTATATGGACAGTCAAAAGTTTTACTTAGCTAAGTAAAACTTTAGACTGTCCATATAGTGATGGATTTCCACAAAGTAACGCCTGACTCCATTAATAACCTTTACTATTTAATTACAAGTTAAACATTTACATCTTTTATCATTTTAGTTATAATAAACCTAATCATATGGTAGTGACATATGGTCTGTACAGACAAGACACTAAGTATGATGTAAACAAAGCTAATTTTACAAAAGTAAGGAAAAGGAAAAATTCAACTTACGTATAGGATGCAGCAACTCATCGCTGGCATCATCAGAGTGATGCAGTTTAAGAATAGCTGTGAGCCATGCATGCAAATCTTGCTCATTCTCTGCCACTATGCACAGCTGTTCTTCTCTAGTAAACAATGCAATCACATGTTTCTGCTTCAAATCTAATCTTCTTGTTATGTCATAACAACTCTTCAAAGGAAGGACCCGGCGAGGTGCTGCCCCTGCCCTAAATTTCTTCTCCGACTCATAATACTCCAGCCGAGCTGAGCAATCACCAGTCTCTGCTCGCAATACGAAGTACTTCTTTTTCATGGTCTTCAACTTCCGAAGATGACCCTGGCGCACCACGGCGCCTCCACCAGCTATCGCAGCCATGTCAGCGCTTCCGCATCCCAGCTATAGCACTCTGACACACGACAACTGCCTAACCTTGAAGTTGTTTACGTGATGAAAGTCACACGAATTCTTGCCCTGAACGTTGAAGCGACTAAAAGTACGCACTATCTCTTTTTAATACCGCGTAAATAATAAAGCGCTCGGTAATAAATCGAACGGCGTAGCGAATCCGCGTCCGGCGTTGTCCGACAGGCGCCATATGACCGCTTACGCTTCGACACTTAACCGTGCTACTACGATTCCCGGACGAGATAACAACACTTGCGTCGCATAGAAAATATCAAAATACATCAACAACAAACACTTTTCAATCCATAATTCGGTACGCTCGCTATTACACTCGGTCATTCACAGACACTCGAGTTTAGAAAGAGATAAAATCATTCATAGTAAACGTAATCTGCACGCCCTTCCGTAGAACGCAGGGCATGGAAGTCACGCCGTCGTCATGCCTGTGCAATATCAAAACAATCAATTTTTTGCTTCAATACGCAAAGGAACAACACTTTAAAACTGCAAAAATTATAAGAATCAAATTACACGATAACACTATTATGATAAGCACTTGTTTTATAAAAACTCATGTATTTGCGCGTCGTTTTTATTGGTTCCTCGCTATTGCGTGTCATTTATTCGAACGACGATTACGAGAAAAATAGTACTCTACAGTTCGGATTCACGTACTATAGTATTAATTACAAATCTGCAAGTGTCACTTGCTATTACATCAAAGTCAACTATTTTAATGAATAACAGAAATTTTACATTTATCCTCTCTATATATTCGAATGACTTACTTTTATACATTGTTAGACATAGTATCATAATTATACGTAAATTAATTTATGGATAATATTTCATTTAAAACCTTAATTTTTAAAAATAAATATATGTATGTAAAAAAATATGTATACAAAAAATTTCAATTAAAATTTTTTTACAACATTAGTAACATAATTTATTAAAAGCGATAGTTGACTCAAAAAATATTTGTTTTTAAAGTTCTTATAGGATTTGTGTTCGTTATTCACATGTTAAGGTGCAGCCAGAAAATTACGGCAGATACGTTAAATTAATAAAAATAATGATAAAATAACTCACAAATGATGATCGAGACCAGACATTGTATAGCAATTGCTATAACTCACTAATTTTCATTATTATGAAAATTAACCATATAAAACTAATTTGAAAGGAAGATGTTCATCACCCATCATATTATCTATCCATAAGTGAAAATGAGTTTTAGAAATAATCTAAAACTAATTTTCACGTCTTTCAGTATTTAAACAAGTTATTGTTAGAAAAATCTTATTTCCGATGAGACGGTCAAAAGCGAACGACAAAGACGGTTCATAAAATAGTGGTACTGTATCGATAAAAATGTACATGTTTTAATAAAATAAACATGTTTAAAAATTATTAATTTGTTTGAATTAATACAGTAGTATTTATTTTGAAAAACAGAACGGTTGATCACTAAATTTACTAATTAACTACACGTATCCAAACGGCCGCTTCTAATTAAATATTTTTCTAGTTGTCAACACTGAGTAATATGTCCGTGGTGCTCTTTTGTGTCCGTCATTCATTCACTCATTTGCTTGCTAAAAAAGGTACAGAAACGGGAATTGTTGGCAAATTACTCGAGATGAATACGTGTTAAAGCTTTTCCTCTTTTATATTAACTTATCTGCATACAAGGATTTATTTCTTAGCTGAAATTGAGATTATTTGGTAATGCTTGAAGTGTTTACATTGTGAAATTTGGATAATTTTTAGTAGCTGTGATATCTGTGTACTCAGCGAAAGGAGAGTTTTTATGGCGTTTTCGTTGTTTTGACTATTTGGTGGTGGTATTTTTGGACCGTGTCGTTGTACAGTTATCTTAAACTAGCTAGTGGCTATAGTTCTTTATATATGTTAAATCGAACAGCCTATCTTCTTTTCAATCTGTGTAAACAGCATTAAGTTGCAACAGTAACAACTTTTGCGGTTTCATATTTTGCAACCATCATTAGAGCGTGAAAACCGTGTCAAGCTCGTACCCCTATGTTTTCGGCCCATTTTAAGTGTTTTACAGACGTTACATTCTAATTGGGACATTCTTATTATAGGTATTTAGTTGTAGAGCAGAGACAATGGACCACAGCTCATAATTTCTAAGGCAAGTTTTATAAACTTCATATCCTTGAAAATTTTAAATGTCAATCTTATATTAAAATTATTATAATCGTGTTTAGTATACATATAATACTTCATGATTTAATTTCAGAATTATTATGGCATCTGGTACATCATCTTTGGAGAGCAATGGAAGCAATGGTAAATGGCATTGTAGCCTTATATAACTTATAATAATTGTACAAAAATCATGCACAAGCTAGTTTTCAATCAATAAAAGTATATATAGACTTTTGTTTATTATTAATTAACACGTTGACGGACAGTAGGAACAAGCGAAGTTCGAAAATTGACACTATATGTTTTTGTGATTTTTAGAATGTTAGAAGTATAGTTTTACTCTTTCTGCTTAAATAAACTTAATTTTGATTAATTTAGTACCTTTAATTAGGTTGCGGCTATAACAGCAAAAATTTAAAAACGTAAATGACAGGTTTAATGGTTCAAACAAGCAATTTTTGTATGCAACAAAGTATTTTTGGGAGTTTTACACGAAATGTTAGTTCTTAATCAAACAAAAATAAATAAATGACAAAAAAATTTATTATAATTTTATAATTATTATACATTATTTTCGCACTACTCCCTTCACAACCACGTGCATACTGAATCTGCAACTCGTATAACAGGTGAAATATGAACTTCAACCTAAAAAGATGTTTTCAAAACACGACACTATGCTTCTACGTATACGCCAGTAAGTGCACATTTGTGCTGCTATAGCCGTAGTGTCTAAAAACGACCGTTTCGTTTTGGACGGCTATAGCAGTCATGCCACATTGTGAACTTCGCTTTGACGGCTATAGCCGCAATTGTCCGTCAACGTGTTAATAAGATAAAAACAAGTAATTTATTATTTTTGTGTAGTAAGAATACTCAGTAAAGAAATAATTATTAAAATTTTCAGATAAAAATTATTTAAAAAGTACAAAAACTGATAATTTTTTATTAATAGCACTTTCGCTTTCTTGAGGAAATACCATAATCTCGAGAAAAACTTCTTTCAAATAGTAGCCCTGTTCAGTGAGAATTTGAAGCCCATCTTATATATCTTCTCCATATTCTATTTGATTTTGAAATATATTTGATGCTAGTCTGTTGTCCAGTTGTGCAGATTAAAAACCTATTTATTTTCTGATGAACCCTCAAGTCTGTGATATATTTTTTTTTGTAACATGTTTTTATCAGTATTATTATTTTATATTATTATATTTCATTTTTCAGAGTCAATTTCCAACAGTTATGTGAATAATGAACGGCACAACCCCAATCAGATACAAACAATTCCCCACCAGATAGAGTATGAGGTACTCACAGGGAACCAGTGCTATGATAAGCAAAATTATTCAGTGAAGGGACATGGGCATGCTATGAGCAGTGTTTATGAGCCCTTACAATATGATGTGCTCAACAAACAGACCAATGAGAGCTTGAAGCAACAATGTGAGAAAGCACTTCATGATTTAAATCAACTGAGACGACAGCATACAGAGACATCTAGAAGGTGCGAGCATGTAATGAAGGTGAGTTTCGATTAAGACAAACAAACATGTTTTATCATAGAAAGCGATCAATGATAACCAATATCTACAACACCCTGGGTATTTTAGAAACATTACCAATTTAAAGAATGTAAATAATAGGAAGAGAAAAAAATTCAATGGGAGGGGAAGAATTATTTAATTGAAAAATAGAACAAAATTAAGAAATTGGTCCTTCACTCATCATATGAAATTCGGTAACACTGAAAAATTCTACCATTTACTGCCGATATCTTCACTCCCTGATCAAGATGATCCATTTATGCTTGGTTCTACCACTATTAAAACTCTTAGTTATCATAATGTAACATAACATTATAACATAACTAGAGACAGTGTTATCTGCAGAATAAATCCATTGGCTTGTTTAGAGGAGTAATACATTTTGTATACCAGCTGTGCTATTGCCAATGAAAGTTTTTCTCTCTTTTTCTCTTAGCTACCTACTCCTATCATCTACACTAGGGAGTCTCAAACTATTTTGGACAAGAGACCCTTTTCCAAAATAACTGATACCTCCGACCTCCATAGCCAAATTACTTTAAAAATCTTTTTTTAGTTTTTTTCCTATTGATACAGAATGATACAAAGGGGTCAATATTGATCACTGAGAAACTCTGATCTAAACTTCTCAAAAATACTATTTATTAGGTCGTTTGTGTTTATGGATGTAGAAATATAAGGCCCTATGACAGAATATATGATAAAATATATGAATAATATATGATAAAAGAATGTTAATTCTGTTATTACAGTAAACCAGTTTGATGGGTTTATTATATGACTATAGATATGAACTCTAGTAATTTTTTAATTTTCCTCAGGAACTAGAGTATTTTCGGGGACAGCACCGAGTGGCTATGAACCAGTTGGAGGTGTCCGCCCAAGAGGCGAGTAGCCTTCGCGGGAAATACGGCGATTTGCTAAATGATAATCAGCGGTAATTTCTTTTGTTCTAAATTTTTCTCACAGATCACTTGCTATATCTTTCACTTATGAGTGAATCCCGTGCTTGGCTCCTAAATTTTTGAAAATTCTTTAACTTCAAGCATGGTTTTGTGATAATCACATTAAAAGATTTAATTTTTTTTACATATCTACACACATATGGTCAAACCTGTCTTCTGTAGGGGTAGGCAGAGACCACAGATCTCCATCAACTACTATCTCGGCATACTTTCCTTGCTTCCTCCACACAAAAGTTGAGAAAGGAATGCTTAGTTGGTTTAGGCACATAGAGAGGATGGATGAAAGAGGACTGGCATAAGAACTTTATGTTGCGAATGTGGATGGAAGGGTCGGTAGGGAGAGACCACGGAAAACATACCTTGACCGAATTTCCGAAGTTTTTAGGAAAGGCCAGGTCAAGACTACCCTTAACCAGTGAGCTTGCATGAAGAGTGCTGATAGATCTGAAACTAAGAGAGTGGCTGAATTTATTATTCATTGTTTACAGGTTGGAACGTGAAGTACAACACTTACAGCAGAACAGTAATCCTGAAGGTAGCTCTGACGCTCTTGTGCACACACTTAGGAAATATGAGTCGTTGAAAGAGGAATTTGAATGTTTCCAAAAAAGGTTTGTTATCCTTGAAAGAACTCTATAATTTCTTAACTAGAAACTCATGCATTGCTGTATAGTAATCCATTATTCTTATTAATCATAATATTTTATTATTAGTATTAGATATTATTATACATATTATTTTTTTATTATATATTAGATTAGAGAATGATTAATGGAGTCAGGTGTTACTTTGCGGAAATCCATCACTATGTGGACAAAAGAAAAGTCAAAAACTTTAACTTAGCTAAGATCCATGACAAGCAAACAATAAAAGAAAATTAATAATGTCTGTTTTCCCGCTGGATGAAGTTGATTTATTTGGAACTCAAACCAAAAACTTACCAAAAAATGGCCAGCAATGGTTGGTGGGTGGAGAGTTGCTGGCCGTTTTTCGGTAGGTTTTTGGTTTGAGTTTCAAATAAATCACCTTCATCCAGCATTTATTTCTTTTTTTATTTTAAATTTTAAAATTAAAAATTTAAAAAGTAATATAATATAAAAGGTTTTAATATATTCAAATAAAAAGTATCAATACATTTGTGATACATTTATCAATATATCACTACATTAATTACCATCAGATGACATTCGGGTCATGTGTGTTTGATTGGTCTACTATATATAACAAAAATTATCATTATCCTTAAAAAGACAACTTTTGTGTAGAGGCCTCATAAAAGCTTTAGGAGGAATTTTACATAGCAGCCTTTATGGTGGATTAGGTTAGCTTATAATCGCTTAGTTACAATTGATGTCTAGCCTTATTTTGGGGATTAGTTATTTTGCCGTTAGCGAGTGCTTAGTGCAGGGGTTTCCTAAGTAGTAAATATCGACACATTAGGATCGAAACTCACCATCAACTGCAAAGTTTTTATATTGGTAAGTATTTTGTATCAATAGAAAAGAACTAGCGATAGGATTTTTAATGTAAATTGACTATAGGGGTCTGTGGTATCAGTTCATCATCAGGAAAAGGGGCCTCTTGCCTAAATAGATTGGGAATACCTGCCTTAGACTCACATTTGAATTGCAATTCCAAGGTGTGGTTCAGCCTTATTCCGTTCCACCACATATTTATGGTTATTTCAGTGTTCCTTTATGACTTTAGTGACACTCAAGGAAAGATATTGCTTTTTTTAATCTATATCGAAACATTGGCATATTTCAGGTACGACGACCTGATAGAAAACCACAACGCCACATTGGAGAAATTGCGTATCGTACAAGAGGAGAACAGCAGGCTGAAAACCCAATGTCACGAGTTGACGCAGGAGAGAAATGCTGTTGTGAGTATTATATGTAGAAATGTATATTTCCATATAACCATATCTTATGTTATATAGTCATATATGGGCATTTTATTATGGGCAGTGGGTAGTAAGGCTTGCCTAAGAAAACCAGGAAACCCTGCCTTAATGGAATCTCAGATTTTGGGAATGATAAACTATAATAACTATCGGAATGATCTAATATCTACTTATGGACAGTCAAAAGTTTTACTTAGCTAAGATCCGCGACAAGCGAAACAATAACAGAAAATTAATAATGTGTGTTTTTCCGTTGGGTTTAGTGGATTCATTTGGAACTTAGTAGACTCTACGGAAGACAACCGAAAAGGCTTCTTTTCACTTTTCGGTTGTCTTCCGTAGAGTCTACTATACCTAAAGATGCCTCGTGTTGGGGCGAAACACGTGTCGTGTACAAGATGGAAAAGTGATAGTGTGTGTTTGGCGTTGTGTATAGTGGTTGGTGGGTGGAGAGTTGATGGCCGATTTTCGGTAAGTTTTTGGTTTAAGTTCCAAATGAATCCACTAAACCCAACGGAAAAACACACATTATTAATTTTCTGTTATTGTTTTGCTTGTCGCGGATCTTAGCTAAGTAAAACTTTTGACTGTCCACATAGTGATGGATTTCCGCAAAGTAACGCCTGACTCCATTAATAATATCTACATTATAAGAGGAAACAACAGACTTTCAAATTCTCTTACAATATAACTGATAATAACACGAGATTATTAAAATGAAATAAAAACACTATGTCACTCGTGTAACTTGGCGGGAAAAATTCGGCCAGTCGTTTTTCATGTTTTATATGGTTGCTAGGATGCAAACAACCGCCTTTTACCATGAAATAATCGTTGTTAAAATCAATCGATCGACGACCAATTGGCTCGGAGGCGAGGCCGTCCGCCCGCGGAGTCAATGGTCGCGGGTTCGGTCCCCATTAGATATTGGAATAAATATGTGTATGGATTACAAATATTTATTCCGAGTATGGTAACCCCGCCAATCCGCATTGGACAAGCGTGGTGGGTTAACGTCCGTTCCTCCAGAAATGGAGAGGCCCGTGCTTGGCAGTGCAACGTATATGGGCTGCTAAAAAAAATCGATGTTTTACCAAATGCGCATCAACAGATACGGGAGAGGAACGCTCTGAAGCAGCAGGTGGCGAGCGTGGTGCGCCAGTGGGAGGGCGGGGTCCGCGAGCGTGCCGACATCAAACGGCTCACCGACGAACGCAACGCCGCCATGGCCGAGTACACCCTCATCATGAGCGAGAGGTGAGACAACCGTCTACTTCCTACACGTTTATACCCAGTGTGATTCTTTACTGATGAGTATAGACCAGTGATTCTCAAAGTGTGAGATAACGCCCCCTTATGGAAACCTTTAAGGGGGTGGTAAGGGGCCCAGAGAGAATCCGGCGAATTTCAAAATTGTTTACGGGACGCGATGCCTAATTTAGATTTTAAAAAATATACTAAAATCATTATCTATCTATAGAAGTGTGAGATATGATAATACTGTTATGACAAGCTATAATAAAATTAAAGTTGTCATAGCGATGGTGAGTTTTAAGACGTGGTAAATTAAACGTATTTGGATGGCGCTAGAATATTATGAATTCTAGGCATTTGCCTACCGCTCACTTTGAGAACTCTTTTTTTTTTTGAGAACTCCTCTTTATCTAACTTATTAAAGTTAGAGAACCACTGATATAGACGATCGATTGGCCCGAACCGTCAAAACTCTAAGTTCTATTAATTACTGATACAAAGAGAGGCATCATTTTTCTCTGTATTCTTTTTTGGTCTGCACGTCTACTTCAGAAAATTCAATAGAGGTTGTATGAGGCAACGTCTTTTGTGGATAGTCGATTGTATTTATTATTGAGAATATTGTACATACATACATACATACATATCAACACACCTTTTTCCCGTAGGGGTAGACAAAGACCACAGATCTCCATCTGCTGTGATCTCGACACACTTTCTTTGCTTCATCCACACTCGTCACTCCCTTCATGTAAGCTCGCCAGTTGAGGGTACTTATATAATAAACAAACAGTCGAAATAACTTACTGGGTAATTTATAATGTTAAATAGTTATTGTTGTTAGAATGTAGCGTACTGTTATATCCATTCACTGAATACTACAGAGCTGAGGGCTGCTGTGTCAGCAATATAGACTCAGAGCCTCAGTCGATGGGTATAGTCAGTTAACTCGAGCTCCCAGTTGCGTAAAGATCTTCCTATTCCATATTATTCTTTTGTATTAAAACTTCAATATATGGACAGTCAAAAGTTTTACTTAGCTAAGATCCGCGACAAGCAAAACAATAACAGAAAATTAATAATGTGTGTTGTCCTGGCCGATTGGCCGATTTTCGGTAAGTTTTTGGTTTAAGTTCCAAATAAATCCACTTTATCCAGCGGGGAAAAAAAAACATACATTATTAATTTTCTGTTATTGTTTTGCTTGTCGCGGATCTTAGCTAAGCAAAACTTTTGACTGTTTACATAGTGATGGATTACCGCAAAGTAACGCCTGACTCCATTAATAAACTAATTAAAAATTCAAATTAAAATCGTGTGGACCATTTTTATACAGACTCTTTCTTTGTTCACATTCAATTTCTTTTTTTTTTAAAAAAAACCTCTCGACGTTTCACGTGTAATAAATAGTACGCGCAATAGTAAGACGTAATTTGTTGACCAGTACGAGCTAATGCGTAGAGCATTCTACCTGATGGCGCGAAGGGCGTATTACAGGGACACGGTGCACAAGGAGATGGAGAAGCTGTCGGACGACCTGCAGGCGGCGCTGAAGCGGGTCGCGGCGCTCGAGGCGGCGCTGCAAGCCTCGCGCGACGAACAGCGGGCCACTGCGCTGCAGGTGCGATATATAACGCTTTTACTTTTTAATGTGAAACATTGCGGGGTATGGGCGTGAAATCGTAGATCGACTTTATTTTTAGTTGGCTTGAGACCCGATGGAAAGCAATCAACGCCGTCCATAGACATCCGCAGTGCCATAGGCGATTGCGGATGCGTTGCCGGCTAGTTGCGATTCAGGCCACGCCCCCCTTCACTCGAATATACAGGGTCTCTCTTACACGTGGTCGTGAGCATACGGTAGAGGCCGAGCCGTCGTCAATGTTCCAAATCTACCGAGCGTCCATAATCATGTGTACTAAAGTGGCAGAGCCACGCTGCAGACGAATACTTTGTCAAGAATGGCATATTATTTGTCTGTAGTATGCATAGGCCGGCTCGCCCGGGGATGTACCACCACAGTAAACCGGCGTCTGAGTGATAGCTTAGCTACCGCGCTTCGTACGGTGGGCGGCCTGAATTCTGAAGGCCCAACACCCTTCCCCTCCCACTCCCATAATGTCACTTTCCTTAAAGGTCGGCAACGCTTCCGCACTGCCTAATGGCGGATGTCAATGGGCGGCTGATTGCTTTCTATCAGGTGACACGCTTGCTCGTTAGCATTCCGCAAATGAAAACATACTACCAGAGCCGAAAACCTTTACAGATTCCTTAAAAAATAATATCTGATCACTCAAAAGCAGTAAGTTTTTATCACTGTAAAAAAAATGATTGTCCGTAGAGCTGTGAGAG
Organism: Baronia brevicornis; assembly: GCA_031353405.1. NCBI lineage: Eukaryota > Metazoa > Arthropoda > Insecta > Lepidoptera > Papilionidae > Baronia > Baronia brevicornis. Next base: position 984,245 of record JASFAT010003679.1, read on the forward strand.
TCAGAGCATTCCACGAAGTATGTTTTTCTGATCGGATTATGTAAGAATTGTGTTACACGTGTCATTTACGGCGTTTTCGCTTCATACGTCGAAATGAAGACATTCGCTTCCGTTTCAGGCGGAGAGCTTAAGACGTGAAATAGAATCCGCGCTAGTGGACCGTGATCGCGCCATCAAAGAATGCACGGACCTGAAGACTCCACAGAACACTTCCACACTTGGCAAGTCAAGGTATGCTCCTAATATTTGTAAATAATTATAGCATTTCAAAATGCGATTCATCAGCAGGCTGAGGATATACATTTTTCTATGCAGATAAAAACACAACGAAACTTTCACGCCAGAGACATTTAAAAATTTTAATTTTAGATCGAAAACATAAATTTGTACATGATGAAAGAATGACACTTTCTTTAGAAAATGGAAGAGTAAACCTATTTGACAAAGCCAGCCAGCAGTCTAAGCAGTGGTTTGGATATGCTCTATGTTATTTTAATTTTCAACTATTTTATTTTAACATAAATTTTTAAGATTAACCATGATCCACTCTTAACGGTTGTCTTCCGTAGAGTCTACTACTACTATACCTGATGATGCCTCGTGTTGAGGCTTGTTGTAAACCAACACGTGTTGTAGTGTTGTTGACAGTGGTTGGTATATGACAGTGGTTGGTATATGACAGTGGTTGGTATATGACAGTGGTTGGTATATGACAGTGGTTGGTATATGACAGTGGTTGGTATATGACAGTGGTTGGTATATGACAGTGGTTGGTATATGACAGTGGTTGGTATATGACAGTGGTTGGTATATGACAGTGGTTGGTATATGACAGTGGTTGGTATATGACAGTGGTTGGTATATACAGTGACGACCAATTGCCTCAGTGGCGGGGCAACCGCCTAAGGTGTCAATGATCGCGGGTTCGATATAGAATAGAATAAAAATAGAAAAAACTATAGAAATGGAAAATCAGCCCCAGGTGCTCCAATAGAGCACCAGGCATACGCTGAGCAAGAACCATTTTGTGGCACTTTAGACTTTTGTTTCCTCTATTTGTTATATATATATATATATATACAATATAATATTATTTATATTTTAATTTTAGCATTAATAAACTTGTCTATTAATTAGTTATTTATTATTAGAAAATTTTTATAATATTATATAAATTTTTATGAAATAAATATTTGTATTGTTAACTTCCACAGACAAGATAACTCCGGTTACCATCACCTGGGGCTCGCGAGCGGCGTCGGCAACGATGGCTTTCTAAACGGACAGCACTCCAATGATCCCTCGTTGGATAAGTTACAAGGTGATTAATGGAGTCAGGCGTTACTTTGCGGAAATCCATCACTATGTGGACAGTCAGAACTTTTACTTAGCTAAGATCCGCGACAAGCGAACAACAACAGAAAATTAATAATGTGTGTTTTCCTGCTGGATGAAGTGTATTAAGTGAGTTAACCGTTAAGTCTTAACGGTTGTCTTCCGTAGAGTCTACTATACCTGATTATGTCTCGTGTTGAGGCGAAAAGCGACCAATGACGAGCCGTTACGCTGCGATGAATGGTAGCGGATGGAGCTCTGTGGTCTCTGCCAATCCCTGCGGGGGATAGGTGTGATTATATAAAAAAAAATAAAATATGTCTCGTGTTGAGGCGAAACACGCGTCGTTTGCAAGATGGAAAAGTGGTGGTGTGTGTTTGGTGTTGTGCATAGTGGTTGGTGGGTGGAGAGTCGCTGACGGCCATTTTTCGGTAAGATTTAGTTTTTGTTTCCCGTAAATCCACTTCATCCAGCAGGAAAACACACATTATCAATTTTCTATTGTTGTTTGCTTGTCGCTAAGTAAAAGTTCTAACTGTCCACAAGTTAGAAGGCAATAAATTAATCTAAGAAATTGCAAGTGACTTAAAATGGCATAAGTTCCATACTAATCCTTCTTTTTAGAATCCTAAATGAAAGGATTTATTGCGGATGTGAACGGAAAGGTCGGTAGGGGAAGACCACGGAAAACATACCTTGACCAAATTGTCGAAGTTTTTAAGAAAGGCCAGATCAAGAGAAACCTTAATCGTTGGGCTTGCATGAGCAGAGTGATGAGTGTAGAGTAAGCAACAAAAGTATGCCGAGATTGTAGCAGATGGAGATCTGTAGTCTCTGACTACCCCTACGGGAAACAGGCGTGACGATATGTACATGTAGGATTTAGTAGATATACTAGCAAAGCATCCTCATTTTTAGGATATATAATGAAGTTTCTTATTCGAGATTTTACTGGGGATCGAGCAACCTTCATTACCGCGACGTAGTTAATAATCGTACAAGATAGAACGCCATCTTTTAAGCTAAATAAAATAAAATATTTTTTTGCATTGCAGGCTTGGTGGGCATGGTTGTGGGTGCCGTGGACAAGGAGCGTGTGGACAATTTGGAGCAAGCGAACCAGGAACTGGAGCGGCTACGGAAGCAGCTCGACCGGCTGCAGACTGAACTGGCTGATGCACAGCGCGAGGCTGAAGTGAGTCGCTTTAATCCAGACTAGAGGATTTCGTTATTTATAGCATCAGGTGTGACTTTGCGGAAAGCCCGCCCGCCCTTCTGCGCCACACTCCCGCAGAAAACCGGCGTCTGAGTGGTAGCTTAGCTACCGCGCTTAGTACGGTGAGCGGCTGAGATCCGGAAGCCCAACACCCTCCCTCCTCCCACTCCCATAATGATCCTATCTTTAAAGGTCGGCAACGCTTCCGCACTGCCTATGGCGCTGCGGATGTCTATGGGCGACGTTGATTGACACGCCTGCTCGTTTGCCTTCCTATTCCATAGAAAAAGGAAAATCATTCAGTTATTACTAATCAAGTCTAACGTTACAGGTCTCCAAACGTAGAAGAGACTGGGCATTCGCCGAACGGGACAAGCTGTTGCAGGAGCGGGAGAGTGTCAAAGCACTGTGTAACAGATTACGAAAGGTAAGAAGATCGCCACATTGTGATATCGTTAGATGATTTGTAAAAGATCATTGGAATGCTATGTGAAGTGTACATACGTACTCTCCTTTGACAGCGGAAGTGATTGTCATAGTTTTATAGGCTGTAAATTATTTTTGAACTAATACAACATTGGGAACTTTAAGGGACAAAGGTCAGTAATGCTCCTCCAGTGCCAGTGAAGTGTTGTAGATTTTCATGGGATTGTCTATGTCTTTTCATCAGGAGAAGCTCCTGTCCCTTTCAGTTAAACAAAAATCCTTTTGTATTGCATATATCTCCATAGTTCAGAAATAAGTAATATTAATAAAAGTACTCTTAAAACTTGTGTTTACCTTCATAATAGTCTAGCAATCCATCTCTAGAAATATATTACACAAGCAGAAAGGGTTTTCGAGTTATTTCCTAGCTGGATATGTAGGTTTGTGACCACAAAGCGAGCCACCTTATACTGGCAACACTGCAACTCGCACTGGGTACTGTAGTGATACATTCATATGTACCACTCATATTATATCTCATATCATTCATAATGTATCACTAATGCATTAGTTCGACTACCGTCCTTTGGATAGACATGTCAGCCGTCCGGCACAAAACATTGAAATTATAATATATAAATATTGATATATACAAAGTAAATTGATAAACTGTGATTAAAGTATTTTTTTTTTATGGCATAGGAGGGCAAACGAGCAGGCGTGTCACCTGATTGAAAGCAACCAACGCCACCCATAGGCATCCGCAATGCCATAGGTAGTGCGGAAGCGTTGCTGACCTTAAAGGAAAGTGAAATTATGGGAGTGGGAGGGGGAGTGGGAAGGGGAGGGTGTTGATCCTCCGGAACTCAGACCGCTCACCGTAGACCAAGCTACCACTCAGACGCCGGTTTTCTGCGTTTCATTGTAAATTTATATAATATATTATATAAATTTACAATGAAACGCAAGATTAAATTAATATCATTTTGAAGAATTTTATTTGAAGAAGCGCCCTAAAGATGCCGGATGTCGCCGTAAGCAGTACGGCTTGGTACGTTACAGTACTAACAGTAGTATTACAAAGTAGAAGTTTAACTACTGCTCTTCGTTCAGTAAACCAAACATTTTTCCCCTTCATTCACCTCCACGTTTCTATCTCCCTGTCCGTCTTCTATTTCTCACTCTTTCCAATACACCTGCAGTGTTTATATTGCAGATTTTCATTAGCGTTGGTTCATTACTTACTATCACATGACTTGCTGGTTCGTTTTCCTAACCTTTCCAAATAAAATATTTTGGTAATTTCAGGAGCGCGACCAAATGGTGGGTGAGCTGGCTGATGCGAGGCGGCACGGCAACAAGAAGCAGTCCGACGGCAAGGACGCGAAGGCTTTGAGGTCTAAGACGCTCTTGCACGACGACAAGTGTCGATCCGGCAATAGAGACTCCGCTGTTGATGCCGATGTGCAGGTATACTGAGTCGTTGAGTCTGGCGGCGGAAATCGATTATTCAGATGAAAATTTGTTAATAAATCACGGCGACATGGTTCGCCACCTGTCACGTTCTGTTTCCCACGAGGGCTAGAAGCATCTAACAGAGAGCTGCTTCTAGCCCTAGAGTGTGGAGAAAGCAAGGAAGGTGTGCCGGTATCGTAGCAGATGGAGATCTGTGGTCTCTGCCTACCCCTACGGGAAACAGTCGTGACGATATGTATGTAGATCAAGATTCAATAACTGCCTTATTCTTTCTTAGTAGTGGGGAATGTTTACTGAGATATTAAAGTTTCATCCCCACCATCTGGATGAGCATTTCTTTCCACGCATCATTACTCTGTGGAACCAGCTACCTCCAGCGGTGTTTTCGATCCGAATACAAAGACTGTTAAATACAGAACTAATGAACAGATGGTTATAGCGAGCTGACTGTTGATTATTTGTTGTCTGTCTCTTGTTCCCCTCTCTACAAGGAAAACGTATTGTGCCTTACCGAGAGGGTGGCTATAACGCGAGACAAAGATCTATTGCTCTATCTCATCTCTTCCTATCGAATATTCTATCTCTATCTATATATAGATAATTGATCAATCATGAATCAGTGATCTATTATTTGAATCACTACGATTAGCAATAGTCTTCGCCGCCGCTGTTAGAGGGTCGTAAACTAATTGAGAGCTGTATGGAAATGCCTTTATTTGCTGGAAACTATTCTTGATGAATACTTTTGACACTAAACCGTGGAGTACCCTACAAGCTCATCAAATAGCATGCTATCTACCGGAAAGGATAGATTGTTATAGTTAGATATATAAAATGGATTTGTTACAGGACTTCGAGTGGGAGATTATCGAAGTGGAACTGAGCGGCCTGAGTAAAGATGGCGAGCTTGGCTTCGAGTTGGCTGGTGGGCGCGAGGAGCCGTACTACCCCAACGACACCAGCGTCTACGTCATTTCCGTGAAAAAGGGCTCCGTAGCCGATGGAAAAATCAAGTAAGTGCTAGTACGTCATTTCTTTAGAAATACCAAATACTATTCATTTTGTACTGTGTGTGTAACGAACAGTAACGGCTGTTGGCAGAATGACCAGCGCATCAAGTTATCTATCTAACTATATATCTATTCGTGTCTCTGTAGTCGCTCCCCCATATTTGAGGAGCATTATGTCTCATGTCTTCATCTGCGATCCATCGCTTCGTTAATTATGTTTTGGATCTTGGTGGGTGACGATTCTTTTTGTCGGTCTGTCCACTGAGTTGGTGAGCGGCCTCTAGACCGTTTTGCTTCCGTATTACCAACCACAATGAGTTTTTCCAAATTTTCATCGTCATTCCTCACAATGTGGCCGAAATAAGAGAGGATGTGCTGGCGACATATTGTGGACAAACAGGTTTTCACTTTTAGCTTTTTTATGGGATAGGAAGGCAAACGAGCAGGCGTGTCACCTGATGGAAAGCAATCAACGCCCCCTGCGGCCTGACTTGTGCCTTCTAAAGTTGGAGGCGGTGAATCTACGTGAAATACTGTCTCGCTCCATCAAGTACACCTACCTAGTTTCTTCGAGGTCAGTTTGACCTTATCTTCCAGGTGACCGCGAAACTGAACTTCACACGAAATATCGACGCCAAGGATTCCGATACATGCATTATTTTGCAATAACTTTATTTGTGGACAATTAAAACTTTTACTTAGCTAAGATCCGCGACAAGCAAACAGCAATAGAAAATAAATAGTGTGTGTTTTCCTGCTGGACGAAGTGGATTTACAGGGAACCCAAACTAAATCTTCGTCGACCGAAAAACGGTCGTCAGCAACTCTCCACCCACCAACCACTATACACAACACCACACACACTACCACTTTTTCACCTTGCAAACGACACGTGTTTCGTCTCAACACGAGGCATCATCAGGTACAGTAGACTCTATGGGAGACAACTGTTATGTCACTTAACGGTTGTCTTCCGTCTTGTAAGTTCTAACTGTCCACATAGTAATGGATTTCCGTAAAGTAACCTCTGACTCCATTTATCATCGTAACTTTATTTGTTTGGGTCCGATTGGGCTTAATCGTTCCATTTGGGTACAGGGTGCTGGACCGCGTGGCGGAGGCGTGCGGCGCCGTGTCGTGGGCGCGCGGCGCGGCGTGCGCGGCGGCGCTGCGGGGCGCGCTCGCGTGCGGCGCCGCGCAGCTGCGGCTGCAGCGCGCGCGCTACCTGCGCCGGCTGGTGCGGCTGGCGGGCGGCGTCGCGCTGCACCACGGTTCGTGACACCACGCACACACCACCGCTGACACTTACACCCCCCCCGCACCCCCTCACCCCACCTAGCCTTCACCACCTTTATATATATAGCTTTATTTCCTACACTTAATTTTTTTTTAGGTGTTGTTAGATTTCCTTTTTATATACTACTAGCTGACCCGGCAAACTTTATACCGCCGCAGAATCGGAGTAGGATCGGGAGGGGATGGAGAGGGTGTTGGGCCTCCGGATCTCAGCCGCTCACCGTACGAAGCGCGGTAGCTAAGCTACCACTCAGACGTCGGTTTTCTGCGGGAGTGTGGTACTTCCCCGGGCGAGCCGGCCCATTCTCGCTACAGACAAATATTATGCCATTCTTGACAAAGTATTCGCCTGCAGCGTGGCTCTGCCACTATAAAAACATACATCACACTTTCTTCGCGATACAATCGTTAGACATCCGTAAGAACTATTTTATTTTTCTCGTCAGGTATTTTCGTGAGCAAAATAGCGTGCGGTAGTGCTGCGGCCAAGGAGGGCAACATTTTCGTCGGCGACCGAGTCGTCAGTGTAAGTATTTTTATTTGAAATTTATTAAAATAAAATGTATCATCATCACCATCATCAATGCAATAGTAAAGGTGCACTTCTGCCTGTAGGCCTGGCTGTCTCTACAATGACGTAAAAATTACTGCGTTGAATGGTCAGTCTTGCAGCTCTACTACCAGTAGAACATTTTGTACAGCGTTGAAACTGACTGTTTTTTTTAACAGCCCATATATGTCCCACTGCTGAGCACGGGCCTCTCCATTTCTGGAGGAACGGACGTTAACCCACCACGCTTGTCGTGAACGTACGTGTACGTACATTGCCGTTTACATTTGTACACGTTGCCGCATTGTGAAAAGAAAGAAAATATATATAAAAAAAAGAGGATATCTGCAGAGTTGCTTTCGCCTTTTCTTCTCCGTCCAGGGTGGCAGGGATTCCCAAACTATTTTAGTCAAGAGACCTCTTTTCCATATTGAACGGATACCTCAGCCCCCCCCCCCCCACATAGCCAAATTACTTCAAAAATCCAATCTCTAATTTTTTTCCATTGATACAAAATACTTAACAATTTAAAAGCTCGGTTGGTGGTGAATTTCCACTCCAAGGGTTCGTTATTTCCTACGTTGATTCATTTTGACCCCTCTCATGCTTGATGAACGGCTTAGGGATAACAGAATTCTCTTTATTCTCAGATAGTCGACGCTGCCTTTCTCTAGTAGAAGTATTTGCAGTATTAGCTTACATCATCATCGTACAGATACCCGTGGGAGGAGATTAAATAGCGTTCTACAATAGCATTCTAGAAGTAACTTTTTTTCTTCTTTCTTGTGATAGATCAATAATCGATCGCTAGAGGGCGTTAAGAGCGTGTCAGAGGCGATGGCCATGCTGAACGACTGCCAGTACGACTCTGTGCTGCTGACTGTACTGCGACCTCTCTACCCTTGCTGCGACCCCAGGAATAGGTAATTTATTAAGAAAATATTAATATCGGCTGATTAAGGGAGTCAGGCGTTACTTTGCGGAAATCCATCACTATGTGGACAGTCAGAACTTTTACTTAGCTAAGATCCGCGACAAGCAAACAGTAACAGAAAATTAATAATGTGTTTTTTATACTGGATGATGTGGATTTACGGGGAACTTAAACTAAATCTTACCGTCAGTCTCTGTCAGACTCTACGGAAGATAACTGTGAAGTGTGAGTTACACTTCACAGTTGTCTTCCGTAGAGTCTACTATACCTGATGATGCCTCGTGTTGAGGCGAAACACGTGTCGTTTGCAAGGTGGAAAAGTGGTAGTGTGTGTTTGGTGTTGTGGATAGTGGTTGGGAGGTGGAGAGTTGCTGACGGCCGCTTTTTCGGTAAGATTTAGTTTAGGTTCCCCGTCAATCCACTTCTTCCAGTAGAAAACACACATTATAAATTTTCTATTGTTGTTTGTTTGTTGCGGATCTTAGCTAAGTAAAAGTTCTGTCTAATTTTGAGCGCTCGAAGGGAATCTGTTTGCGCATTGTATAAAAGACGAAAAACGCATGTAAACGCGATGACGCGACGCGTTATCAGCCCAATCAGGTAAATGAAATGACACTCTCTCGCACCTCACCTCAAATAGACTTAAGATCCGTGAGTGCTCAAGATCCGTGAGCGCTCAAGATCCGTGAGCGCTCAAGATCCGTGCCGGCAGAATTAAAACTGTTTAACCCCATAATAAGTTCCAATGTATTTTGCCGTTACTACATATAAATTACTAGTACATTAATTGTTTTAAACTGTTTAATGTGTTTTTTGTCAATTTATGGAAAACGATGACCTTGTAAAAACCAGTTACATGTAACCGATCGATTTAAAAGATTTTTAAAAACAGCTTCCGAGTTCTGTTTAAATCTAAAATTTTCCTACGTAGTAATTTGTTTAAGATGTGGACAGTAAGAATTTTTTACTAGGCCAAGATCCGCGACAAGCAAACAAAGTGGAAAAATAATAATGTGAGTTTTTTACTGGAAGTAATGGATTTACGGGGAGCTTAAACTAAATCTTACCGAAACAACGGCCGTCAGAAACTCTCCACTTCCCAACTACTATCAACAACACTAAACACACACCATCACTTTTCCACAATGCACACGACACGTGTTTCGCCTCAACACGAGGCATCATCAGTTATAGTAGACTCTACGGAAGACGACCGTTAAGTGAGTGTCTTCCGTGGTGTTGATGCTGTTGTTTATTCGGTAAGATTTAGTTTAAGTTTCCCGTAAATCCACTTCTTCCAGTAGAAAACACACATTATTATTTTTTCTTGGCCAGGTAAAAAAGTCTGACCGTCCACATAGTGATGGATTTCCGCAAAACGTAACAACGCCTGACTCCATCAATAACGTGTTTAAGAGTTTGAACAGATTATTTTTCATTTTTAACTCCATTGAATGCGCGCGTCCTTGTAAAAAAATAAACGTTTTGATGTTGATCTCTGCAAGTTTACAAACATGTGTTTATTAGTTTGCGTTCTTGTTTCCCGTCGGGTTTGTGTAGTGTATAACAAACATACATGTGTCGCAGGCTGCCGCTGTACGATCATTCGTGCTCCGACAAGATGGTGAATTTCTCCTCGCAGACCGACGAGCCCTGGGGGCAATTCCTGCCGCCGCCGCCGGATCCCAAGGTACGCTGTGTGATATACATTATTAACTTCGTCTTTTGTTTTCTTTTTTATATAATCATGCCTATCCCCCTCAGGGGTTGGCAGAAATCACAGATTTCCATCCGTTACGATCCCGGCACACCCTCCCGCCTCCTCCACACTTATCCATTCTTTCCTCTCATATTCAAGGCCGGCAACGCTTCCACGACTCCTGCGGCGTCGTGGTTGTCTATGGGCGGCGTTGATTGCTTTCCAACACGCTTGCTCGTTTTCCCTCTTATCCCATAAAAAAAAATTCATCGCAGCGAAATGGCTCTCCATTAGTCGCTTTTCGCTTTTGTGGGAATCAGGACGTGACGGGTGGCGAACCACGTCTTCTTTTATATTCTATACTAATTTTTTAATCTAATATATAAAAATCTCGTGTCCACAGAGTGTTTGTTATCGAACTCCTCCGAAATAGGCTTGACCGATTTGTATGAACTTTTTTCTTGTATACTTGGTAGGTCTCTGAGAATAAGTTTATTTATACCTAAAACTATAACTAGAAATAATTTATATGGCACAAAAACATTTGCTGGGTCAGCTAGTAGCCTATATATTCGACGAAAGAAAAAGTATTCGCTGTAACTAGAAAAAGACGTATTTTGTATAAAACCAAAATGCGTCATTTTCTGACGTATTTTGATTTTATACAACATTTCAATCAGAAAAACAGAACTGCATCGAATGGTCTTTATCGTTTTTTATTCTGAATTCAAATGGTATATAATACATAAAATACGTCATTTTCTACTTACAGCAAATACGTTTTCTGTCGTCGATATGTACTGCCGGTTGGTAAATGAGGTAAATAAATGGGGAAAAACTACAAATTAAAGTCGTAGAAATATACACCGTGACTTTTTAATTACCCGAGAAAATTAAGTAATATATTCAGTTATCGATATACATTAAATTTGGCGAAGAAAAAATATTTTTATTTTTATGAAATATTTATTAAAAATGTCCTTAATATACACCAAAATATATACAACAAAAAATCTTGCTAATTCAAATAGACATCAATTATCATTCCAATATGAACTGCACCCAAACCAACCTAATTTGGTCGCGTAATATTTACGTACGGAAGGGATAACTGTGAATGAAAACAATTTGCACAACCTGCCGATAAAAGACGTTTTTTCTCTTTCGCACGCGCTGTTGCCATACTTATGAATACATGCGTCTCATGCATAGTAGTAAACAAATACTAAGAAGATGGCGTACAAGTATTTGATGCATTTACAGGATTTCTTTGAAGTCCCATAAAACAATATTTTTGTATGAACGCTATAATATTTGAATGTTACTTACTGACATACATATTTTTACAAACGCGAATTTTAGTTTTCTCGGGTAATTAAAAAGTCACGGTGTATATATAGTATAAACATAACAATATCGGATAGACCATTGGTTCTCAAAGTTTACTGCTAATAAAAATATCCAATCTTGGGATCCCACCTCTTGGCTGTCTTAGAAACTAGTAATATAATAAAAATTAAAATCAATATTTACTATTGATAAAATTTTATTAATGTAAAATTAATTAATATAAAATTTAAAAAATGTATTAACATCAATTGTTATCTACTACAAGTTTAAAAAAAATGTATTTTATCTTTGTTACCCCGACCGCACCGTTCAATCTCCTGCGTGTCCTCTGCATTCTATTCCTTCCTTATCTCAACCGCACCGATTAAACTCCCTCGTGTCTTCTCCATTCTAATTCTGCCACTGGACACCCTTTCTCGTACTAAACTAGTGTTTGGGGATCTGCGTGGAATGAAGAAAAATTTAGTTCGTTTCTGTTATAGGTCCACATAGAGCACGGCGTGGCTGACTTTGACCGGCGTTACGTATACCACGTGGCTGCTGGCAGCCAGGGCAAGATACACCACGAGAGAGGTAATTCCATCCATCATTTATGTCACACGGCCTCCGACTAGAGAACGTAGGTAGTCTTTCCCGCTTAATCTTCATTTTTTTATTTGACACAAAAACAAGCTACAGTCTTGAAAGATTAATATATAATATAAACATAACAACATTCTGACTATAACTCTTAAGATATACGCACAGCACGGCTACATTATAATGACAATAAGAGTTACTTTTTCATACTTATATTGTGATAAAATATAATAAAAAAATAGATAAAGCTTTAGTTGGTGTAATATTATATCCAAAACTAGATTTTCTAGGCCCGCCTACGGTAGCACCTCAAATCTACGCGTAGGTTTCGAACTTCTGCCAAATTTCAGTGAAATCGGCCCATAAATGATGATTTTAGCTTTGTATGGCGGCCATCTTGTTCTCCGCCATTTTGGACTATTTTCTCCCATGTGTTCGCACTTATCGCCATTTTTTGTTCGAGAGCAACCCCGGTAGGTATTACGATTCGGAGGGGCCGTCGAGCAACTTTTTACCAGCTTTTCATATTTTCAAAGCTTGAATATAATTCGTGTGCCTCGAGCCATGTCCGAACATTTTGATAGATCTTAAGAGAAACAAGACATTTTAGGAGTAGGTATGCAGTTATTCCGACCGTCGTCAGTGGTATAACTTTCGAAGTTGTCCAGGAATATATCTACCTCGGGCAAGTCTTGCAATTGGATGGAGACAACTTCGAGAAAGAAGCCGATAGAAGGATTCAGTTAGGCTGGGCAGCATTTAGGAAACTCCGTCCGGTCTTCTCGTCGCCCATACCTCAGAGCCTGAAGACGAAAGTCTTCGACCAGTGTGTCCTACCCGTACTCTCCTACGGCGCCGAAACGTGGACGCTGACAGTCCGTCTGCTCCATAAGCTCAGATTCGCTCAGAGAGCTATGGAGAGAGCTGTGCTCGGAGTTTCTCTGGTAGATATGTTTCGGAATGAACAAATCCGCCAGAGAACTAAAGTCACCGACATAGCCTTTCGAATTAGCAAACTTAAGTGGCAATGGGCTGGTCACGTCTGTCGGAGATCCGACGATCGTTGGAGCAGACGAGTGCTGGAGTGGAGACCGCGTCTCGGTAAACGTAGTTTGGGACGCACCCCGGCTGCGGATGGTGCGACGATCTGCGCAGGGTGGCTGGCAGAAACTGGATGCGTGTAGCCGAAGATTGGGCTAGGTGGCGCTCCATGGGGGAGGCCTATGTCCAGCAGTGGACTGCCGCAGGCTGCTGCTGATGATGATGATGATGCAGTTATTAGGGGTGGGGTACTCATAAATTAAAAGTTTTATTGATGGATACGGGACCGACAAAAGGTTGGGAAGCATTCATCTAGATAAATGGCGATCCCGTAACGGTGCGTTTTTCCCGAATCTTTCTTTCTTATACTCTGTAACCAGCTAACTCCGACCGAACAGCTGTTTCCGAAGCGATATGACATTTCTGAAAGGCCGGCAACAGTTTACAGGCACTGTGGATGTCTATGGGCCGCGTTGACTGTTCTCTATCAATACGCCTGCTCGTTTGCCCTCCTATCCCATAAAAGTAATCACTGTAATCAGTGGTATAAATGCTATGATGGGATAATAGTTCATGTACCATCGGTGGTTCAGCTGGTCCGATGGAACAATATACTATAAACCACGATGGCTCATCTCGTTCCATGGGACAGAGGAGAATGTGTCACCAGCTGTACATGCCGTCGCGAATTTGTTCACGATCTCTTAAACGAGGCGAAACAAAAGCCAATATCCACTAGCCTTATCGTTCTTCTTTCATACTTTTGTATATCATTTGTTATCATTCCATGGTGGTACTCAGGAAATGACATCCACTCCCAAACTAACCGAAGTTTAATCAGATAACGCTTACCAGATAAGGACATATTGATTGCCAAGGCGACATTGATACGAAATGTGTATATTTCTTCACACACTTAAAAGTAAATAAGCAGGTTGAAACTTTCCATCTGATGGTAACCAATCTCCTTTGCATATGGACTGTGAAGATGCATTGCCTACTTTAGAGTTAGGATGTGAATAGTGGGAGAGGATGAAGGATTTAAGGGGAGGGGAAGATGGATAGAAGACAGGAGAAAAAGGATTTAATAGGCGTAGAAGATTTTGGTGGGAGAAAAAGGTTTTGACGGTAGAGAGAGAGAGAAAGGGAAGGAGATGGGAGTACGTATCTCTGCATTCAGAGTATACGAGACACAGTACAGAGTACAAAGGGAACACGGTTACACAGAAAACACCTGAAGCTGATATTCTTTGAGGGTGTGGAACTCGCCCGGTCGACTTGCCCGCTATTCTAATACTAAAAGTTCTAAAACTATGTCAGTTTAGTAAAAGTAAGTCAGGAGCTCAACCTTTCTCCGCCCCAGATTTTATTTATTTCCTGTGCCTATTGATGTAGATGTGTATGTACAGATTGCTTACCATCAGGTACCGTTTCCTCGTATGCTCGCAGATTTGATTAAAAAGAAACTACTATTTTATTGTTATTTCATTCATTCATTTGAATTAATCAATTGAATGGCTTTCAATAGTGCCAGATTGACCGATTGGCTCAGTGGCTGGGCCTCAATGGTCGCGGGTTCGATCCCCGCATCGGAATAAATATATTTATTCTGAGTCTGGTAACCCCGCCAATCCGCTCTAGACAAGCGTGGCGGGTTAACGTCCGTTCGTCCAGAACTGGAGAGGCCCGTGCCTAGCCGTAGGACATATATGGGCTGTGAAAAAAAAATAGTGCCAGAATAGTACGGATGATTTCGCCAGTGTTACGTAGAATGGAGAAGACACGAAAGAGATTAATTGTTACGTTTTTTTTTATTTAAATATCAAAGGATTATAGTATTTATGTCAAAGTTAAGTAAACAAACTGCGTGGTACACTCGATACGAATCCGCAAGTGTATCGCTATCGGCAATCGTTGCGATAAGATTTCGATATCGCGTTTTAAAGGTGACTACACACTGATTTTTCATGAACATGCATATGCCTATGAAATAAATGCATCCATACATGAAATAAAACTGCCGGTGAAGATGCTTTTGCTGGTAGCCTATTGGTTTTTACAGCTTTAAGTATGTGGGAATCTGTGCAAACCGCAAATTCCATGGGACTCTTGTGTCGGAGTAGTCACGTCATGTGCATTTTAAATTTATCATGGCGCTACGTTAAACGTGTCGGGGAAGGTGGACATAGCGATTCA
This sequence comes from Baronia brevicornis, assembly GCA_031353405.1. NCBI lineage: Eukaryota > Metazoa > Arthropoda > Insecta > Lepidoptera > Papilionidae > Baronia > Baronia brevicornis. The sequence continues at coordinate 999,353 of JASFAT010003679.1, forward strand.
TTATTAAAAAAAATTGTTTGTGTATTTTATACAATGCAATCCATACCCAGTAAATTACACTATTAGCGACATCTATTGTTGGGTAATTGACCGAACCAGTAACTCTCTCGTTAAACACACAATTGTTATTTCTCTTCTGTTCTGTTTTATGAAAATTAATTAAAAATAAAAATAAAAAAAAATAACAAAAATTGAGAAAATAGTAAAATGTGTGTAAAATACCCCTAATTGTGAAGTCACTTGACGTGTTAGTGAGAAAACCGCCATCGGTTTTATCGTGAAACCGTTCGCGATGTGATTGGTAAAACCAAGCGTTGACTTTTTCAGGCACCTGGGACATGATCCGGGGTAAGATCGAGGCTGTCACCGGCCGGAGCAAGTCCAAGGATAAACAGAACAAGGTATATATAATATCGTTTACAATTTTGATATTGCTTCCTCGTTACAATGTATTTGTTAAATTCTATAGCTTTTTTAAAGAAGATTAGCAAGCATTGTTAATTAGAATTCTTATTAACCATCACATGAATAATACAATGGACGAAACGAACAAACCACCTTAGAACATAAACCGGATCTATACAAACTGAGCTACGTTCTAAGGTTTAATACATACATATCGTCACGCCTGTCTCCCGTAGGGGTAGGCAGAGACCACAGATCTTCATCCGCTACGATCCCGGCACACCTTCCTTGCTCTCCTCCACACACATCCATCTTTTCATCTATCCTTCGTCTCACATTCACCTTAGTGGCTCTCCGTTAGTCGCTTTTGGTCCTTGTGGGAATCAGGACTTGACGGGTGGCGAACCACGTCGCCGTCATTTTTTAACAAATTAGGTATAATAAAATTCGTCATAGTGAATCCCACGAGCCGCAAGGCAGGATGGAGGTCAGCCCCAGCAGAACCCCACATGCTGAGGTTCTAAGGTTCTAAATGCAGTTTAGATTGGTTCATGTTAGGAATTGCTGCGAATGAATTGCGAATTAAAATGGTGAACTTAAGTTTAATTGCTTGTCGAAACCAACTTAGCGGCTAATTGAGTATTACTTTTCTAAGATCCGCGAAAATCAATTAAAATAACTTTTCTTAGCTAAGATCCGCGACAAGCAAACTTAAATATAAAAATAATAATGTGTGTTTTTACTGGAAGAAGTGGATTTACGGGGAACTTAAACTAAATCTTCCCGAAAAAACGACCGTCAGTAACTCTCCACTTCCCAACTACTATTAACAATACCAACACCAAACACACACCACCACTTTTCCACTATTTCTATTTTTGTTTGATCTTAGCTAAGTAAAAGTTCTGACTGTCCACATATATTCTAGTAAATAAATCGTTCATTCATTCATTCACTCACTCGTTCTTTCGTTCAATTACAGGTGCCGGAATCCGACGCTATAGCCGAGTTGGATTCCGTTATCGACAGTTACCACGGGAAAACAAGTGAGTTTCATCTACTTATTTACTCTCACACGATTGAGTTAATAATATCACTGTTAAACACGTGACGTCAAAAAATCAGCAGGAAACCTCAGTACAGGCTCTAAAGAAAGAATTTCGGAGAGGAACTCTCCGATGCCGACATTCCATGGATGCGACTAGCTGCGATCTTTGCAAGATAACTTTCTCCTTGTCTTTCAATCCACCTTTACAACATGTTATAGACTCTTGTGATGTAGTCGTTAGCTTATGTAGCCGATTTAACTATGGTGGCCTGTGTTGAAAAAATCCCAGTAGTTTCACCTGTACCGTTCATGTATTTTAGTGTCTTAAAAGGTTTTATAAATAAAGTATGTTTATGGACCTTTAAAAAAACAAGCCTTCATATTTTTCCGAAGCCGGCAATGCTTATGACGTTGTAGATATTCCACAGGCGGCGTTTGTTTTCCATCTGGCGACCTATTTGCTCGCTTCAAACACAAGGCATTCTCCTGTCTGAACTATTTAAAACCTTTTATATTGAATTTCATGGTTCACATGTACTTTTTTTGTTTTTATTACATAAAACCTGTTTTTTAATTTTAATACTGAATATTTGTTTCCAGTTAAAGAAACCAGTAGCGTGCTAAAACGATCGCGACGGAAAAACAAAGAGGCACAAAACGACGCTAAAAACGGCGGCACATGGCCAAAAGCTCGCGCGAATTTCATATTAGAGGAGAACTCAACGGGCACCATCGTGCAACCGCGATCTAGAAAAGAGCGACCACCGCTGTCCATTCTCCTCAGTCCACCAACGAAACTACCACCCGAACCGCAAAGGTCCAACGTGAACAGAAATTCAAATCCTATACCGTTAGGACATATGCCGCTAACTCAAGTCACAGCACCGGCGAGGCATTCCGTCTACAAGTCAATAGAATCGTCGCCAGCCATCGAGCACTTTCCCAAACCGGCGCCTTTGGCAATACACAACCCTTATGCCTCCCCCAACAGTATGAACTTTGAGAAGACAAGAACGTTGGAGAAGGACAAAATATCTATTAGCGATTACGAGCATGACGTAACACCGAACCGCCTCAGTCTCGTCCTCAACCCATCCGACGACTCATTAGACTACCAACCCGCTACAAGAAATCGAACCAAAAGTCCCCATTCCCTTGACTTTATGGTCAACAAAGGTCCCAGTTCTTTAGACTTCGTAACCAGAAAGTCCCCCAGTTCCTTAGATCACACTATAAAAAACCATCCGGGTAAAGATATATTGGATCAATATTATTCGACAAAAAAGTCATCACCGAAGATTGTGAACAAATACCCTTCTGACAGTGACAGCTTCGGTCCCGACAGTCTCAACAGCAATACGAACTTTCCCATGACGGGCACGCTGCCATCGCAATCACGTCTGCAATCACAGTATTACAGAGGTCCATTTGTGAACTCCAATCCTCATACGTCCAATCGGTACACACACTTATCTAGTCCCACAAACATACCCCAAAGTCAGTCTGGCGAAAGCCTTGGCAACAGTTACGACATGCATTCTTTCACCTCCCACACGCACAATATGTCCGACATACAACCAGTGGCGAGGGTCAACAGGGAATACCATCACACGTACGAAGGAGGAACGTTTCCGAGGAAGAAAGAGAACCAGAGGTTTCGGATACCTTCAAACCCAAGTGTGACGTCAAAAAACTCAGCAGGAAAGCTCAGTACGGGCTCCATAGAAAGAAGTTCGGAGAGGAACTCTCCGATGCCGACATTCCACGTGGAAGTCTTAAGTCCTGGGCGGGGAGCTAAGCAATTAACGCACAAGGGAACAAGAAACTCAATGCCGGAGTACTGTGGGTTGGGTTGGAATAAACCTTTGCCCGGAGAGCTGAGAAGAGTCCATATAGATAAGAGTCAGCAGCCGTTGGGCATTCAGATTTCGTGTCCACCCAGCAGTGGTGGGGTTTTCGTTTCGACGGTGAACGAGAACTCTTTGGCCAGTCAGGTCGGGCTGCAAATTGGTGATCAGCTGTTGGAAGTGTGCGGTATAAACATGCGGTCAGCCACTTACACGTTAGCTGCGAGCGTCTTACGTCAAATAGGGAATTCAATAACAATGCTAGTGCAGTATAGTCCGGAGAAATACAAAGACGAAATGGAGGTGCCGGGCAGTTCCTCGTCGGGGGAGAGTTCTCACGACGAAGAGGTCTCCCTCTCCGGGTCCCCCACTCCCAGGAACTCACCCGGGCCGCAGCAGTCGTTGAGAATGGACGTACCGTCCACTGATGTGGCGACGCTAAAGCAATCGCAAGGGAACAAGGATTTTCCAAGGTTTTTGTTGATAGAAATGCGCAATTGCTCTGACCTTGGTATAAGTTTGGTGGGTGGTAATGCAGTGGGTATTTTCGTCCATAGTGTGCAGATAGACTCGCCCGCGTACATAGCGGGATTGCGAACGGGTGATCAGATATTGGAGTACAATAATGTTGATTTGAGGAGGGCGACTGCAGAGCAAGCGGCTTTGGAGTTAGCGAAGCCAGCTGATAAGGTAAGTTTATTTTAGATGATAAGTTTTATTGAGGCCCTAGCTATCGAACGAATGCTATTTGTTCGTTCTGTGTGCTCCAATCCATAACTTGACCACACCCAAGGATTTCAAATGTCACCCTCACTATGCATTCTGAGCATACACGGGCAAAGTCTTGACCATGGGCTGATATGTATAAAAAATTTTAATATTTTGATATATATTACAATTTTTTATACGTCATGTCACGTCACGTCACGTCAAACTTTAAGCGCAGCAGTTGTCAAATAACGGTTTGTTGTGTGACGCAGGTGAGCGTGGTCGTCCGTCACGACGTGGCGCAGTACCACGAGATCAAGGACAAGCCGGGCGACGCGCTGTACGTCCGCGCCGGCTTCGACCGCTGCGCCAAGATGACCTCGCTCGGCATGGACACTGTGGACGAGTATTCGCTGTGGTTCCGTAAGGACGAGGTGTTGTTCGTCGACAACACGCTGTTCAACGGCGCTCCCGGCCTCTGGCGGGCGTGGCAGCTCGACGGGAAGGGCGCCAAGCGACAATGGGGGACCATACCTAGCAAGTTCAAGTTAGTGTTTTCGCTGTATTTTTTAATTCTTCAATTAGCACTAAATAGATCCATCTAAGCGCCAAAAGAATCAGAGTCACCGACATAGCTCTTCAAGTTAGCAAACTGAAGTAGCAATGGGCTGGACACGTTTGTCGGAGAACCGACAATCGTTGGGGTAGACGAGTGCTGGAGACCGCGACTCGGCAAACGTAGTGTGGGACGTCCCCCTGCTAGATGGAGCGACGATCTGCGCAAGGTAGCTGGCAGAGACTGGATGCGTGTAGCCGAAGATCGGGCTAGGTGGCGCGCCTTGGGGGAGGCCTATGTCCAGCAGTGGACTGCCGCGGGCTGATATTGAAGCGCCAAAAGAAAATATCGTCCGCAAAGTTGACGGCATACCTAAGTTGTTGAATTTTATTTATATTCTTCGTTATTTACGTTCTTCTCTATTATTTGACGGCTAACGACGTGCTGACGGTGGCGTATAAACATCCTGAAATCAAGCTTAGGTATAATAAATTGTCATGGGACAGTGACGGCTAACATTGCTGGTGTGAAATGCCTAACTCCTTGTTGACCAATTCGCATGCTAGCGTGGTGACAATGGGTAAATTATTCCACCTTGGAATAGCTTATTTATTATTAACGAAATGCATAAGTTGCTTAAGAGGAAAAAGAAGAAAATAGTGAAGAAAAGTTACCGTCTAATTAAGAGAATAAGAAGAGAAAGACATATTGTCTTGAAGGAGCTAGCATTGGGTCGAAGAAGATGGAAATTGCTACACAGATAAGTGCTAAGCACTTGAATTGTTGATGGATGGCATAAGTTCACCTTTTACTCGTCTTCAGAGTGGAGGAAGTCCTCCGGAGGTCGATGGGGGCGCTGGACAGCGAGGCACAGAGGCGGGCGTCGAGCACGGCGCGACGTTCGTTCTTCCGCCGCAAGAAGCACCGCGACAGCAAGGAATTGGCCTCCTTCTCTAACACGGAGCTGGGTTGCTGGAGCGATTCGGGCACCCTCGCTGAAGACGCGCCTCCGTTATCCTACCAACGCGTCGAGAGGCTGCATTGTAAGTGCGCTCTGATGATATCATACTACTCTTATTTATATAAACTAACTTAAGTTATTTTAATATTATATTGATGCAAAAAAGCGAAAACGCTGTAAATGAGACATATCAAATAACAATTGTTGCATATTTGGATCGTACGAATCCGGTAGGATAACACACATTACTAATTTTCTGTTATTGTTTTGCTTGTCGCGGATCTTAGCTAAGTGAAACTTTTGACTGTCCACATAGTGATGGATTTCCGCAAAGTAACGCCTGACTCCACTAATCATCTTTGCGTATTGTGTCAGATGGCAGCCAGCGTCCGGTGGTGGTGTTAGGCCCGCTGTGGGAGTGCGTGGCCGGCAAGCTGGTGACGGACTGGCCGCACGTGTTCGCGCGCTCCCGCCCCGACCCCAGGGCCGTGAGGGACCTCGCCGACAAGGTACTGTAGAGACAGCATGATTTTTTATAGCTAATTTAAAAAGGACGACCGATTGGCTCAGTGGCTCAGCCATCCGTCCGCGGAGTCAATGTTCGCGGGTTCGATCCCCGTATCGGAATAAATATATGTATGGATTTATAAATATTTATTCAGAGTCTGGTAACACTACCCTCCCAATCTGCATTTCCGTTCCTGCCCTTTCCTATCTTCTCTATCCTTTCCCTTCCTCTCCACCAATCCACGGTCTGCTGTGCCAGTGGATGCGTGGCTAAGGGCGAGCGGATGGATCTCTGTGGTCTCTGCCAATCCCTGCGGGGGATAGGCGTGAATATATATATAAATATAAAAAAATTAAAAAGATTAATTTAAAAAGGTTTTATCAATTTAAATTTAAGGTATTATTAATTTAAAGCATTCATTACTCTACTTTAGTGTTTATCGTAGTTTAACATTACTTTAGATAGAATACAGAGACAACGATTGTTGATATGGCAGATGAATGAATGTTGAATGAACGAAAGACCGAATGATTAGTTATAAATTCAGTATAAATATTTCTGCATACACCAATAAGCATTGCAGAAGCGTTGCCGGCCTTTGAGAAGGCTAAGGGCAATTATTTCCCATCTTATTCTTTATAATGCTAACTTATTTCTTTTTACAGGGCATCCATTGCATTTTGGACATCAGCGTGTCTACGATAGAGAAGCTCCACAAACACCAGATATATCCTATAGTGCTATTCATCAAGTTCAAGTCGTTTAAGCAAATCAAAGAGGTTAAGGATACGAGGTATCCCGCTGACAAGGTCTCCGCGAAGGCGGCCAAGGAAATGTATGAGCATGGACTGAAAGTTGAAAATGAATATAGGAATTATATTTCAGGTAAAAATATATATATTTTTTATTTTCAAAAAGGACCATATGACATTATTATATACATACATGTATGTAATATTATCATACAGTGTAAATGATGAGATACCCAAAACAGCGTAGTGCTGAAGTCACTCTTATTGTTATGCCCTACAGGGTCCAAGTGATTTAATATTATTTATGACCTTATATAATCCCGGTGGAAGGTAATAAATTAAAATTGAAATAGTTCAACCCCACATCACCATATGTACTACATGTACTTATTTCGCCGGTTATTAATAAGTAATCTTACTATTCAGAGGTGGTAATCTGCGATATGTACTTTCGATTTGCCAAATGTATTCAAGCAATTTTCTTGTTCCAGCGGAAATCCCTGCCGGGGTAAATATAGCTTACATGTGCACACAAATCAAGGAGGCGGTAGAAGAGGAGCAGAACAAAACGCTCTGGGTGCCCTCCGTACAAGCCTGACCCCTGCCGCCGACACCACCGCGGCACAAGACCGTCTCCTTCTGTACGCACTGTAAGTACAACACATACACCCAGCCATCCTCAGACAACGACGTGCGATACTACTCCGACCCAGGCGGGGACTCCGATAAACCCAAAACAAAGAAGAAACCCAAGGAACAGAGGAAAACCGACTCTATCGACAGCGACCTAAGATACTACTCCGAACCGGACGTCAAATACTTCGAGATAGACTACGAGTTCCTGAAAGAGTTGCGGAGAATCGCTCGTAACAATTGCCCGAAATGCAAGCGAAAGCGGTCGAGGAAGGCCGATCGTGAGAAAGAGACGAAATACAGAGCTAAGCTCAAACCTCGGGTGCAAGCGAGAGAGAGTTATGTGTACTGCAACGGGAGGTACCACAGCGATAAACAGCACTGTAGAGTGTGTTGCAAAGTCTGTAATCGGTCGACCGATACGCTCGATTCGATAGACGACGAATATTCGCTTGTATCGAGAAGTTACAGCCAATCGAGTAAGGCAACCAGCTCGCGTTCCAGGTCGACGCCCAGCAGTAAACAGCACGAAAGGAAGAACTCCGTGCAATCCAATAAGTCCGTCTCGTTTCTCGAATCGAGTAATGACGAGTCGATGAAGGACGAGCCGAATTACACCGCGAAGAGCTTCACGAATGACCTGAAGAGGTTTCTACTTAAGCCATCTCCCCCTAGACTGAGCCTTCGTGATAAGTTCATGATAAGCTTCAAGCAGGAACTGGAGGCGACGAGGAAGTCGCCGAAGTTGAAAGCTATAAAGGGTCTGTGGAAGTCCTATTGAAATGTGCTTAGCGAAAATATATATTATTTATTTATCTAAAACAATTAGTTGAATTTCTCGTCAGTGAACTATTGCTTATTTTATAATTGTTGTAATTTATAATATTTGAAGGGCCGTTTGATGAAGTTTACTGTATTTATTGTGTATCCACTACCAAATGTGTTTCGGGTCTGCATCTAAAGTGATAGGATTTAAAACACACACGCACGTACACGTACGCGTACACGTACGCGTACACGTATGCGTACACGTATACGTACAGGTCCGCGTGCGCGTGCGCATACAACACAAAAGTTAACCTTTAATAATTAGTTGTTAATTGATTGTTTTCCTTTATATATACATTTTCTTTCTGGCTTTTATATTAATTATCTTTATTTTCTAAGGTGCTGCTTTTAACTTAATTTATTGTTACATGTATTAATTTTTAATGATGAAACAGTAATTAGCTTTATTTTTATAAAATTATCTTATATATAATCTATCGTAACGATTGCTTTCACGTATATAACAACTAAATTAAAAAAAACATAAGTCCTATTTATGTAGGTCAACAAAGAAATATTTTATTTTATTTGTTTTTGAACTGTATTATTCATCCATTTATTTTTGATTTTCGCATAAGATCCGAAACACGTCTGGAAGCTGGATAAGTTATTGCACATAAGTTTTTATGTAATTACTAAAGTCGAAGCTACATCAAAGTGTACGAATCTGATATCTGCTTCAGTTCTTAGACCTACAGTAAATGAACAACGAACAAGTTGTTCAGAGAGATTTTATAGCATATTCAAAGAGATAAAAGATATTTGTGATGTTTCTTTTGCCGTTTCTCCCCCCCCTTCAGAGGAGACACATTACGTAGAGGTAGCCCTTGTACAGTTGTAGGAACCTTGTAGAGAGAGTTGGTTAGAAGAGTCGAGTGAATGAAATGAGAATAGACTTTGATGTAGCGTCAGCAAATGTATTAGCTGTATATAATTTACGGACTGTATACAAATAAGTTGTATCGATACAGTTTTTTATGTGTTCTATACTAATTCCTATTTAACTTGGTGCTTATTTTATTTGGATGGTAATCCACTTGTATAGAAATATACAATTCATATAACGGAGGTGTTCAGAATTGTTCTAAAATTATGTATTACCAATGTTTAGGTGCTAAGACATTAAGCTGAAAGCTTAATTATATATACCTTTTGGTGTTTTTTAAAATTGGTAGATGAATTTTTACGTCTTACGTACACAAATATTGTAATTTTTAAGGCGCAAGCCACACCGGAAACGGAGATGAGTTCGTTTATCTTCGCTAAGCTCGCACCCAACTAAGAGCTAAGTGAAATAATGAGCTGTAAGTAAAATTTTAATAGTGGCAGAGCCACGCTGCAGACGAATACTTTGTCAAGAATGGCATAATATTTGTCTGTAGGATGAATGGGCCGGCTCGCCCGGGTAGGACCATACTTCCGTAGAAAACCGGCGTCTGAGTGGTAGTTTACCTACCGCGCTTTGTAAAGTGAGCGGACGAGTTCCGAAGGCCCAACACCCTCCCCAATCTCTCTACCCACCCCCTCCCATTCCCGCTCCTATAATGACACTTTCCTTAAAGGTCGGCAACGCTTCCGCACTGCTTATGGCGCTGCGGAAGTCTACGTGCGGCGTTGATTGCTTTCCATCAGGTGACACGCCTGCTCATTTGTCTTTCTATCCCATTAAAAAAACATGGATCCACACCGGAAACTAAGGTCAAACAACATAAGACACATTGTCACGCGCGGGGAGCTCTATTCACCCCCGCTTGAGGGTCGGAATATCGCCTTCTTGTTATTGCCAGGTTCGCTAGCTCGCGTAGTTTAGCTCTGTAATTTTCTAAATTGAAGAATGCGGTAGCAACATAAGCGAAGCTTAAAAAAAAAGCTTTAGCTTCATTTCGCTTCGTTTCCTGTGTGGCTTGCCCCTTATAATATTTGGTATTTAAAATATTTGGTGCATTCAAATTTAACAGTGATGCAGACTTATGGCATTTTTTAATTCATTCCTCATGGGTCTCCGACTATATACTTGTGTGTATATACAAAATAATTTATATATATTATATTGTTTTGTGAGGACGACAAACGATAAATTTTTTATTAGTACAAAATATTTCTTCTATTCTTTTTAGTTTTTTATTCTGTCGCTCTGTATTTAGATAAAATATTCAATGAAAGCAATATCTACTAAAAACTGCGTTAAAAATTTTAAATGCATACTTAAAATTCAAGTACTTCTGTAACGAACCAAAAGCGGTACAGTTTCTGAAACATGAAGTATTTAAGCATGCTTTAGTAAATACTTGAAAACTCGCTATGAGTTTTGTTGTCTATAGCGGTTCTATTTTTTTTCAAAAATTTTCACTCGTATTTTATACATTTCAAGTGTTGTGTGTATTAATAAATTTAATTGCAGAAATATACTCTATCGTAATAAAAATAGATGATAGTTTGTATAGAGCGGTTCTTAAGCTCTTTTGAACGTAGCTCCGTAGGGATCAATAGAGAATGCCCCTGTTTTGTTTATAGATATATATATATAAAAACGTTCATATATGACTATGGGTATATAGAAATTTTGTATAGTGACTTTACAATTGTATTTTATCTGTAGTGTTAAGAATAATATATTCCATTATCGCCCTTATTGTCTAAAGTTAGCATATCATGTAGTTCAAACATCGTTTGATTGGTTGAGAACATAAAGGTTTAGTTATAACGATGTAATGCACGTTTTGAGGTATTCAGGTTACCTTCTCAGCACTTTTTTGAGGTTAACTAAAACTTATCATTAGACAAAAAAATATATTTTTGAACACTGAAAAGTATGTCGCTATTTTTATATAATTTTCACTGGGCATGCACGTTTTGACATTGTTTTGTTGGTGTCGGAACATCGGAAAATTTTTTTGCTGACGCTATCCGAATTTGAATGGATAAAAAAAATGGCGAGCGGGTTCATTGAGACAATTTTTTAGGCAAAGACCATCGGTGCGTTAACTTGGATCCGTTTGCGACTGTTTTTTATCCATTGATCGTCGGATAACGTTCGACTGATAGGTCAACGTACTTCAACGTCAATGTGTCTGGCACATACTGTAGTACTGATGGCAAAAAAAACTTGTTCTCCGTTCAATATTCATTATAAAAAGTACGTATGGTTAGCATATAAATAATATGATTCGATTGCACTTGGGTTGTTTATACGACGCAAAAAAAGCGAAAAGGCTAAAAAACACGTTAAAATTTTTTATAGCATATTCCGAACAGAAAAAAATCCTGCGTCGCATGGTCTGAGTCTCACAGCTCTACTATCAATTGAACATTGTTTTTGAGTAATCAGAGACATTTTCTTTAGAAATCTTAAAAGTTTTTTTGATTGACTCTGGTAGTAAGTTTTCATTTTGCGGGTAATTACGTGTTCGCTTTTCTGCGTCGATATGTTTGATCATACCATTAACAATATAGAAGTATTATACTCAGCCTTATGTGAAAAATGTATTGCATGGAGCTAGATTTCGTAGACGTCCACAGATGACTTATTAGTATAGTTGATGTATTGGTGGGTAGGGACGCGGTGTATTGTAGATTTAAAGTTCAGGGTAGAAATCGTTGTATCAATCCTTTTGTACTGGATTAATATTTAATGAAATGCAAAATAATGTGGATCAAAAACAACAATGAATTTAAATATATATACAACAGATAAGTTTTTGTATGTTCCATTGATGTTGGTTTATCAATTGACACGTCATATGAGACATTAGAATTGATTAAGGACCTTGCAGTTGTATTATTGGTTCTTGCTATTTACCATGGGAATCCATTAGTGGTTTATTCGCTTAGAATATCAACTGGGAAAAACCAAACATGGAATCGGTATAAAATAACAACTCATATTTGACACTTTATCCAACAATTTATCAAAAAATAATGTTGCCAGTAGGCACAGTCTCGTTTATTACTAATAGTGAATATATTGCCATATCTAAAAATATAAATGACAAAGTATCTGATTGAATTAGTCGGGCGTTACTTTGCGGAAATCCATTACTATGTGGACAGTCAGTATTTTTACTTAGCTAATATCCGCGTCAAGCAAGCAAAACTACAACAGTAATAATGTGTGTTTTTCCCGGAAGAAGTGGATTTAACTAAATCTTATCGAAAAAACGGCCGTCAGCGACTCTCCACTTTGATGTTGTTGATAGTGGTTGGAAAGCGGAGAGTGCCAATAATAGAAGCAAATTTATGGTACTCTGATAACACTGTTGTCGTCTTTCAAACCTTTGAATACTTTATTGGTTAGTGGCACGTATGTACGTCGTAGACAATAAGACTGTCTCCTTTAGCTCACATATCTATTGTAGTATGTGGAAAGCCAAAAGCTACAAGTTTGAGTTGTTATTTTAGCAATAATTCTATGCTTTAGTGCTCCCAGAAATTAAAGCGTGTCTATTCGTCACGTTCTTAGGTCGTTTTGCCACAGTAAGCGCGTCGTTTGCACCAAGCCTTATAGATTGCTGCATGTCACAGAGTGAATAATTCACAGAAATGAACGCTAGGTGTCTCTCTTTTTTATTATTACTTTGATACCACCTTTTAAACCTATTTAGAAAGGTAAAAAGCTTAGGTAAAAAATATAATATTACACATGTTTTATTTTTTGGGTTGAAATGTCGTGATGACTAAACATCGAAAGTCTCGCTAGCGAAGAAATCCTTACTTGTATTCCAATTTTTATACTTGTGCTATTGATACGTTAATTTTAAATCAAATCAAAGAACTCAACCATGATTTGTAGACACTTAAAAGATATACATACTTCTCTTTGTTAATCCCAAAAAATATATCTGTCAAAATGGTTTTAGCGCCATTTTGTTGTGCTACCTGACAGTTTATCGCTCTGTGGCATAATGTAACGATTCACGTGTCCATTGTATTTTCAAGTGTTTATCAGGACTTTTCCCGCCAACTTACATCAGTGACTTTGTGTTTTTATTTCATTATTATAATCTTATATTATTATCAGTTATATTGTTTAATTGTGGTGGCGTATTATACAATATAGTTCGATTAAGGCGTATAAGTGAAGTGATATGAAATAAATGCGTGTATCGTGATAAGTTGACAGAAAAAGTCCATAGAAGGTTTTGGTAGGATAGCCACCATTTTGTCGAGACGTAACGTGAGGAGCTGACTAGTTACATTTTAAAAGATTTGATATTGTTGTATTTTACTTGACACTGGCATAATAGTTATAACTAATAGCCATCAAAGAAAAGAAAAGAAAAAGTGTTTATCAAACCCTGCTCCTTTAACACAGTTTTATCGCGATCTCATTGATATTAACATGTGATGAGGCTTTATAATGATTATTATTGATTTTTTTTTAAATTTTCAGCACAGCTAGTTAAGTTTTTTATTGTACAGAGATTTGATACGAGTTTAGTTTACGTTACGTTTTTACGCTATATGCTTTGCAGCAGTTCTTTTTTTATTGTAGCTTTACGCCTGATTTTGATGAAGTCCCGTTGTTATATATTTGTTTTGTAGAGGGCGCCATATTGCATTATGGCGCTCAGTTTTCAGTGTTGCCAGTAAAATAAAATATTGTATCGGCAACTAAAAGGGTACATGTTATATTTTATAATTGCGGATTAGTGTTGCCATTTGTTGAAATTTCATGCATTTAAGGTTTTTTATTTAAAAAAAAAATTCCATTTTTTTATTTTACTGGTCAATCACCAACGCCAGAATACGATAATAGTTACCATAAATGTACAGCGGACAGCACAAAATAACAGTTCAACATTAAAATAGCTCTTTTAAAGCCCAGCTAGCTTTTAAGCATACGTTAATTTGATCTGATATTGTAATAATAATTAGGTTATATAAGTTGATCGCTAACAGATTAATTTCCTATGCGATGTAAATTTATTAAATTAATTCTATATATTTAGAATCGTGTCGTTATCTATTGAGAATGTATTTTAAAATTTGACAATAATCAGTATTTAAATTATACAATGTAGTTTTCGATTAATTATTTTGGATTACATATTTATCTGTTAAAGTTTGACTATGTTTTTTTTTTCTTGTATTTGTAATGGTATTATTTTTATCTAGAATTGTTTTATTTGTATTTTTTTTGTATATGTTAAATATTGCCAACTTTGTAAAAAACATTATCTATATATCATTTACAATGATGTTCCAACGAATTGTTTACATCCTTGAGAGAAGCAATAAATCATTATACGAAACGATTTAGATGGTTTTTTTATTAATTTTTTTTTATGGGATAAGAAGGCAAACGAGCAGGTGTCACCTGTTGGAAAGCAACCAACGCCGCCTATAAACATCCGCAGCGCCACAGGCAGTGCAGAAGCGTTGTCGGCCTTTGAGGAAAGTGTCGTTATGGGAGGGGGAAGAGGAGGGGGAGGGGAAAGGAGGGGGAGGGGTTGGGCCTCCGGAATTCAACCGCTCACCGGACGAAGCACGGTAGTTAACCTACCACTCAGACGCCGGTTTTCTACGGGAGTGTGGTACTTCCCCGGGCGAGCCAGCCCATTCATGCTACCGACAAATAATATACCATTCTTGACAAAGTATTTCTCTGCAGTGTGGCTCTACCACTAGAGAATAAATTTAGGGAAAAACCGCTGTTAAATACGAGGATATCCTTTTAAGGCCTACACGTGATATCTGGTATCGTGATTGATATACTTGTCTAACTGATCAAGCCAACTTACAAGTTGAGTTCTTGACCTCATTCTGGGTCGCCACTGGCCTCAATCTCCTAGTTGTCCTAATGACCTTCGTTATTGTCTCGGGTCCATCACCTACTGTACTGGGTCTTCTATTCTTGATGGAATTTTATAAACCTTAGTAAAGAATGCGACTCGAAACTATGAAATATTAAGCAGCACCTTGATGTGACTTCGAGCGGAAGGTTAGATCAATTCGCCCCATGGCTGGGTCTTGATGTAAACGTACTGAGCTGGTCACCAAGTCTAGAATTCGGTCATAAATTTTGAGTATATTATAAATACACTGTAACATAAATAATAGTAAAACTGTTCCGAACAAGTAAAGGTTTAAGGGTTAACATCATTTTACTTGCAGGCCTTCTCAACATTAGGAGGCTCACCACTCAGGTCTCCATCAATTACGTAACATGCGAAGGGGTCAACACAGTGTGACCAGGAGGGGGGACGAGTCATAAGCTTCGTGACGTAATATGTATAAATCTATAGTTATCGTGGTATAACTACGTAGATCTTCGGTTACACGCTTACAGTTTCAATATAAAATATCAGTTCAAAATCGTCGCTGCTTTCTCTAATTAGTTCGACTGGTCGCTTGCACAGAACAGGATATGGCAACAAATGGCCTCTATTTGCGATTTGTAGAACTGAGCTAAGTAACTCAGTTAAGTGCATACGTAGACAATTTTATGCGTTATACCAATATAAATATACCAATTTGTAACGGTAGTGAATTGGATATAACATAATTTTTATTATTATAGCTTTATTATTATTATAGCTTTATTTCTCACAATTATTTTTATTTTAATACAACGTTGTTAATAAATGAAATAATATACAAGAATAACAACAACTTTTTAATCTCAAAATAAGGTAATATGGTGGTGTAATATATATTTGTAAAGTATTAACAATTTTTATTACACCTTTTGGAATGCCTCAAAAGTTTTAGTAGCTAATTAATATATTTTTAACAATAATTTTATATCTACTCAGTACAATAAGGCAGATACCGACTTATTGCGACCTTATTATCAATAATTCCAGATCGGATCTGTATCACCTTTGGTAATAATTGAAGCTGACCTTTGACACTAATTTTCTCCTCACGACTTGACCGCTGAGGGCAGGGTTTTGGTACGAACCGCTTTCACGCGGGCTATTTTTATGAAGACGATAGGTAATCGTTGCAAGCGGTTCACCTGATGATAAATAACTGATGCCAATAAACATTAATTACAATACAGAAGGCACTGCAGATGCGTTACTCGATTTTGCGTAACCAAGATTTTCTTTTCTTTTTTGATGACAATTAGTTAAAACTATTATGCCAGTGTCAAGTTAAATACAATAATATCCAATCAATTGAAATGTAACAAGTCAGCTTATCACGTGACGTTTTGATAAAATGGTGGCTATTCTACCAAAACCTTCTAAGGATTTTTTTTGTCAACTTAAAAAGTTACGATACACACATTTATTTCATATCACTTCCCTTATATATCTCAATCGAACTATATAACATAGTACGCCACCACAATTTAACAATATAACTGATAATAATATAAGATTATAGAAATGAAATAAAAACACAGCGTCACTGATGTAAGTTGGCGGGAAAAGAATGTTAGTATATAGTGTATAACTTTCGTTGATTCCTTGTCGGTTCACATTTTGAATAATTATTCGTAGTCTGCAACTATCTTTAGAAATTCGCGAAGTCCAAAATTTATAAATTACAAGTTAATCATTACATTTTAATTTCAAATATGCTAAGTTCCACTTACACGTCTTGTCATAAATATTTAAAAAGTATTATACTCACAGTGTGTAAAATTACTCATACTGCGAACGAAATTGAACTTTTTATGCATAACCATGACGCTGTAGTCGTGTTGAAAAAGGCTACTAAAGTCTAAAAGCATGCGTTCATCTCGATTACAGTAAACTCTCCTACAACGCGATTTCGTATAGCGCGATTTCATGTCCCTCGTATAAGACGTATTTTCCCTCGTATAACGCGTGGATTTCCCAAGTCATATATTTGTATCTACTGTGAAACATTTATAATGATTCGTCAGTCCATAATCAACTTTGTTTGCACATCTTGATTTTATAAGATTAAATTATTTTATTCAGATTTTGTTTCCAGCTTTTGAGTTTTAGCAACATTGATTATACATTACAGTGATTCCTGGTATAACGCGTTTTCCTATAACGCGGAACCAGTCTACCGCGTTATAGGAGGGTTTAGTGTACTTACAGCATGGGAGATGGGCCCGTATGTATAATGCCAGTGTCAAGTAAAATATAATAATGTGATGTATATTGAAATGTACCAGTCAACTTGTTAAGTTAACAAGTGATAAATAGTGGCCGCTCTACCAAAATCTAAGGGACCATAGTTACTTAGGTCCAATCCTCCCTTATACCTTTAACGTAGCGTTATGACGAAATAAGAATCGACACACACACACACCTGTATACCTCCGACACGGCGTCGAGCCGATGGAATCTGCTATTTGCGCAGATTCTCAAATACATCTTACTTGCTCGAGGGCTCCAAGCCCGCAGGCCCAGTATTCGATAAAGCTGTTAAAGCCAATGGGTTACCAGCATTAACATCTTCGAATCGAATCTACCAAAACCTATGGATGGACATTTGTATTCAAAAAGACACGAAACACGTGTTTATTTCATTTCACTCCACTCATATGCGTTAAAAAACCATAAAATTATTTATTTTGTGTACGATTTAAAATGGCTATATAATAATGTACGCCTAATACTATACAACGAAATAAAATAAATTTGCATTTGCTAAAAAAAATTAACGTTACTTATTATTTATTATTTATTATATTAATATTATTTTCTTTTTAATTAAATTTTGCGGATTCACACAAATCATAAAAATAATAGTGTATGTTTTGCGAAGAAGTGCATAGAAAATTATTTACCGTAGTAGTAGAGTAGAGTAGTAGTGTACTGAGAAACGGTCGTCAGCAGATCTGGAGGAGAACACCACGCCATGGAGTTTACAAAGAGAACGCGTTTCACCGCGACTCGTGTCGTCATTTCCATCCTCAGGTGTAGTAGACTCTACAAAGGACAACCTTAAAGTCACTTAAAGTTTATATATAGTACGGTCGTCTTTTGTAGAGTCTACTTTATATGTACCTTACCAAAGTAGGGTCTGATTTATCAATTAGTTCAAAAAAATTATTTGTTATTCATTTTGGATGTCTATAAAACATGGAAAAACAATTTTTAAATTCGCTTGCTCTGCAGTGCGTGACACCGCCATATCGAAATATGCAGAATCATCATGGCCCCGGTGGAACATGTAGAACGCGAAGCTGTTGAGGTCATTTTTTCAAATGATAAGAAACAATAACTGCCTCGACCACTTTTACCATCATTCCAATTAGATGTCGAATATCTTTTTGTGATTCTAAAACTTCATGATGACTGAATCTAAAAAAGAAATTGCTTTATCAAATTAATAAGTAATGAATGTCCGATGTCAGAATTAGGTTTTCAAATTTACGTTACATTGGGAAAATCCATTATAAAGATGGACATACAATCATATTTTGCTAAAAAGACAACTGTAAACATTAAAGACTTCATGTTTTCTTTTATAGAGTCTTACTGCACCTGGGAATGCCTCGTGTCGTGACGAAACGCGTTGTTTGTGTTAAAAATTGATAATTGTGTGTTGACGTTGTCAACGATAGTGATCATGGCGAGGTGCTAGAGGATTTGTTGACAGCCGTGTCTTGCTGAGTTAGTCTCTTACACTTCGCAAAGACACTATATACTTTTTCTGATTTGTGTTCACGGATCATAGCAAACTATGTTTGGCGTTCTACCTTTAAACAAGAGTTATTCGACCAATATATACCTTCGACTTCGACCAATATATACCTTCGACTTCGACCAATATATTACCTATGTTATCTAAATATGGTCGAATAAACCTTGTTTTAAAGTAAATGGTGGTTCAGGTAGATAATCTAATTTTGTTCCCAGACACCCTATTAATTGTTCTCACGAACAATTTTTTTTTTATTTTACGCAAAAACTTCAAATATTTAAAAATAAGTTGCTTAAACCATAACTTCTTATTGTTTATTATATATTTTTAATTAGTATTATTATATTTTTATAATTTATTATATTTATAGTTATTCATTTTCATAGTTTATTACTAAGCTTTTCTTGTCGCGAAATTAGTTGTTGCGAATTTTAGAAAAATAAATTTGACTGTCCGACTTCATAATTTCTTATCGCGAAAACTTATCGCATTGGGAATAGAGATAGTCAGTTACTATTATAGCTAGAAACCGCATCACACATGTCTATGTCTCCAATTTCTTCTATTCATTGTTACTTTTCAAAAATAGAGTAGATTACTACGATTAGCAATAAATGGTATAAATTTTATAAATTGGTTTGATGATCGAAGAGAAAATTCCGTCTTCGAGCGATCACCTTAGTTGTTGTGCCAATCGTCAATCCGTATTGGCCAAGTGTGTTGGGTTACTGTCAGTTCCTTCAGAAATAGGGAGGCCCGTGCCCAGCAGTGGGACATATATTGATTGTGGTTTTTATATCTATCAATCATATTGTTAAATTCTAGACGCGTATTTTACAATGTAGTTCGATGAAGGGCTATAATGGAGGGAAATGAAACAAATGAGTGTATGTGTGTGAGCTTTTAAGTTGACTCTAAAAGTCCATTCAAGAGCGACCACCATTTATCATGACGTATCTGTCATGACAAGCTGAATCTACATTTCAAGATAGATTCTTGTTATTATATTACTTGACACTGGCATATTAGTTATAAATGACTGCCATCAAATAAAAGAAAAATAAATAACTACTGGTTTTACGCGAATCGAGTTGTTGACCGGTTGGTATCGCTATAACAATAAAGTTATCTGTGAAAACATTCGTTATTGTCACTGGCCACTTTACTTATTATGTTCGAGACCCGCACAGCCTGCCGTGGATGGTTCCGCGTTCACTTGAACGCGGTCAGTCTGAACGGATCTCGTCGCGCGGGCGCCGGTCAGATATGGCCCCTGTGCTAATACCGCGGGAACTGAGATACATCGATTCTCTACCAAATGAAATGAAACATATCGATATTTTTATAAATTGATCGTTATTTATTTCATGCCAAAGAATTTACGCGTTTATTATGAAATGTACTCGAATTTAATATTTTTTCGTTATATTATGAGTGCGGAAGTATTTTTAATTTTAATATGTTTGTGTGTGTGCACGGAAAGTTTTAAGTACAAAAGAAAAGTGGATAATTTAAGTGATAAAACATTTAGTAATTCAGAAAATAATAATGTTATTAGTGTTTCAAATAAAGAAAAAAGTAGAGGATTCTTTTCGGGTATGTAATATTGTTTCTATAATTATTTACATCTGTCCCAAAGTACTGTAATGTTTACTTTTAAAAAATCAGTAATAATATACATAAATTCCCCATTTTAATATTATAATTGCGGAAGTCTGTCTGTCTGTCTGTTACGCTTTCACTGATGAACCAATTTGTTTTAAATGTGGCATGGAGATAATTGAAGATCCTAGATCAAACATAGGCTGCTTTTTATCTCAAAACAATAGCTCTTACAAGACGCACGATAGTTTTCGCGCAATAAACTAATATAAGCTGTAAAGTGGGCCTATATACGCCAATTAGCAAGTTAACAATTACAATAAATAATTTTTTTTAATGTTCTTTATTTTGAACAATTGTAACAATACAATCAGTCTGCACATTAATTATAATTATTTTTATTATAATAAATTATGAAATAAAACATCACACCATCTTTATTAAAGCAAAGTTTCTATGACAGTATTTAATTATTATTATTTTATTTACATTATTATTAAATTATATGCAACATATTTTTTTACTTATATGGCTCCTGTAGGACGTTCTAATTTTATATGGACAGTCATAAGTTTTACTTAGCTACGATCCGCGACAAGCAAAACAATAACAGAAAATTAATAATGTGTGTTTTTCCGTTGGGTTAAGTGGATTTATTTGGAACTTAGACCAAAAAGTAACGCCTACTTTCGCAAAGTAACGCCTGACTCCATTAATAAGTTCTAATTTTAAATTTTAGCGCGATTTAGGAAAACGGGATTATTTTGGCGTCCGGGATTTTTGTTTGTCAATGGTCGTGGATTTGATTCCTGTATTTGCATAGACACAAGTGTATGGTACACAGATATTAATTTCGAGTTAGTTGCGCCACCAATCCGCCTCAGACAAATGCGGTAGTTTAGTGTCTATTCAGCAAAAATAATTAGCCAACCAGCGAGATATTTATGATCTGCGTACAACATTAATGCACTTAGGTCTGTGTGTTTCTTTATAAGCAACACGTTAATTTGCTGATTGGAGATTGCGCTTGCTGTCTTAAGTGGTAGGTTTGAATCAAAATAATATTCTATTAATAAAGTGATTCAATTTTTCTAACACCAGCATTTTTAGCTTAGTTTTAAAGATGTATCATATGATTAATCATTAAAACTAAGTATATAAGTACGTGAACTAACAAAAATTCTTACAGGTAAAGTTTATTTTAGTTTTTTTAATATTATATTTAATTACATACAATAAAAATGATAAGTGATTTTTTCTAGTTGCTGAAAGAACTTTATTTTGATGCTAATAGAATTCTAGTTTACTTTAAAAAATACATACAGTATATATATTTACTAACTATTTATAGTTAAGAGCGCAATTTTATCGTCCAGACTCTAATTAACTCATTAACATTGCTATAAAATTAATGGATAAATGTGTTAATTTACATTTTAGTATCAATATACAACAATTTATCTTTTTTCTTATTTTATGGCATAGGAAGGCAAACGAGCCTATTGACAACGGTACAGAAACGTTCGATATTTTCAATATCAAAATACACTAATTAAAGCGATCGCTCCGTGATAATTTTTGGCAACGGATAGATCACAAAATTATTTTTTATCTTCTTTTTTCAATTTCTTATTTTTTTTTTGTTTAATTTCATCTATTCAATTTTATATTATAGTATTTCATTATTATATAAGTAAAAGTAACCCTATTGTCAAAATGTAGCCATGCTGTGCGCAAATTTAAAGAGTTATAATTCGGGCGTTGTTAAGTTTATATTATATTATATAGTATTCTTTAAGATTCTAACTTGTTTTTGTGCCTAGTGAATATTATAAATAAATAAATGCACTTGTAATTTTCCACTTTTGGAGTTTGGATTTCCTCAACATCGAGGAGCGTTGTATAGCTGTGGAGTATCTACTATAGAGTCTACTGCATCTGAAGATGCCTCGAGTTGAAGCGAAACGCTTTGTGTGTATAGTGAAAAATGGTGATGTGTGTTTGAAGTGCTGGAGAATTTATTGACGGCCGTTTCTCGGTGAAAATAAGACCTGTAAGTCTCTATAAACTTCTAGCAAACATACAATATTACTTTTCCGATTTGTGTCCGCGGATCTTAGGAAAGTAAGTTTGACTGTCCATATTTATAATAGAATTTTGCAAAGTAACGCCTGTCACCATCAATTATCTACCTACTGTGTGTGTGTATTAAAAGAAATTACACAGAAATAAACAAACATAAAAATTATTATGTGGACAGTTAGAACTCTTACTTAGCTAAGATCCGCGACAAGCAAACAAAAAAAACAGAAAAATTATAATGTGTGTTTTGTGTGAAGAAGTGGATTTACGGGGAATTTAAACTAAATCTTACCGTCCGTAAAGCCGTTCGCAACTCTCCACCTCCCAACCACTATCAACAATACCACTTTTACCCATTACACACGACACATTTCGGCTCAACACAAGGCATCATCAGGTATAGTAGTCTCTACGGAAGACAACCGTTAAGTCACAGTAACTTAACAGTTGATAGTGGTTGGGAGGTAAAGAGTTGCTGACGGTCGATTTTTCGGTAAGATTTAGTTTGAGTTCTCTAAAATCACTTCTTCTAGTAGAAAACACACATTATTATTTTTCTATTTTAGTTTGCTTGTCGCGGATCTTAGCTAAGTAAAAGTTCTGACTGACCACATAGTAATGGATTTCCGCAAAGTAACGCCTGACTCTATTTATCATCATATTTTTTTTTAAAAACAAACAAAACTACAGTAATAATAACAGTAATAAATATGTCATTCCTCATCCCGATCCCTAGTTATAACAGTACGTTAGATAGGTAACCGAGCTCGCTTATAACTTTTTGCGTTCGTCGCGCAGCTATTTTCAATTATAAATTTATAAGGAAGTTCGCTACAGCTACCAACCTTGTCTAACCACAGTGTTTCAACGACAGGCGAGATTTCAACTAACGATGATGGTATCATTGTGAACGAAACTGCCACATTCTGACAGTATTACTACTTAATATTATTTACTACGATGCGCTTCTCTCGAAACTTCTTTCCACTCACCACCGCTCTGTGGAACCAGCTACCTTCGACGGTCTTTCCGAACCGATATGATATTGGCATCTTCAAAAAACAAGCCTACACTTGGCCGGCAATGGTTCCGTGACTCCTGCGGTGTCACTGTTGTCTATGGGTGGCGTTGATTGCTTTCTATCAAGCGGTACGCTTGCTCGTCTACCCTCCTATCCCATAAAAAAACAATATCTACGTAAATCGGGTGCATTTTTATGTGGTACCGGATTTCGTATGGTGTAACAAGATGTATCCTTAACTGGCAAGCTTGTATGATAAGACTGATGAGTGTGGATGAAGCAAGGAAGTGTGCCGAGATCCTAGCAGTTGGAGATTCGTGGTCTCTGTTTACTCCTACGGGAATCAGACTTGATTATATGTATGTATGTACATGTATACATGGGTGTCCGCTGGCAGAATTAGGTTATAAGTCGAATAATCGACGAATAAAGTAACCACATGCTTACTGAATATCCTTTCTTTACTTCATGCACATGATTTTAATAAGATAGTGCCACGCCTCATTGCTAGAAATATAATACTATAGAGCTTTATCGTGATTTCTCCCTTAACAAATTATTAAGCCGTTTCAGGCATATTTTCTGTCCACCCAGGTCGTCGGGTCTCACCCCTAATGCCTTTTTTTATATGGAGGTACCTTAAAAACAAATTTTATGAAACAAACTCGACTACCAGCTCAGCACTACAAGAATATATCGTCCGCGAGGATAACTGCATCCCATCACTACTTCCGTGTTTATTGATGCAGCAGTAACTTCGCCAGAGACATTTGGATTATCAAAAACTCCATACTATGCGAAAATATATTTAAATTAATAATTATTTTGATTATTTTCCTTTATAACTACTACGTTTAGAAGCTTTAGATGGCTGCCCGGTTCGCGGACAATCCGGTCTCGTTGCAATTTCTTGCCGCAAATAAAGCAAAATAGCTTTAGAAGCGTATCAACTTTCCTTGTACTACGCGGCATGAATGCTCGAAACGGCTCAATCAGACCAATGCTTACTGTTAGTAGTGTTTGAGGTTGTACGAATTTAAAAACGAATTAAGCCGGCCGTCCATCGATACTATAATGCTATGCTATAATATTTATATTAATTGTCTGTGGATTGTTGGTGTAAGTGATGTATTGGAAAATTCGTTTATTCAAGTTATTACAAATACTTTTAAGGGGTTTCCTTAGAAGTTCGTTTGGGTTGTTAATAATTTAGTTTGATTTAGTTTGATCTACTGCCGTTACAGAAGCATGATTCTGCGAAAAATAATCTGTGAAAAAATTTCCTGTGTGGTTTTAATTTAATTAAACGAATATTATTTTACCTACAACCATGGGAGTCACACAAGGTGTCTATGGGAGCAAATGCCAAATAATTGCCGACCATTTTATTAGTAACGCCTATAGTTACTACAAGTAATAAAAATAAAGCTGCGATTTCACTCCACTCACTTCCTCATTCCATCCGCACTCGCATATCTTGGAGATTACGGTAATGGCTCTCGATTTCGAGGTAAGTCGATTGTCCAACATAGACTGTTATAGAGATATTGATGACGATAATAATGTGTATCATTATAATGATACAATAATATACATGGCTCTTACTCATGATTATCTCGTAGTTGAACCGGATCATATATTCTCTCGGTGTAGCTTTAAATATTATAGTGAGCTTTTTCAAACAATATATTTTAATAAAGCTTTTTTATTTGTACTTGTAATACCTAGCGTAGTAGTTATATTTTCGGAAATTTTATTATATGAAAGTTTGCTTTGATTATATATATTATACTATACATAAATCGGAAGACCGATTGGCTCAGTGGCGGGGCAATCCGCCTGCGGAGTCAGTGGTCGCGGGTTCGATCCCCGAATCGGAATGGATATATGTATGGATTTATAAATATTTATTTCGAGTCTGCTAACCCCCCCTAATCTGCATTTCCTTTCCTGCTCTTCCCTTTCTTCTCTATCCTTTCCCTTCCTCTCCGCCAATCAATGGTCTGTCGTGCCAATGGATACGTGGCTAGTGGCGAGCTTAGACTAATGGAGAGCCGTTTCGCTGCGATGAATGGTAACGAATGGAGCTCTGTGATCTCTGCCAAACTGCGGGTGATAGGCGTGAATATATAAAATACGTATTATATATAATCATAGAAATTCAAATAATCGCTTCGCTTCATTATTGCTGGACGATATGCCTTAGATGTATTTGGATGGGTCACTCGGCACGCGACAGGTATTCCAGAGCAACATTACAAACGACATTTCTTACTAGGAACCAGTTTATTCGCAAACTATCAAGAAATCTATCAAATACTGTTAAGCATAGATTTTGTATATAATTAATGCGTATACTACGGTATACGACGAGTCGGTGATAAAGTCGGCATGTCTGATATCATATAGTTGTTTTCGGACCTATAGTTTGCAATAATTAAATAAGACATAAATTTTGTGAGCGATATTGCTTGTGGAAGGTGTTCTGCTTTTACCATGCTTTCCCTATCCCGTAATACTACACATAATTTTATTTAACGACCCACTAAGAATGCCTTATATAACACATTCGTTTTAGGTTGTCCGGAAAGTTCGTGTCGATATTTTAGGACATTAAAACCCCTCATTTAAATATTGATAGGTTTACATTTTTTAAATTATATAGGTACCATTCTGCTAATTGACGTAATGTCGTGCGTGGCTTGTTCTCGATTTTTGTTCTAATAATATCTTCGTCTGTGCTGGACGACCTACCTGCCTTGTTCTTGATCTTCCAGTTCGAAATTTCCAGCTTTAAACCGTTCAAATCACTTTCGTACAGTTCTTTCGGCTATAGCATCCTCGCCATAAACAGCGCATATCTTATTTGCCGCTTGTGTGGCATTTTTGGCCTTTCAAAAATATTCGATATATTCGAAAATTTCGAATATATTCGAATAAGCATTAAATGCCTATAATGCACTTTATTTGCCACCATATTCTAAGGCGTACAAAACTGATAAAAATTAACGAATCGTAACCAAACTTTTTTTCCAAATATGACTGAAGCTATCTCATTTATAATATGTACATATGTCATTTGTTTACAATATTTGTGATATATTCAGTCAGGTCTCTCGCGCTACCTACTGAAAACCGGCACGAACTTTTTGGACATACCAATATAACGATTCAGTAGGGCATTTTTCCGAAATATCTTTCCATGCACCACCAATCTGTGGAACCAGGTGCTTTCAAGAACCTACACATTTCTCAAAGACTGGCAACACCTTTGCCATGTCTATGGTATTGCTGTGATTTAGTGGTAGGATTGATTTCTTGCCATCAGATGACAAGTTTTATAGTTTTAATTTTAGCATTATGTTACATCACCTATAGAGTAGACATCCGGTGATGCGTAGGAGTCCAGTCAAAACACCTCTGCATATTGAAAACAACCGATGACGTCGATGGAGTCTGAATGCATAAAACAAGGGCAGTCTACTCTGACATCTGAATGCTCTCATAATGCAATGTTGTATGCTTAGAGAGCATAATTATTAAGTTTTTATGAAAAAACGTGTATCACAAATAAACATTTCTAATAAGGTTTAACATTTTTTTTATGGGATAGGAGAGCAAACGAGCAAGCGTGTCGCCTGATGGAAAGCAATCAACGCCGCCCATGGACAATCGCGACACCGCAGGAGTCACGGAAGCGTTGCCGGCCTTTTAGGCTTGTTTTTTGAAGGTTCCAATGTTGTAACGGTTCGGAAAGACCGCCGAGGGTAGCTGATTCCACAAACTGGTGGTGCGTGGAAAGAAGTTACGGGAGAAACGCACCGTAGTAGATCGCTACTCATCCAGATGGTGGGGATGAAATTTTTCTTTACGGAGAGTTGTGCGGTTGTGGAATTCAGCGGTGGGAATTATTCCAAACAATTCCTCGGAGCACTCCCCACGAAAAACTTTTCGGAAGTGAAAAACTTTTCGGAAGACAACCGAAAAGTGAAAAACTTTTCGGTTGTCTTCCGTAGAGTCTACTATACCTGAAGATACCTCGTGTTGGGGCGAAACACGTGTCGTGTACAAGATGTAAAAGTGATAGTGTGTGTTTGGCGTTGTGTATAGTGGTTGGTGGGTGGAGAGTTGATGGCCGATTTTCGGTAAGTTCCAAATAAATCCACTAAACCCAACGGAAAAACACACATTATTAATTTTCTGTTATTGTTTTGCTTGTCGCGGATCTTAGCTAAGTAAAACTTTTGACTGTCCATATAGTGATGGATTTCCGCAAAGTAACGCCTGACTCCATTAATAAGGATGATAGGGATATGATACTACCGCAACGGAAGACAAGGAGTGATACAGTAGCTCGGAAGGCCGGGGTCGCGTACCCGTGTACCAATACCATAAATAGCGGACAAGCGGCTAGTCAAAGATACTTTCAAAAATAATTAAATAATGATATTAATTCTAATACTAATGCAAACGCGATACGAATTAAACGTCGTTTAGTTTGTGTTGAAAGTCACTGTTAATGCCTATTTGGCTTTCGAATCACCATTAAAGCATTCAGTGTGTCACCTACTTTACTAATAGAATATAATTGGAGTTGCAATTTGAAATATAATCCTACCGTGTTAAATTATATTTTAAATGCAAATGTTTTTTTTTAACTTTACTGGACATAGGTTTCTCACCCGATGTTGCACAGATGATCCTTACTCCCCATGGTAAACGCGTTAGAAAAGGCAGAGAGATGAGATATCCCTCCGCAGCGCTAGATAATCTAGCCGATCGGTGAGATCTTGGTCGATGGATCGATTTGGATCACACGACTTTGTATGCGGTCAAGTGGAAGAAGTTGATACTGGGAAGCCCCGGCCCGGAGATAAGAACAGTAGTACCTTATTACAACATTACCTTATTAATTTAATAACCTTGTTAGAACTAATTATATTTCGAAGTTTTCAATTCAATATCACAGCCCGCGACAGTCCACTGCTGGACATAGGCCTCACTCAAGGCGCGCCACCTAGCCCGTTCTTCGGCTACACGCATCCAGTCTCTGCCAGCCGCCTTGCGTACTTGAACATTATTTCGAATATTTGAATTTTCTGTTATTGTTTTGCTTGTCGCGGATCCATCCAAGCAAATCCATCACTATATGGACAGTCAAAAGTTTTACTTAGCTAAGATCCGCGACAAGCAAAACAATTACAGAAAATTAATAATGTGTGTTTTTCTGCTGGATGAAGTGGATTTATTTGGAACTTAAACCGAAAACTTACCGAAAATCGATCATCAATTCTCCACCCACCAACCACTATACACAACACCAAACACACACTACCACTTTTCCACCTTGTAAACGACACGTGTTTCGCCCCAATACGAGGCATCTTCAGGTATAGTATACTCTACGGAAGACAACCGAAAATTGAAGAAATTACCATCATCATCATCATGGCGATGTTCATTACTTATCGTAAGATGATTTGCATGTTTCTTTGTCTGTTCGTTCGTCTTATCTTTTGAAGTTTAGTTTTCTGAAGGTTTCACTTCTACCTCATGCGTATTTTTTTTTCATTTTCTGTAGCCAATTTTTAATGGAGTAAAAATGTTTACTTTAATGTTGAAAGTTTGTAAATACTTTTCTTTAGCTTTTCCTTTAATATTATATTTTACAAGGCAGTTGCACGCTATCGGGAGCGGGTCAGGTGTTTGTACGCTTGCATCTGTTTAAACTTGCTAACTAACGTTCTGGAATTTTAATTCTAGAACGTTCAGCCTTTAATATTTAAGTTAACAGCTTTACAAAATAATAAAACTTTGCAGTAAATATAATATGTTTTTACATTTATAAATAGATAGATAGATAGATATATTCTTTATTGTACACCAAAAACAAAGTTATACAATTATTGATTGTTATATTATATACAAATGGCGGTCTTGTCGCTAATAGCGATTTCTTCCAGACAATCGTAGGATAGACACAATGTCAAAAAGATAATTTGATGTAGGTTGGTGATACATTATTGTTATAATGATAGAAAAATATTAATATAATGGTACAAAGGAATATAATAAAACTAAACAGATACAATAAAATAAATATCTCCGAGGGAACGCTTTAGTTGGTATTTTATTTATGGGATAGGAAGGCAAACGTCACTTGATGAAAAGCAATTAACGCCACCCTTAAACATCCGCAGTGCCATAGGCAGTGCAGAAGCATTGCCGGCATTTAAGGGATGGTTATTATGGGAGGGGGAATTGGAGGGGGAGGGGAGAGGGTGTTGGGCCTCCGGAACTCGGCCGCTCACCGGTCGAAGCGCGATAGCTAAGCTACCACGACGCCGGTTTTTTACGGGAATGTGGTACTCCCCTGGGCGAGCCAGCCCATTCGTGCTCCAGACAAATAATACGCAATTCTTGACAAAGTATTCGTCTGCAACATGGCTCTACCATAACTAATTTATACAATTAATTTATACATTTAAAATATGAAATGTTTTTGTACTGTGGTTTAATCAATTAATATATTTATGTATAATCGACAAACGCGGACCTATTTAAACATAGTATTGTATTCGGGTAATAATATCTCAGTAAATATGATCGAAATAACAGCTTGGAACATATTGAGTGTTTAAGTGAAACTTATAAGTGGTATTTCCGGCAATTAGACTGGCTGGCATTCAGGGCGACAGATAAAGATGTAGACGTACCATGTTAGCGGTATTGAGGCTGCATTGTTTACTTAGATTCTACATACATACATTTATATCGTCTCGTCTATTTCCCATAGGGGTAGGCGGAGACCACAGAACTCCATCCGCTACGATCCCGACACACCTTCTTTGCTTCCTCCATACTCATTCATCTTTTCATCCATCCTTCCTCTCACATTCATCGTAGTGAAATGGCTCTTCATTCGTCGCTTCTCGCCCTCGTGGGGCTCAGGACGTGACGGGTGGCGAACCACGTCGCCGTCATTTTTTAACAAATTAGATTTTTTGATTATTAATGGGTCAGGCGTTACTTTGCGGAAATCCATCACTATATGGACAGTCAGTCATAAAATAATGTGTTTGGTGTTGTGTATGGTGGTTGGTGGGTGGAGAATTGATGGCCGATTTTCGGTAAGTTTTTGGTTTAAGTTCCAAATAAATCCACTTAACCCAACGAAAAAACACACATTATTAATTTTCTGTTATTGTTTTGCTTGTCGCGGATCTTAGCTAAGTAAAACTTTTGACTGTCCATATAGATTGTTTGATCATTTAGATTCTGTTAGGGAAAAAAATTAAACTTTCTTATAAAATCACAATCCTGATTTTCCTCTACAGAGTAGAAACGACAATCTGAACATGAGGGAGACAGGGGATGGGGAGATGCATTCGAAATGTGGTGCTGGAGGCGAATGCTCCTACCATGCTTCATACCATGGACGACCAAATGTACAAATGTATCTATTCTCTCCCAACTTGGCAATAAGACCCGACTATCATATATGTACGACCTACTGGTTGTTTATTTAGTATCTGTTGCTACTGTTACTCCACTTTGGACAACCTTAATGATTTAACGTCTATTCATATACAAATGGGGGGACCCCATGCAAAAAGTGGGACGTACGGGTGTATAAAACAGTGATGTCTTATTTGAAAGAAAGAAATAAAAGCTTTAATTGTAAAGCCATAGTAATGTACAGACAAACAAAAAACAATACAATAATATTAATAAGAGTAAATCTACAGTCACTTATGTCGCCTATACTGGCATGAATTACACAAAGGTCTACACTCAGCAAGAAATTGTGGCAAGCGACATCGCTTATTTTCATTGTAATATAATTTAGTTACCTTATATTCATTACATTTATAATTTTAATTGAATTCTACTTAATCAAGTAACAAAGAGATTACTTGAGTAATGGAGTCCGGCGTTACGTTGCGGAAATCGATTACAATGTGGACAGTCAAAACTTTTACTTAGATAAGATCCGCGACAAGCAAACAAAACAGAAAAATAATAATGTGTATTTTCTACTGGTAGAAGTGGATTTACATGGAGCTTAAACTAAATCTTACCGAAAAAATGGCCGTCAGCAACTTTCCACCTCCCAACCACTATTAACAACACCAAACACACACCACCACTTTTCCACATTGCACACGACACGTGTTTCGTCTCAACACGAAGCATCATCAGGTATAGTAGACTCTGCGGAAGACAACCGTTAAGTGGACGATTGTCTTTTGTGTTCCGAAAGTTCTCACTTTCCACATAAAAATAATCTTATTTTGAAATCGGGGTATTTGTCTTTGTCATCAATCAAACAAATCTACTAATAAATATTTATTGCTTCAATGACACGTTTGTCACATAATAGAAATACATACATTTCTATTTTATTTATATTTATAATTGTAGCTTAATATTTATTCAAATATCCGCTGCGTGCATCAATTATAACCGAATATCCGAACATTGTATGTTCCACGTAATTGAGGCAAAACCGAGCCTCCATTGAAAATACACGTATCGGTGAACTTCCAATTACTGGAAAATATCATGCGCCATTTTCAAGTACTGGCTGTTTTCAAATATTTGTTTTTTAAACTTTTATTCCATTTAGATAGATAGATATATTCTTTATTGTACACCAAAAACAAAGTTATACAATTATTGATTGTAATATTTATATACAAATGGCGGTTTTATCGCTAATAGCGATTTCTTCCACTTAACCGTAGGATAGACGCAATGTTAAAAAGATAATGTGTTGTAGGTTGGTGATACATTATCATTATAATGATACAGAAGAAAGAAAAAAATATAAATAAACAAAGATATTATAAATAAACAAAGATAATAATAGCCATAAGCAAATATATAAGTATATACATATATACACACTCACACATACACATATACACACATAAATATAGGTTAACCGTAAAAATAAACGAATACATAAAAAGATACGAATTAATTTTAAATAACTCGAAAAATTCTTAAATCATACCAGATTGGGAAATGTCATTAGTGAATTGATTTAGGTTGATGATACATAATAAAATGAAGTTTCTCTTTAAAAAAAAAACGTCTTTCACGTATGCAATAAAGTTATACAAACATTGTTTATCTGTGGTCATCGGTTGGTATTATGACAGTGTTGTGAATAATTGTAATGGCGGATCAATCGGTCATCTGCTACGGTACTGGGTGAACATGAAAAGTAAAAAATATATTATATACATATATTTGCACTTTATATTTTATCTCAATACAAAAAATAGAAGAAAAATATTTTACAAGATTATCTACTTAAACTAACAATTATAAATTAGATAATTAATAGCAAGGATTTGTGTCCCGTGCCATCTATATTTTTTTATTCGTAAACAAAATAATAAACATTTATTGAAATAGGTGGAGCCGTTTTTGAGTTTTAGCGAGACTAACTAAAAGAGCTATTTTAGCTCGCCATTTTTATATACATATATAGAGATAATAAGTAAAATCAATCGCTTTTAAATCATTTTAGAAATTTGTTTTTACAAGAGCTATACGAGTAAACTTAAATATACGTAGAGAATAAATTAATTGTAGTGTAAATAGCTTTTTTATATAAGATTCAATAAGAAATGTTATATAGAAGACAATTTCTTGCCTGAATTTTTCTTTTTATACAAGGGAACAAATTTTTTCGATGTTTTTAGGGAAAAACTTGCATGCAATATCTTCGAGATATAAACACAAACAAATTGTATCAAGGAACTCAATAAATTATCTATTGTTATTTTAAACGAATTTGTTTAATGTTTTGGGTCAGGATTTGAACCTAGAACCATTGGTGCAAAAACCATTTACACTAACCACTGATTCAAACTAAAACTAACTCACTGTGTTGGCGTAGCAACACAAAATGTATCTTGGGCTCCGAACAGATCTTACGCCACTGTACCATTACCATCTCCTGCCAGTTGGAGAGTTGAAGGTTGCGAAAGTTATCATTCACCATGTCACTCCAGCAGTACCTGGGACGGTCCACGGGACGTCGTCCAGTCCACATACGTTCTCTGGATTGCGCGATCCTTCCCCACCCTCTCAACGTGGCCCAGCCAACGAAGTCGGTGAGCCTTATTTTCTCCGATTACATAGGGTTGAGTCACCAGATGCTTGATTTTAGCATTTTTTCGATTTTGCCGACTGCCATCATCTCTTTTGGTTGGGTCCACGATTTTTCGGAGGACTTTTCGTATTGTGACTAGAAGTTTCATCTCTTCCTTTAGCGTTAGTGTCCAAGCCTCACAGTCATACGTTAGAATAGGCCGAATTATCATATAATAGATTTGGAGTTTAGTCTTTATACTGAGATTCAAACGATCTATACAAATAAATATAAAACAATATAAACAAGCAATACAAGTGCAATAAAATAAAAAGTACATTGTCGTAAATACTCAAAACAAATAAGCCTCAGTATGTTATACTTGTTTGAGGAAAAACATTACATAAATTATATGAACATTCCGGTTAGCGGGATTAAGTTAGTTTATAATGTCAAAGTAGGTAAGTGTACTATGGTATTATTTTATTCAATAGTGGTTGAGCCATAATAGGCCAGCCAAAGACGAGATATTTCTCGCCCTTGGCTAGCTTATTGGCATGTGTGGTATACTGGTCATATTCTCATTGAATATCAGCATCAAGTGGTATTTTTTTTTTTTTTAAAAAGTACAGTTACATACTACATATTAAATAAAATATAAGATAACGAACATGCAAAAGAATTTAAGATAAACCTGAAGTCCAGTTATAACTATACACAGCAATTACAATGAATATTTAACAATAACAATATGAGAGATTTATGATTTCATTTATATGTATAATAAGGTATGTCGACAGTCAAAACTTTTACTTGGCTAAAATCCGCGACAAGCATACAAAACAGAAAGTTAATAATGTGTATTCTCCTGCTGGATGAAGTGGATTTATTTGGAACTTAAATCAAGCACTTACGGAAAAACGGCCGTCAGCAACTCTCCACCTACCACGATAATAATACGGAAGACAACTTTTCGGTTGTCTTCCGTAGAGTCTACTATACCTGAAGATGCCTCGGGGCGAAACACGTGTCGTTTACAAGGTTGAAGAGAAAATGAAAAAAAAATACGCATGAGGTAGAAGTGAAACCTTCAGAAAACTAAACTTCAAAAGATAAGACGAACGAACAGACAAAGAAACATGCGAATCATCTTACGATAAGTAATGAACATCGCCATGATGATGATGATGGTAATTTCTTCAATTTTCGGTTGTCTTCCGTAGAGTATACTATACCTGAAGATGCCTCGTGTTGGAGCGAAACACGTGTCGTTTACAAGGTGGAAAAGTGGTAGTGTGTGTTTGGTGTTGTGTATAGTGGTTGGTGGGTGGAGAGTTGCTGACGGCCGTTTTTCCGTAAGTTTTTGGTTTTAGTTCCAAATAAATCTACTTCATCAAGCAGGAAAACACACATTATTAATTTTCTGTTTTTATTTGCTTGTCGCGGATCTTAGCTAAGTAAAAGTTTTGAATGTCCACATAGTGATGGATTTCTGCAAAGTAACGCCTGATTCCATTAATCATCATATAATTAGATAGACAAACACTAAAAATAGTATATATGTGTTCAGTGACAGAATAAGGTTGTAGGTACGAACAAAACAGTAAACGCATGCTTACTGATTATTTTTTGCCAATATTGAGAGAACATCCTGCACGTACATGGTTTCAAGAAGATGGCGCCACGCCTCACGTTGCAAGAGACCATTGAACTTCATGATTTCTTCGCTAGTAAATTAATAAGCCGTTTCGTCGATATCTTCTGGCTACTTTTCTGCAAGGGTATAGTAAAGACTATGATACAAACCCGACGACAACCTTAGCACTAAAAGAAAATATCGTTCTCGAGGTTAACGGCATCCCGACGTCAGCGAGTGGCACAGAATATTGTAGCTAGACTCCAAGGGTGGGCGTCATTCGTTTTGGCGGACAAAATTGAATCAAATTAATTTTTAAAAAATAAAACCCATACTTGTCGTCTTCGTCAAATTTATTAAATTTTATTTATATCGTTTGTATTGCTATCGTTTGCGGAAATCCATTACTATGTGGACAGTCAGACCTTTTACTTAGCTAAGATCCGCGACAAGCAAACAAAAAAAGAAAAATAATAATTTGTGTTTTCTTCAGAAAGAAGTGGATTTACAAGGAACCTAAATCTTACCGAAAAAATGCTTGTCGCGGATCTTAGCTAAGTAAAAGTTCTAACTGTCCACATAGTAATTATTTATGTTCGAAAACAATTCTGCCACTGAACACCCTGTATATATGAAGTCATATTGTTCTATGTTAACACAAATCTAGCTCAGGTCACTGACGTGTATCTATACTAACATACTGCTACGTTTATAGGGTCCACACGAACCAGTCCCCGCGCTGGTTAGCCCCGGTAGGTTTCCTTGTAAGTGACACGAGAGTGTTCAGGTTTTATAGGAATCGCGTTCCGCTTGCCTAGTTTGATAGCATCAGGCCGAACGAACGGGTCTCTAGGGTCATTATCGCGTGTCACATCGGTGGTAGGTAACGTTGGTTCAGGTTTGTTGAATATATAAAGGTTCCAAACTCAACAACGCTGCTGTGCGTATACAGTTTTTGTATATGTACATATATACAACATACATATGTATGTGTGAAGAATACATATGTACTTGTAGCTAGCTCCTGTGCAATTTACTCATATACATATATTCGATGCAAAAAGCGAGAACGCTGTAAATGACAAAGATGTTTAGTATTGTCATATTACTTCTAATGTCATATATAATGTTTTGTCTTTTTCCTTCTCTCTCTTTCACATGGTCTCCGTCGCGTTAACATCTCCAACATAACTGTCAAAACTTTAAAATATTTTTTGTTTGTTTTGTGAAAATTTTAACAAAATAAACCAGCGTTAAATGATTTTATTCAAGTGATTTTATTCAATATTATTTGGTCCTTTGGCCAGATGTAAAAAAAAATATTGCACATTCGGTTCAAACAAAATACTGCGTCGAATGGTCTGAGTCTCGCAACTCTATGAGCAATAGAACATTTAGTACATCGGACAGTCAGACTTTTACTTAGCTAAGATCCGCGACAAGCAAACAAAAACAGAAATATAATAAATAATGTGTGTTTTCCACTGGAAGAAGTGGATTTCTGGGAAACTCAAACTAAATCTTATCGAAAAAACGGCCGTCAGCAACTGTCCACTCAACCGTTAAGTGAGTGAGTGGTTGTCTTCGGTAGAGTCTACTATACCTGATGATGCCTTGTGTTGAGGCGAAGCACGTGTCGTGTGCAAGGTGGAAAACTGCTGGTGTAGAGAGTTGCTGATGGCTGTTTTTTCAATAAGATTTAGTTTGAGTTCCCCCTGTAAATCCACTTCTTCCAGTAGCAAACACAAATTATTACTGTTGTAGTTTTGTTTGCTTGTCGCGGATCTTAGCTAAGTAAAAGTTCTGACCGCCCACGTAGTAATGGATTTCCGCAAAGTAACGCCTGACTCCATTAATCATTTATTTACGTTGAAACTGACTGCTTTTAAGCGATCAAATACAATTTTTGCAGACATATTAAAAAGGTTTTTTTGGCTCCAGTGGTAAGTTTTTGTTTCGCGGTTTACTACTTTTTCGCTTTTTCAGGTCAATATATCATTCAACATATCGTTAATTATGTACTGAATTAAGCCGACGATTTGAAACTTCATTCGGATGCCTGCGAAACTGTAATTTGACTCGCATCAAGCGAACGGAGGCGAATCTGTTGATATATTTTACGGCTTCGCGAGAAATGGGCATCTTATGTTTTCGGCTCACGCGAGATAAGCATTTATGCATTATTTATCTTTTGTATAAATCTGTCATGTTCAATATACCTATCTCATTTTTCAAAGTGGTAGAGCCACGCCGCGCACGAATACTTTGTCAAGAAAGGCATATTATTTGTCTGTAGGATGAATAGGCCGGCTCGCCAATGAGTTCAGGAGGCCAAATCACTCTTCCCCCTCCAATAATGAAAAAAGGCCGCCTTCCCTTAAATTCCCTTTCCTTAAAGGCCGGCAACGCTTCTGTACTGCCTATGGCACTGCGGATGTCTATTGGCGGCGTTGATTGCTTCCCATCAGGTGACACACCTGCTCATTTGCCCTCCTATCCCATAAAAATAATAATCGAGATCAATGTCTTTGATAATGTTTTTGGTGTTGCCATTATAATTATGTCATTATCAAAGAACTCTCACGAAATCTGCGTTCGAGATAATCGAGTAATGTTAATCGACCTTTACGGTCATACTTTATTTTACATACACGTTGGTACGGTAGACCACAACGCATATTTTGATATACGTAATACTCTCACTATCATTCATTTTTAATAAGTATAAGACCTAATGAATTTCGTAGTAAACTGATTTTAAAATAATATAGGTATATTTTGCTCACAAAAAATAAATACATTTATTATTTGTGACTCTATCTACTATACCTGATGAGTAGAGTTTCATGGCCACCTTTCGCGGCTCAACTCTACGGTCTTTATAGTAGATAGTAGACTATATAGTAGACTCTACGGAAGTCAACCGAAAAGTTTTTCGGTTGTCTTCCGTAGAGTCTACTGTACCTGAAGATGCCTCGTGTTGGGGCGAAATACATGTCGTTTGCGAGGTGGAAAAGTGGTAGTGTGTGTTTGGTGATGTGTATAGTGGTCGGTGGGTGGAGAGTTGCTGGCCGTTTTTCAGTAAGTTTTTGGTTTAGTTTCCAAATAAATCTACTTTGTCCAGCAGGAAAACACACATTATTAATTTTCTGTTATTGTTTGCTTGTCGCGGATCTTAGCTAAGTAAAACTTTTGACTGTCCACTTAGTGGTCGAACTTAACATCGTAGGATAT
This sequence comes from Baronia brevicornis, assembly GCA_031353405.1. NCBI lineage: Eukaryota > Metazoa > Arthropoda > Insecta > Lepidoptera > Papilionidae > Baronia > Baronia brevicornis. The sequence continues at coordinate 1,037,860 of JASFAT010003679.1, forward strand.
TAAGTTCGACCACTAAGTCTTCGATCTGCTGATTCTTCCGGACTCTCCTAGATCCGTCTTCCTTCTCCACTGGTGCCAGTTTTATTCTGAGGATCTTGCGCTCAGTGCTCAGGAGATTGGTTTCTCCTTTTAAAGCGAGTGTCCAGGCCATGCAGCTGTACGTAAGTATCGGCCTGATTTTTAGTCAGACAGACCAGGCGAAATGTCATGTAATTTATCTCTTACATTTATTATATTATTATTAATAATACTTTTTAAAAAGTAACTCTCCGTCTATGAAAGTCATAATATCAACGTAAATAATATACAATTCAATTTATATTGTGTTTGACCAATTTTCACTTAGTAATACAATAGCCTACATAACAATAAAGAGGGGCAAAGTATCAAGGATGAAATTTCTCTCGCCTTATACGGCGCATCTTACACACCTTGGACGTGGCATAAATACTTGAAGATGTCCTTAGGATGTTTTTTACGAATATTTATGCGCAGATTATTGTCTGCGGTAATAAAATAAATATTTTATACGCTCTTTGTTAGGTGCGGGCTTTGTCGAATTAAGGCCATACATGGAAAGTTAGTTCCTTTTTGTATTCGTGGTTTAATTTTAGCTTTATAATTTTCAAAACTAATATCATATTTCAATGTGGGCTCTCAGTCAGAACTTTTACTCAGCTAAGATCCGCGACATGCAAACAAAAACAGAAAAATATTAATGAACATAAAAATAAGTCATACTTAACGGTTGTCTTCCGTAGAGTCTACTATACCTGATGATGCCTTGCGTCGAGGCGAAACATGTGTCGTGTACATTGTGGAAAAGTGGTGGTGTGTGTAGGGGGTTGTTGATAGTGGTTGGGAGGTGGAGAGTTGCTGACGGCCGTTTTTTCCGAGTTCCCCGTAAATCCACTTCTTCCAGTAGAAAACACACAATATTATTTTAACCTATAGAACCTGCGACCATTGACTTTAAAAGCGGCAAATTCGCCTCTTGCTTCTGCAACTAAGCCATGTTAAAATATCTTTGTAGCATCCATACAATAAAATGAATACAAAAATAAAATAAAAGTAAAACACAATAGAAAAGATTCAGAATATATAATTATGTGCAACAATAGAATAACATTATGAATAGAATGCTACCTGCAACTATACACTATGTAATTTATGCAAAATGCAATTAAATGGTAATAAGTGAAAGTGCGAAAAGGAGCTACGGTTCAAGCAATTACTTAGATACTTGTCAGTTGACTACGATTTGATCTGTAACATTAGAAGTTATTAACTTGAAATAAAAAGAAACTTAGAGATCGTAGCTGATGGAGATCTGTAGTCTCCCCTATACTTTCTTTTACGAAAAATTGAATGTTAATGTTTCATTAACATCCAATTTTTCTTTTGATTAAAATAAAATAATATTTGTATTTATTATATATTGTAAATCCTTTATTAGCAGTATTATATATAAAAAACTTGTTGTGATGTTGTCTGCGCTGTGGGTTTTAGTAGTAAAAATAAAAAAAATTTTTATATATTCACGGCTATCCCCCGCAGGGGTTGGCAGAGACCACAGAGCTCCATCCGCTACCATTAATCGCAGCGAAACGTCTCTCTATTAGTCGCGTTTCGCCCTCGTGAGAATCAGGACGTGGCGGGTGGCGAACCACGTCGCCGTCACTTTCAACAAATTAGGTATATTAAATTCGTCTTAGTGAATCCCACGAGCCGCGAGGGAAGATGGAGGTCAGCCCCAGCAGAGCCCTGCATGCTGAGGTAAGGCAAGGTCTTCTTAATTTTTTTTTATGGTATAGGAGGTCAAAACGAGCAGGCATGTCACCTGATGGAAAGCAATCAACGCCGCCCATAAACGCCCGCAGTGCCATAGGGTAGTGCGAAAGCGTTGCCGGCCTTTATTAAGAGTTATTATGGGAGGGGGGAGGCGTTTAGGCCTCCGGAACTCAACGGCTTACTATTTGGAAAAACTGTAACTGTACTATTACTTATTTATAGAAGAAATAGGTGGGTATACGAGTAAACGGTGTGGATGGAAGGGCCGGGAGAGAAAGACCACGGAAAACGTACTTTGACCAAATTGCTGAAGTTTTTAAGAAAGGCCAGGTCAAGAGTACCCTTAACCGGCGGGCTTGCATGAAGAGAATAATGAGTGTGAAGGAAGCAAGGGAAGTATGCCGAGATCGTAGCAGATGGAGATCTGTGGTCTCTGCCTACCCCTGCGGGAGACAGGCGTGACGATATGTATGTATGTACGAGTAAACGGGTCAGCAGATGGTAATTGATTAGCACTGTACTTGGACATCTATCTGTATCGAAGAAGGCAATGGGTTTGGGGAGGAAATGGAAAGAAATTTAGAGTTTCGGTCCAGTTTGGTATTTTGAACAATTTTTTTTCAAAAACTTGTGAGGTAAATATACCCACAGTGGTATTACTGTCGCGTAAAAAGTTCGTATTGACACGAATTCAATGCGGTCAGAGCTGATAGCGGCGAGTATCGACGAGAGTGGAACTAATCTGCAATTTAAATGTAGAGACGTGAGTTTGTAAAGAATTATCTAATCATTTGTATGTAATATGAAATCGTTGTTATTTAATAAATTCAACGTGTTTTATTAGCATCATAAAACTATTAATGGAGTCAGGCGTTACTTTGCGGAAATCCATCACTATATGGACAGTCAAAAGTTTTACTTAGCTAAGATCCGCGACAAGCAAAACAATAACAGAAAATTAATAATGTGTGTATTTCCGTTGGGTTTAGTGGATTTATTTGGAACTTAAACCAAAAACTTACCGAAAATCGGCCATCAACTCTCCACCACACCAACCACTATACACAACACCAAACACACATTATCACTTTTCCATCTTGTAAACGACACGTGTTTCGCCCCAACACGAGGCATCTTCAGGTATAGTAGACTCTACGGTAGACAACCGAAAAGTCATTTTCGGTTGTCTACCGTAGCGGATCTTAGCTAATAAAACTTTTGACTGTCCATATCATAAAACTAATTAATAATAATTATAATAAAATAAGACGAGGTTCTCCGACAAGTCAAGCAAATACGTGAACTATTGCAGACCGTGAAAGGTAGAAATGTTGCTTACCTTAGTCATATCGTGGGACGTGACAGGTACAAGTTGCTGCAACTGATCATGATGGGACTGAGGTCGCGGGCAAAAGACAAGTTGATCGGAGAAGAGTTTTGCCTACGTAATATAAGGGAGTAGACCAGGATAGCGAGTGCTCCAGAGCTGTAGGAGGAGGAGAGTTGTGCTGAATTGGTTGCCAACCTTTGTAAGTCGGAGAGGCACGCTTAGAAGAAGAATACTATAATAATTAAAAAATACATTGACCTCGTATATGAGATTTTCACCATGGGGCATGTTGATTTCACAGTCATAGTACCAACAGTAGTGTCTTTGTTAATGAAGTTGTTGGTAAAAATTTAGATGACCATGTGCCCAAATTTAGGTTAATTTTGGTATATTTGTTTCTCTTTTCAGGTTGGTAAGTTATATAGATTTAAGGTTTATAAAATATATATGTACATTTAGAACACTGATTCTCAACCTTTTGTTGAGGATGGAGGAGGGTTGGGCCTCCGGAACGCAACCGCTCACCGGACGAAGACGCCGGTTTTTTGTGGGAGTATGGTACTTCTCCGGGAAGGGCGTCCGGTTCATGCTACAGACAAATAATATGCCATTCTTGACAAAGTATTCGTCTACCACTAGTAAGTTAGCAAAATAATTTAACAAAACATACATAAAAAACTCACTCCCACATACTATACGTGATAGCCTGTCACTGGATGTATTTAAGAGAAGAATTAAAGAACATTTCCTTTCAATATAAAATATTTATATATGTATATAATTTATATATATATATATATATATATATATATATATATATATATATATATATATATATATATATATATATATATATATATATATATATATATCATCTTATTTATATGTTTATATATGTATGGTTATATATAGTATGTATATTATTATTATATTTTGTTGTTGTACACTTATTTCTATCCTCACAGCTTATCTTATCTCTCTATCACTCCTGGGTTTGCTGAAAGAAAACTCAATTTTAAGTTAAGCTCGCCTTTGTACATCTTCTTTCCTTTTAAGTCTTGTATGTTCTTTATGTGTACAATAAAGTATTAAATAAAATAAAATGCAACGACGACTTCAAAATACTGAATCGAGTTCATCTGCATAAAACACTATCTGAGGATAACGGAACTCTTAAATGGCAAAGACAAGCTATTACTTCGAATATATAATGGCTTATTAAATCTTCAAAGGGCCGAGGAACGTCACTGGCTGGGACCCGCAGCCTTGAGAAAGCACCCCGCTGCCGATGGCGTAGTGCATCATAGCATGCGCTGGTGTTGCGACTGGATCAGAGGTGGCTCTACCTATGGAGCAGGCTGTGGTCGCGGCATTTTCAATGAACTTGCGGCCGTGTTATGACGCCGGCCAGGACAGTTTAATTTTTTTTATAGGATAGGAAGGCAAACGAGCAGGCGTGTCACCTGATGGAAAGCAAGCAACGCCACCCATAGACATACGCACCGCCATAGGCAGTGCGGAAGCGTTACTGACCTTTAAGGTAAGACTCATTATGGGAGAGGGAATGGGAGAGAGAGGGTGGAGGGTGTTGGGCCTCTGGAACTCAGCCTCTCACCGCACGAAGCGCGGTAGCTAAGCTATCAGTCGGACGCCGGTTTTCTGCGGGAGTGTGATACTACCCCGGGCAAGCCGGTCCATTCATGCTACAGACAAATATTATGCCATCCTTGACAAAGTATTCATCTGCAGCGTGGCTCTACTACTATAAAAGCAATGTCCTTTTGTGTCCAAAGTTATGCCAATGGTTTTGAACGCACAATCATTCTATAAATATTATCACGAAAATAAAATAACAGTGTAATGAGGAGAAATTTAAACAAATCATGTGTATTCTTTACCGAAAATCTTAAATAAAAAGTGTACGATGATTAATTAAATCGACGACGGTGAATAAGGCCGGTCACAGACGAGTGCAGTACCTCGAAACTTTCGCGATATAAGGAGGTATTGAGCAATAATTGTGTGAGCGTATATGCAATTTATACTCAATTCTAGTCTAAAGAAGTGTAATTCTACTATAATACACAATTAACTGGTGTACTACGAGGAAATTTTGCGCGAGAAGAAAAAAAATTTGACTCGAATATATGTATAAAGAAGCATTCTATTCATCACAATAAATTCAGTTATTTTTTTATAAAAATTTAAATTGTATTATCTAGCATTTTCTTCAACATTATTTTCCTACATTATTATTTCTTTAGACTCTAGTCGCAATTGATCATAAATTTCATATATAATTAATTACACGGTTATTGCTCAGTCCCACTTTATATCGCGGAATTTCCAGGATACTTCACTCGTCTGTGACCAGCCTTATTCACTGTCGTCGAATTAACTAATCGACGTGCTCTTTAAGATTTTCGGTAAAAAATACACATAATTTGTAAGTAAAAGTTCTGACTAAAAGTCCACATACAATTTTTACGACAAACAAATTAGTGGTACTCATTCCGTGTGCAGACAGCCTTTTGTCGTTACACCGGCAACTGTAAATACGAGTATGACAACAGTCGATGACGCCATAATTGTTGTACAACATATGTGCATGTATGGCGAGAAATTATCGGCGAATGTGAAGATGCTCCGATACAGGTTTCTTTTTAGTGCTTAATAAATTTTCCACGCTGCCATATTTTATATTAACCCTTATCGGTCGCTAGCTTTTTATACGTGATTCTCGCTAGGTTGTAGCTACAGATACATTTTTCACTGACTTTATTCATTTTTGGGCTCAATATATTAAAAAATAATTGGAAAAGACAGTAATATATAACTAGAGATATCAATAGCTCTATAGTATAGCAATAGTGCCTGCATTTCACACAGCGAGTTTCAACATATCTCATCTTGTCACCTCTCACGTGACTGACGAGCGCAGCGACAAAGTACTGTTGTCACGTGAGAGGTGACTTACGACTGGTAAGGGTTAAGTATTATTTTTAGCGTGTAAATTTTCATTTTAATACATACATAACATACATACATATCGTTACGCCTGTTTCCATAGGTAGGGTATTATGTGTATATGAACTTTAATAAATCATATATAAATTTATATATGTACATATGTACATAAATACATTATCATATATAATATATCGTCATGCCCGTCCGTAGGGATAAGCAGAGACCACAGATTTCCATTCACTACGATTCCGGAACACCTTCCTTGCTTCCTCCACACTCCTCCACCTTTTCATCCATCCTTCCTCTCATATTCATCGTAGCGAAACGGCTCTCCGTTAATCGCTTAAATTGTAATGAGATTTGGGATACAAGAAGAATGACTACACATATATATATATATATACAAGCATAACAGTAGGTTGAATATACATACAGCTAGAAATTCTTCTTCTAAGAGTGCCTCTCCGACTTGCGAAGGTTGGCGACCAATTCAGCACAACTTTCCACCTCCTTCGCTAGCTAGACATTGATATCCCTTAGTCGTTCCTGCGATTGAAAGGCAAATGAGAAAGCTATCAACTGTTCTTGTCACCCATTGGCGGACGTCTTATCAATTAAATTTTAAAAGTTGTAATGTATTGCTTGACTAGGATTTTGAGATTTCAAAATGAGGTTTTAATCGTTTCATAAAAAATAAATGATTTTTCATATGTGATACGTGACAATATTAACGGTTTGTCTTCTCATCAATCATACAATGAAGTTGACAAAAAATATAAGTCGGAAGTCATCTTAAATTGACGCGTCTAAATTATAAGGTATGAAAGTGTATGTACTTTCTAATACAAACGATATTGGGTGAAAGCAAAGATAGATTTTTTGCTTTTTGTTTTGGTTTGGCAAGGTGAAACGTTCCTTCTGATTTGAGACCTCATTTATCCACTGGAAAGTACACCAATAATGAATCATCTTAATATATAAACATAACGTGTCACTACTGTGTTCGTACTGTTATATCCATTCACTGTATCCTATGGAGCTGAGGGCTGCTGTGTCAGCAATATCGACTCAGAGCCACAGTCGATGGGTATAGTTAGTTCTCGAGCTCTCGGTTGCGTAAAGACCTCCCGATATTATTCCATTGTATTAAAAACTTTAAATAAAAATCTTGTGGACACTACTAAACCAGACTCTTTCTTTGTTTAGATTCAATTTCCTTTTTTTTTAAAAACTTCTTGACGTTTCACGTATAATAGTACACTGTAATCTCCAAATCCGTCAAAACTTACTAAGCTTACTAAGTAGGTAGCTTACTAACTTACTTAGCTAAGATCCGCTTACTAACCGGATCTTAGCTAAGTATGTTTTGAGTGTCTGCAAAGTAAAACTCTGTCTTTATAAAGATCTTAAATGTATTAGTAACAATCGACTGAGGAATAGGTTGAGGCTTTTTTACGGGGTAGGAAGGCAAACGAGCAGGCGTGTCACCTGATGTAAAGCAATCAACGCCGAACCATAAACATCCGCAGTACCATAGGCGTTGCCGACTTTTAAGGAAACTGTCATTTTGGGAAGGAGGAAGGGGAGGGAGAGGAGGAGGACTAAAGGTGGTTGGGCCCCCGGAACTCAACTGCTCACTGGATGAAGCGCGGCAGATACGTTACCACTCAGACGCCGGTTTTCTGCGGGAGTGTGGTACTTCCCCGGTCGCGCCGGCCCATTCGTAGTGCAGACAAATAATAAGCCGTTCTTGACAAAGTGTTCGTCGATGTTATAATTTTCATTTAATCTCGGTCAAAGGCTAGTTTTGGTAATTCGCTATACGGCTCCACACTATCTATTCACTAAGCTAATTTACTTACTAATTAGAACGAAATTTAAGAGTGGAGAAGTTTCAGTGTTAGTTGTAAAAAGTTTGATTTGATTTTGTTCAGCTGACGTTTTGACTGACTGAAATCTAGTCACAGAGCTGGCCACTGTATTCCGTTTCAAAGTGTATTACTACAGGGTAAGCAAGTTTAGCTGTAATGCGGTAGGAATGCAAGCGTATCTCTATAATCAGCAAGCGCTATGCGTTTATGCGAGCCTGGTATCTATGACTTTCCAACCCAAGACTTGTATATACATATTAGGTCGGGGCAAAAGTATTTTCGTATTGTTCATACAAAGGAAAATATGTTTTTAGGTATAATTTTTTATTTATTTATAATATGTATGTGCTGTTTTGATCGATGACTTGTTGCCATCTTGTGGGTAGTGCCATGATCCCATTCCTGTAGAAATTTTGAGATTTTTGATTAAAAAAATCTGACAGGTAGTGTTCACAGTGTTCTTTTGAGGTTAGCTTTATTCATCCTAAAGAGTTCTGCAATGACTGAAACAGGTGGAAATCTCATGGAGCAAGGTCAGGGCTATACGGAGGATGCATCAACACATCCCAGCCAAGCTCTCTCAATTTTTGCTGCGTGGCTATAGATGAATGCGGTCTGGCGTTGTCATGGTTTCTCTCAGTGAGATCATGTGGTACCCAATTGTTTTTTCTTGTACCCAGACTTTCGTAAATGACGTAAAACTGTTTTATGATCAACATCCAGTTCTTCAGCAATGTCGTGGCTACTAATATGTTGATCTTGCTCCACTTTCTTAAATATAGGACTGATTTTATCTGTGACAGGGCGTCCAGAGCGAACCTCATTTTTCACACTAAAATTTCCAGACTTGAAACGCTTGAACCACATTTGTTATTGCTACTCTTATTGATACCGCATTAGGGCCGTAAACCGCACAAATTTTATTCGCGGCGTTCGTCGCATTTTTACCTTTTTTTGTGATAAAACTTTAAAATGTACCGAATTTCTTCGTCACATACGTTCATTTTGCTTGCTTGAAAAACAATTGAAAAATGGCGGGAACTAGTTTTTTTTATTTATTTATTGCATCTTCAGAATATCACATTTAATATGGTATTAAAACCAGCCAGTTACATTCAGTACAGCCAAAGAGGTTTGATTAGTAATAATACATTCAAAATACGAAAATAGTTTTGCCCCGACCTATTATGTACGTATATATATGCTTAACGGCGTTTGTACTGCTTCAGGCAAACCAATTACTTGTACTATTAAATGTACAAGTACACGTGGAAGGAAGATCATACAAGGTAACATTAGTGGCGCTGTTTTGGTGAAAGTGAAGCAACAGTCTAAATATTTCTAGTTGGCCTCGAATTACTTTAATAAGAAGAATACGAGAGTTGATTTCCATGTGGGTTCCTTACAATTTTAAATGTTTTATACGATAAGGCAAGCTCACGAGCAAGCGTGTCGTGTGACGAATAGTAATCAACGTTAGTTAGTTACCTATATTATGGTAATCAACGTTATATTGTGATCACTATTTAGTAATTTATCTATTTATTGACAGGAGAGATAAGCTGTTCGTATATTATTACAATTTAAAAAAAATAAATGTATATTTTTTTATTATTATTCGTGAGCAGCCCCCAGGCCAAACGTTCCCATCACACTTCATCACATCCTTTGAACCAGGAAACTTAGTAATGAACATTACATACTAATAACAATAAAGTAATCGACCTGATACCGTAATCACTATATATTTATGGACGACCGATTGGCTCAGTGGCGGGGCCCTCCGCCCACGGAGTCAATGGTCGCGGGTTCAATTCCCGCATCGGAATAAATATTTATATGGATTTATAAATGTTTATTCCGAGTCTGGTAACCCCCCCAATCCGCATTTCCTTTCCTGCCCCTTTCTTTCTTCTCTATTCTTTCGCTTCCTTTCCGCCAATCCACGGTCTGCCGTGCCAATGGATGCGTGGCTAGGGGCGAGCCTAGTCGCAAGCGTGCCGATCGTCCCGGGGTCGGGCTCCCCCGGGGACTATGGTGCTATACCTCAGCATGCAGGGCTCCCTTGCGGCTCGTGGGATTCACTAAGACGAATTTAATATACCTAATTAGTCGAAAAATGACGGCGACGTGGTTCGCCACCCGTCACATCCTGATTCTCACGAGCGCGAAAAGCAACCAATGACGAGCCGTTTCGCTGCGATGAATGGCAGCGGATGGAGCTCTGTGGTCTCTGCCAACCGCTGCGGGGGATAGGCGTGATTATATATAAAAAAAAACTATATATTTACCAGCATTATACAGTTTTTATTATATTATATAAATAGTTATCAATGTGATATATAGTAATCACTACAGCTCACAGAAAGCATTTTACTGTGTTTTCGCGTTTAGATATAAAAATAGAAAAAAAATTTAAAATAACTAAAATCAAATCCTTAATAATATTATAATATACAAAAAAAAGAAAATAATGTTATTCTAACAAGTGTCATAAAATGGTTCTTGCTCAGCATATGACAGGCGTTCTATTGGAGCACCTGGTGCTTGGTGGTGGTGGTGTTTTCAGCAAGAACCAACTTGTTCTGTATATATATATATATATATATATATATATATATATATATATATATATATATATATATATATATATATATATATATATATATATATATATATATATATATATATATATATATATATATATATATATATATATATATATATATATATATATATGTGTATGCATATATGGATCTATGTTTATGTATGAGGGTGTCAGTATGAATGTTCTCACTGTGGTCTGCGATCTGAACAAGTTGGTTCTTGCTGAAAACAACCGCCAGGTGCTCCAATGCTTGTACCTCTTACTTCTATAAAAAAATAAATCATCATATAATTTAAGTATGTCAATGTTTGTTTATCGGAATGCTACTAATATTATAAATGCGAAAGTTTGTGAGTATGGATGTATCTTTGTTACTCTTACACGAAAAAACTACTGGACGGATTTGTATGAAACATTACAATAATATAGGTTATACAACGGAATAACATATAGGCTACAATTTGTAATGATTTTATTTAATTTTGGTCGTAATATAACGATAAATGTCAATTAATTAGGAAAAAAATCTGGCCTCTGAGAGCTATCTAGGCGTACGCTGCCTAAACCATTGGAGTTACACAAAGATATTGTACCGTAGGATTGTTTGTCTTGAATAGTTCTAAATAAAAGTCTGCGACAGCATATATCTACCTTTTATGTGGAAGCCACTATGACCAAAATTGTGAACAATAAATTAAGTAACAAAAAATATATTTATATAAAATGATCTGTCACGAAACTTAATGTGGCAGACCAAATTCCACGCAAGCGAAGCCGCGGGCAAAAGCTAGTGTAGATATAAATCGTTTTTATATATTATACAAGTGGTTTAAATGCGCGTTGGTAACTTTACCAAGGAACCCTAGAGTGATCGGAAAAAGTTCGAGTGGTAAAAAACGTGCAAAACTTTGTCGTTTTTTTTGTGTATTGCTTTTTTTGTTGCGGGAAGTTCTAACCGCTTGATATAGGGTTGCCAGTGTTGTTATTCAAAACTGGCAAATATTTTTCGTAGTTTTCAAACGCGATTCATTTTCATCATCAGCCTATGGTACACCAGTGGTTAAAAGGCATTAAAAAAAGTTATCGCTATGAAAGTCGATATTTGGGTTTCAGTTTCCGCTTTACGATTAGTATATTTACCACTTAAACGTATTTATTCCGAGTCTGGGTACCACGCAAATCAGCCTTGGACAAGCGTGGTGGGGAAATGGGATGGCCCCGTGTTTATTAATGGCATATATATATATATATATATATATATATATATATATATATTTTTTTTTTTTTTTTTTATATATATATATATATATATATATATATATATATATATATATATATATATATATATATATATATACATATATATATATATGCTATGTAATAAACATATCCACATATGTATTGATTTCGGTGCAGGAATTGAACTCAATACCGTTAGTTCAGGTTCCAAACTCCTACAAAGGTTTAACTTTTAAAAAAAAACTGACCTTGTATATGGAATATAAAATAAATTATTATATTATATTCTTAATATTTATTATTTATACAGTTGTCTAACCTCTATTGTATAGCTACTCTATAATGTACAGTAATAAATCTACAGATAAAGTGAATGTGTATACATAACACCTAGGGTTGTCAATTTCTTTGAGAAAAATATATTAAATTGTTTGAAAAGAAAAATACAATATTTTAGTTAGAAAAAATATATTTTTCACTTACATATGATGATACATAATATGTCTCTATTTTTATTTAATATAAATTATTGGATGCTTTAGCACATGCTAATAGATTTTAGTTTTCTTTAAAGGTTTCAAGGGTATTTTTACAGGTCAAATAAAAATTTAAATAATTCATTTTTGAAGTGAAAACTTCTATAGCCGCATTACACGACTCTGGGTAGAGAAAAAATACTTTAAACACAGTTAATCCGCGCGCAGCTGCCTACATACACGTATATGGACAGTCAAAAGTTTTATTTAGCTAAGATCCGCGACAAGCAAAACAATAACAGAAAATTAATAATGTGTTTTTCCGTTGGGTTTAGTGGATTTATTTGGAACTTACCGAAAATCGGCCATCAACTCGGCAATCAACCAATCAATTTTACATCTTGTACACGACACGTGTTTCGCCCCAACACGAGGCATCTTCAGGTATAGTAGACTCTACGGAAGACAACCGAATAGTCACTTTTTCCACTTAACCTAACGGAAAAACACACATTATTAATTTTCTGTTATTGTTTTGCTTGTCGCGGATCTTAGCTAAGTAAAACTTTTGACTGTCCATATAGTGATGGATTTCCGCAAAGTAACGCCTGACTCCATTAATAATACATACACGTATCACGCCAACACATTGTATATACCCGATTGTATGTGTGTGCGTTGGACGCTTCATGCATGGATAAATGTTTTGTGAGTCGCGTCAGCAACATGCTGTAGTAATAGCAGCATATCTGTAGTTATCACCCTCACGTGTTATATAATGTTAGTGTTGTGACATCTATACTAATACAGTTTAATTTTTTACGTGGAAAGTTCTATGTGTGTATACTTTGCGTTGTTCTTTATATTGTGTTTTAATTTGATTATTTAAATTGTTGAATTGTCAGATTATTGTGCAGTACAACAGTGAGTACTAAATATGTTATTAATATTACAATTAGTTTGAAATTTCAAAATAAAATTTTACGTCTGTTTTTATGTATGATCTTCTCGACATATAAGATTTGTTTTTCTTCTTCTTGGTCATCATACGCTTGGCAGAACATTCATCCCTCACGACTGCTTTCTTCATGCACTCAAGTAGGAGGCTCATGTAGGTTCAGAGCGGTCTTCGTTCAGATTTATTGCATACAGTTTTTCTAATTAACAGCTGAAGTGGCAGCAATAGAGAGTAAATAAGAGATGTTTCTTTTTTAATATTTGGCAGGATATCAGTTAGAAATTTTAAGTATATATGTTATGCCATTTGTTATTTAGTATTTTTCTTAAAAACCGTATTATTATTGGTATGTATGTATGTATTATTTTTTATAGCTTTTGTACCTACTTTAATATTTTCCCTCAACTCAAAGGTTGAATAGCAGAGACTGGCTTCCGGCATTAAGTCCGCCTTTCTACCAAAAATGTATGTTAAGAATCAATAAATAAATATATAGATAAATAAACAATTATATATAAAGATAAATAGTACTTTACACAAGATATTTATAAATCGGGACATAGTATAAAGCATATTTATCTAAAATAAAGTAGAATACCTTATTATGTAGTATGGTTGGCAATTTCAGTAACACCCTGTATCTTTCTACGTGGCAACTTTCCCACAGCGCGTATCAACAATTTCACAAAGTGCTACACTTCCTAACTCCATAAGGCACGTAATGTCAGTTATCTACAAGGAATATTCCTCCGAACTACGCTTTACAATTCCCGCGGCGTGAGGGGGTGGCCCCCCATTTCGTCGGAACCGTGTTCTCTATTTTTCAGGGTATTTTTCTCCTTAGAATTCGCGCAGAGTAACGTGTAGATAGAGACTTATTTATTTATTTAATACAAAATCGCATATCACAGCATATTATATGCTAAAACTTATATAAATTTAGAACACTTCCGGAGCCAGTTATGGATTCACATTTTGATTATACTTTAGTAGTGGTAGAGACGCTGCAGACGAATACTTTGTCAAGAATGGCATAATATTTGTCTGTAGCACGAATGGGCCGGCTCGCTCGGGGAAGTACCACACTGAGTGATAGCTTAGCTTCCGCGCTTCGTCCGGCGAGCGAATGAGTTCCGGAAGTCTAATCCTCCACCCCTTCCCCCACCCGCGCATATATAGTTTTAAGGTTTATAAAATAAAATGTACATTTAGTACAGTGGTTTTTATGGGAGGGGAGTGGGAGGGGAGTTGGCCCTCTGGAACTCAACCGCTCACCGGACGAAGCGCGGTACCTAAGCTACAAATCAGACGCCGGTTTTACACAGAAGAAAACGAAGTAAAGGAAATTATTTTTAAATGTGGTTTACGAACTGCCAGTATGTCTTGAAGCCATTGTTTTAATTGATATATTGAGATACATCGAATAGAACAAATTTACTCGTATTATGGTCACACTACATACTCGATATATTACTATATTCGAACTCGAAATTAAATTGAACATGTACTTTAGAGATTTTTTTTCAACTTATTGCTCTGTTGTTAATTAATCTGTGCTCCTCAGTGGAGACAATCCCTTGGGAAGCACACTGTTTCCTATTTAAACTGATGTTCCTAGTTTCCTTAAAAGGATTAATTTATAAAGTGACGCAGACTAAACGCGATATTAATGCAGCGCATGGTGTACAATACAATCGAGAAACAAATATGTTTTCTATATAACATTGTAGGGCATAATTCCACAATACCCCAAATCATATCGTGAGTATTTTAGAGACTAACTTTGAACTAGCTTTTTTTGTATGATATATATTTCAGTCATAAGACCTAATTAGTTCAGAGGCGAATATACTCTTTTCGAAGTCAACGATCCCCGCATCGGCAGAGATATAGGGTGACCGGTGATAGAATTAGGTTATAGGTCAAATAGTGATTATTTGAAACACATGCTTACTGGTTATTGAGAGAATATCCTGCCTTCACTTCACGCACATGGTTCTAACAAGATGGCGTGGCGCCTCAAACTGCTAGAGACCATAGAATTTGTTCGTGATTTCTTTCCTAACGAACCAAAGATGAACGAGGCTATAGTACCCAAACGCCTACTCGACGTCAAACCAGATGGTCGTAGAAGCCGCGGAAGGCTTAAGCTCAGATGGCTAGATGAAATCGATAATGACTTAAGGACAATTGGTGTGAGGGGCTGGAGGGAAAAAGCTAAACGAAGATCCGACTCGACAAATTTACTGGACCAGGCTAAGGCTTACCCGCGGCTGTGATGCCTTGATGAAGATGATGATTTCCTAAACAATTAATAAGCCGCTTTGGCGATACACCCTGGCCACCAAGTTCGCAGAATCTCATCCCTATTGAGGTTTTTTTTGTGGGGGTACCTCAAAAATAAAGTCTATAAAACAAATCTGATCACATTGTCAGCGCTAAAAGGAAATATCTTCCGCAAGGTGAACGGCATCCCGATGTACTCCATTACTTTAGCGAGTGGCACAAAGTACTGTGACAAGATTCCAAGAGTGTACCCAACTTGGCGGTCAACGTTTAGACGAAATAATTTTTAAAAAATAAAACATGTTCTCCTCTTCGTAAAAGTTATTGAATTTTATTTATATTTATTTATTTTATTTTATTTGTGACATGATTAATGGAGTCAGGCGTTACCTTGCGGAAATCCATCACTCTATGGACAGTCAAAATTTTTACTTAGCTTGTCGCGGATGTTACCTAAGTAAAAATTTTGACTGTCCACATTATTTGTGACAATTTACAGGTGAAGTTGGATGAAGCATAGAAGGTCTCACTAGGCAGGCCCGTGCTAAGACCTTCCGATTCGGTCATTGTTAAAATTTGGACTACATATATAAATACACATAAATAAATACATACAAACATAACATATATATACATATGTATATACACATAATAAAATACTATAATATAAGTGCCAGCAAGTGATGCTACTGCAGATATCATTCGATGATTTTTTTTTAAGTTTCTGCCACCGGTCACCCTATATATTTATGGATGTTAATTCCGAGTCTGGGTGCCACACCGATTGGCTTCGTGGATACATGCGAGCTCCGTGCTCAGCAGTGGAACATGTATCGGCTATATTAAAGTTACATTTGTAATGCTTAATGTTTCTTCACAGGTGGACTGTTCTCTATCGGGAAAGTGCTGAACTTCTTCCCTGTTGGTGGTGAACGGGAGTGCCAGCCGGCTGGCCACACGCTGGCTCGCGCCGGTATCTGTCTCAATCCATACGACTGCAGGCAGCGGGATGGAAACGCTGCTGGCGACTGTGCTCACGGTCTAGGCGTCTGCTGTGTGTGTGAGTACATTAATATCTTCACGACAGCTTGATTCAACAGTAAGACAGACTTCTAAATAAAGAAGCCTGTATTTTATAATCCCGAATTAACAATCTCTGCCCTTCTAATAAGTGCTCCTCCGTCATAATTGTACAAATATGTGTATATTTTTTATTGTGAACACGTGTGTTGTAGCTGACGGGTCAAAAACACACAAACAGTCTATATGGATTATCAACGCAGGGCGGCTGGCAGAGATGGATGCGTCAAGCCGAATATCTTGCTAGGTGGCGCTTCTTGGGGGAGATCTTTGCGCAGTAATAGACTGCCGTAGTCTGTTGATGATTATGTTTGATGATATAATGACACAAAAAAGCGAAACTCAAAAATTGTCACTTTCAACGCTGTAAAAAACGTACAAAAGTCTATTGGTTGTAAAGCTATGAGACTCGGACTGTTCAACGCAGTATTTGTTTCGGATCCGAATAATTTTTTTTTTGTGGGATAGGGAGGCAAACGAACAGGCGTGTCACCCGACGGAAAGCGACGAGGAGATACGACAAAGGAAGTCTTTTACGTGGTAAACACGCAAACTTGTGGTTAAATGGGACTAAGTTGTGCTGACCCCGATCCAAGACTTGGTCTAATGAAGTCTGGATTTCAGACACACTTGTCATCCATCCTTTCTCTCACATTCATTGTAGCGAAACGGCTCTCCGTTAGTAGCTTTTCGTCCTCGTGGGAATCAGGAAGATGAACGTCAGCCCCAGCAGAGCCCCGCATGCTGAGGTAAGGCACTATAGTTCCCGGGGGAGCCCGATCCCGGAACGATTGGCTTGCGACTAAACTCGCCCCTCGTAGTAGCTCGGGAGGCCGGGGTCGCATACCTGTGTACCAATACCATAATCCGAACAGGCGGCTAGGCAAAGATACTCTCTGACCAAATAAATAAATTAATTAACTAAACACAAATTTAATTTTATGGTAATTTTGGGAAAAACCCACCGTTCTGGATCGCCATTAATCCAAGTGATGAGGATAGAACTTTTCTTTTCGGCCAGTTGTGCGTTAGTGGAATTCTGGTACTACGATAACAAGTTAAAGTCAGGTATGCCCCGCGCTTGACTTAACAGCCAAGTAGTTAAGTTAGAGTAGACCGTTTACACTCGAAACGGTTCTAACAGATGATATTCGCTAACCCGCAAAGTTTAAGTGCATCACTTAAGCGAGACAAACAAGAAAGTGGGTAGCATCGAGAACTATTCAGGTTTACTGAACGATTCATTATCATTCAAGTCGGGTTGTCGCTCAAGTCGCTCCGCAACTGGGATTGTCTTCAGATTGGAAAACTTCGTGACTGAACTGGGTCATATTAGTTCCTTTGTATTCCATGCAAGTACCGGCTTAATGCGTTCCTTATTCAGATATATATGAGTGTGTATTTTCAGTTTTGTTTTTCGAAAATAGAACTATTGTGTGATTTCCGACATAATATAAGGTCATACCACTGTCTCCCGTGGATGTTTTATAAGGCGTTATTGTGGACCAAATATCAGTTGGTAGGATAACAGCGTCAAATTGAGAGTAAGATTGCTACAGTACCCCTAAATTTGGAGGAAGGTACAGGATGTCCGGGGGAAGAATTGGGTTCCTAACTTAAACTGCTTCTTTCAAACAAGGAATATTCAATTTATAACTAAAGTGACCATACGTCCCGTTATGAACGGAACTGTCCCCTTTTTGGCCATGGTTATGACATGGAGATAGTTGAGAGACTGATGTTTGCAAATATATATATATACGTATGTGTACGTGGTTTGCCACTCGTCACGTTCTGATTCTCACGAGGGCGACCAATGGAGAGCCGTTACGCTGCAATGAATATATAAAAAAAATTGTGCCATTTGGTCTGTTCTATACTTTTTTTAATTGGCTATTTTTATTGATAATTTTTTTATTGCGTACGTTATGTAAACTGTGAAGTAATATAAATGTATGTCTTTTCAATATTATTCTATTCTATGTAGATCGGTATGTTTTCAAATTTCTCATACTATTAGAAAGCTATTGAAAGTCGGGGTGGGCAGAGAAATATATGAGCAGTTGGTATGGGCTTACACCATTGTTTCTGTAAACATAATGACAGTAACATCATTGTATTGGAAGTAGAAAGTAACTGAAGTGGTGTTCGTCAGTTTATTTATTAACCCATTCAAATCAGTACATACAGCATGTCCGATGGCAGAATTAGGTTTGTAAACATAAATAATATTAAAAAACCAATAACGGATATAAATAAATATGTGGACAGTTAGAACTTTTACTTAGCTAAGATCCGCGACAAGAAAACTAAAACAAAAAAAAAACTAATAATGTGTCCTTTCTATTCGAAGAAGTGGATTTACAGAAGATAACCGTTAAGTGGTTTATTACTTAACAGTTGTCTTCCGTAGAGTCTACTATACCTGATGATGCCTCGTGTTGAGGCGAAACACGTGTCGTGTACAATGTGGTAGTGTGTGTTTAGTGTGTTGATAGTGGTTGGTCGGTGGAGAGTTGCTGACGGCCATTTTTTCAGTAAGATTTAGTTTACGTACCTCGTAAATTCACTTCTTTCAGAAGAAAACACACATAATTATTTTTCTGTTTTTGTTTGCTTGTCGCAGATCTTAGCTAAATAAAAGTTCTGACCGTCGACATAGTAATGGATTTCCGCAAAGTAACACCTGACTCCATTAATCAATCTCGAAAATGTAATCTCTGAGAAAATTCAGGAACTGAAGAGGACATCACTTCTAGGATCGCTAAAGCGAGAGCGACCTTTGCACAGCTGAGACTTGTATGGCAGTCATGGAAACTAACACGGAAAGTTAAGCTTAAGATATTCCGGTCCAACGTCCGGATATCCGTCCTGCTTTACGGGTGTGAGACGTGGAAGGTTACCAGGAAAATCACGCAAAGTCTAGTACTTTTCGGTTGTCTTCCGGAGAGTCTACTAGACCTGGGGATACCTCGTGCTGGAGCGAAGCACGTACCGTTTACAGGGTAGAAGAATGGTAGTGTGTGTTTGCTGTATTATGTGGTGGTTGGTGGGTGGAGAGTTACTGGCCGTTTTTCGGTTCATTTTGGTTTAGGTTCCAAATAAATCCACTTCATCCAGCAGAAAAACACTCACTATTAATTTTCTGTTATTGTTTGCTTGTCGCGAGTCTTAGCTAAGTAAAACTTTTGACTGTCCACATTTCCGAGGTTTGTGAATTTGTGGTCAGAATATAGTACGTCTGGTTTATTAAAGAAGTTTTCTCGTGGAAACAACTTTTCGACAGTAACTTTTTAAGATAGTACAGTCGTGAAAATAAAGCGCAGCGTTGCCCCCGATTCAATAGTTTTTATAGCGGTGAATGGAGCGAGTTTGTGGTCGCGGGTACAAGACTAGCGCGTCTCGTCTGGGCGTAATGTCTACTACAAACGCTCATTTACAACAATGCGGGATCATTACGGGATTTATCTATGGATGTAATCTTTCTCATCATCACTGTCTTATGTGCCTTTTCGAATGATCTAGACTTACCAGTCATATGTGGCCAGTATAGTATAGATATGTGGCTAGTACCAGTCATAGAAGTCGAAATTCAGAGATTGATCCTACTTCCGACCGTTGCAGACAGAAGACAAAATCGAGAACGCGTACAAGGACAGTAAACAAGGAACGAATAATCTAGTAATAAATATTAAAATAGATTCGCCTCAGCATAGCAAAAATATCTTTTCTTGACAAAAAAATGAAATTTTAAAAATTGTTTTGCAATTCTTAATTCAGCTTAATATTCAAAATACGTAATTTATATGAATTTTACATTATTCGAAATAATTTATTTTAACATTATTTAACATAAATTGCAATTGTTATAAATATTTTGCACAAACCATCATTATTATTACATCATCTGCCTACAGATGGCGCCACAAGACATATAAAATATTTATAACAATAGTAATATATATATATATATACATATATATATATATATATATATACATACAAGGTGGAACAGTGGTAGTGTTTGTATGGTGTTGTACATAGTGGTTGGTAGGTGGAGAGTTGCTGACGGCCGTTTTTCGGTAAGATTTATTTTAAGTTCCCTGTAAATCTATTTCATACAGCAGGAAAACACACATTATTAATTTTTTATTGTTGTTTGCTTGTCGCGAATCCTAGCTAAGTAAAAGTTCCAACTGTCCATCTCTTTAGAACATTCGCGTTAATAAATTCGATATATTACGCAGAGAGGGGATGGATGGAAAACGACTGGTGAGAGAAATTTTATTGCGGATGTGAATGGAAGGGTCAGTAGGGGGAGACCACGGAAAACATAACTTGACTAAAATTGCCGAAGTTTTTTTGCCGAAGGCCAGGTCAAGAGTAGGTACCCTTAACCGGCGAGCTTGCATAAAGAGAATGATGAGTGTGAAGGAAGCAAAGAAAGTGTGCTGAGATCGTAACAAATGGAGATCTGTGGTCTCTGCCTATCCTTACGTACGGAAACAGGCGTGATAATATGACGCAGAGATACAGCTCTGCGTACATATAAATGATTGAGCCCATCGGAAATCCGTGGTAGTATCGTATACGTTACGTTGCCTCTAAATGGCGCTATCCAAACTCAACCGCACTGGAGTTGTTACAACGCTGTTTTATTGTAACCGCACTTTTAATGCCTTTCGGGCCGGCTTCAATCGCCGACACTGAGATGGCCTGCGGTGTTTTGCGCCCGTTTCATCCGCCTGCTGGGATAAGACCTCTGTTTCGTTGACTCCATTTACTTTTGTTTCAGTGTGGATGATTGGTGTTTTCACGCGCTAGATACATTTTTTTTTTTCAAATATATATTTGACCAATATTTTGAAGTGAAAACTCCTATAGCCACGTTACACGACTTTGTATAAGGAAAAATGTATGTGTCTAACACATCAACAGTGGAGAGGTTGCTGGATATGAATAACTTACAAATATAATTGAATAAATTTAAATCCGGCTCGAAGGACCACAAATGTTAGAAATCAACAGCGGAGAGGTTGCTGGATATGAATAACTTACAAATATAATTGAATAAATTTAAATCCGGCTCGAAGGACCACAAATGTTAGAAATCAACAGTGGAGAGATTGCTGGATATGAATAACTTACAAATATAATTGAATAAATTTAAATCCGGCTCGAAGGACCACAAATGTTAGAAATCAACAGTGGAGAGATTGCTGGATATGAATAACTTACAAATATAATTGAATAAATTTAAATCCGGCTCGAAGGACCACAAATGTTAGAAATCAACAGTGGAGAGATTGCTGGATATGAATAACTTACAAATATAATTGAATAAATTTAAATCCGGCTCGAAGGACCACAAATGTTAGAAATCAACAGCGGAGAGGTTGCTGGATATGAATAACTTACAAATATAATTGAATAAATTTAAATCCGGCTCGAAGGACCACAAATGTTAGAAATCAACAGTGGAGAGATTGCTGGATATGAATAACTTACAAATATAATTGAATAAATTTAAATCCGGCTCGAAGGACCACAAATGTTAGAAATCAACAGCGGAGAGGTTGCTGGATATGAATAACTTACAAATATAATTGAATAAATTTAAATCCGGCTCGAAGGACCACAAATGTTAGAAATCAACAGCGGAGAGGTTGCTGGATATGAATAACTTACAAATATAATTGAATAAATTTAAATCCGGCTCGAAGGACCACAAATGTTAGAAATCAACAGCGGAGAGGTTGCTGGATATGAATAACTTACAAATATAATTGAATAAATTTAAATCCGGCTCGAAGGACCACAAATGTTAGAAATCAACAGCGGAGAGGTTGCTGGATATGAATAACTTACAAATATAATTGAATAAATTTAAATCCGGCTCGAAGGACCACAAATGTTAGAAATCAACAGCGGAGAGGTTGCTGGATATGAATAACTTACAAATATAATTGAATAAATTTAAATCCGGCTCGAAGGACCACAAATGTTAGAAATCAACAGCGGAGAGGTTGCTGGATATGAATAACTTACAAATATAATTGAATAAATTTAAATCCGGCTCGAAGGACCACACATCTTAGAAATCAACAGCGGAGAGGTTGCTGGATATGAACAACTTACTAATATAATTGAATAAATTTAATACTGCACAATGATACAATATTTGATATGGTAGGTATGTGAATATGCTTCAGTTGCTAATGTCAGACTAGCCCGCGCTCGACTCTGCAGCACGCCGCTCGCGGTAAGCGTGACGCCATCGCAACGTCATTAGCTGCGTTAACAGTATGGGTTCGCGTTTTCTTCTTCTAAGAGTGCCTCTCCGACTAGCGAAGGTTGGCAGCCAATTCAGCACAACTTTTCTCCTCCCGGTCCACTCCCTGATATTACGTAGCCAAGACTTTCTTTTTCGACCAACTTGTCTTTTGTCCGCGAATTTTTCCATCATGATCAGTTGCAGCAATTTGTACCTGTCATGTCTCATGATATGACCCAGGGTTCGCTACAGCATGCTAATGCCTAAGGTATATCTATAGCTATGTGTATAACTATAGTCTTACTTTACACAATTAATGCGCGTGCAGCTGCCTACGTACACGCATCGAGCCAACACATTATATAATATATAATCGATTGTATGTTGGATCCGTTAGACGCTTCCTATTTAATTACTTATTATATATACGTTCGAGATCGTACTATTGTGGTGTCTGCCAACACCTACGGGAAACAAGCGTGATATGTATGTATGTATGTATGTACGAGTTCTTGACTTTTAAACTTTACATTTAGATAGCAATTATTAATTTATTTTTCATCTTTATTAATGTCAAAAAAAAATTACGTTCCACATTATTATAAAGGCTTTTACAAAGAGTGTTTTGGCTTTTTTCGCGTAGAAAAGTCTGTCTTTTTAATTTAATTGGAGGGGTCCACTCCAATTGAGTTAAAAAGATAGACATTTGAAATGGGTCAACAATTGTTTTAATTTTTTTTTGTATTTTTAAAATGGTTACGCTTTCGCGTTTTTTTCCATTTGTATAATATAATGAAGTTTATATACATGTAGATCCGATTATAATTGACGCTTATTCTGGTTAGCCGCTGGAAATAGCTGCACCAGAGACCGGGGGGCGGTCGCCTCATTAAGTTTCTCCTCGAGCAGTGGCGTTCATCCCCAAGGCTCAATCTCACACCCCTACACGACGACGACGTTCAAGACAAAAATGTCTATCAATTTAATTTTAATTTTAACACTAGATATACCAGCGATAACACTAGATATAGCCAAAAACGCAAATTATTTTTACTAACAACATATATACAGTAATATAAACTTTATAAAATTAATTCTTTAGTTATAACTAGAAAAGTAATGATATCATTACGAAAAAAAATAAAACACGTAATAGGAATTTTAAATTGAAATATCGAAAATAGTCATTTTGACTGGTCTGGTATATCTAGTGTTAATCAAAACCCATGTATGTTCCACTGTTGGTTATGGGGACCATAGAGGATTTTCACATTAAACCACCACGCTTTTCTAAGGATTTGCATTGGACTCAGAGTCAAATAGATGCCTGCAGCATGGGCATGGGGCCATTAACCTACCCCGCTGGTATTACCAAGGGTCAAGATATATATGTACTGTGGGCCATTTGAGAGAAAAATTTTAAGGCTTATCTTTGGTCCTGAGGTGGAAAATGAGTGATGGCGTACACTTCACAACCACAAGCTATATGAGCTGTACAATGAGCCGAACGTCATCAAAACCATTAGGATTGGACGCGTTCGTTGGGCTGGACACGTGGTACGGATGGACGAACCTAGAGTACCCAAACGCTTACTCGACGGCAAACCAAATGGTCATAGAAGCCGCAGAAGGCCTAAGATCAGATGGCTAGATGGAGTCGAGGACAACTTAAAGGCAATTGGTGTGGGGGGCTGGAGAGAAAAAGCTAAACTAAGATCCGACTGGAAAAATTTGCTAAACCAGGCTAAGGCCCACTCGCGGCTGTAATGCCTTGATGATGATGATAATGATGATTATGACAGGCCATGCACATTAACCTTTGCCAATTAAGTTGTCATCAGTTATAAATTATAGAGTGGTATAGCCACGCTGCAGACCCCCTCCCGCAACCCCACAACCCCTCCCATAATGGCAATGCGGATGTTTATAGGCGGCGTTGATTGCTTTCCATCAGATGACACGCCTGCTCGTTTGCCTTTCTATCCTACAGTGAATAATTTCTTTCATCCATATCAGTAGTCACCAGCCCAAACCAAATGTGTCTATTTTAACACCGTATCCATCCTACGGTTGTCTGGAAGAAATCGCTATTAGCGATAAGACCGCCCTTTGTATATAAATATTATTATATATTGTATAATAAATTATTGTAATTCCTATTATTCGCATCCTTACCCTAAAGTAAGCTAAGTATTAGTTTAACCTAGGGTAAGAATAAGACGGTGATGATTTGTCTATTAAATGCCTAATAAATATTTCGTGTAATTTTTACGTCGTGTATTGTTCCAGTCGAGGTGACCTGCGGGGCGACGGTACAGAACAACCTGACGTACTTCATGTCGCCGGGATTCCCCGAGCTGTGGGTCGGTGAGAGGGACTGCACCATCAACGTGGAGAAGACGCACGCCGGCATCATGCAGCTGAGGATAGACTTCGTCCACTTTACAATTGTATGCGTCTGTTATGGATTTTTTTCCGTTCGTTTGTTTCCTCGCATTATTTGATTGTTCATTTTAATAGTGATATAGGCTGTCCTATTCTTCCTTGTCTGGTAACACTGCCAATCTGCATTGGACAAGCGTGGTGGGTTAACGTTCGTCAACAACACCAAACACACACTACCACTTTTCCACACTGCACACGTCACGTATTTCGCCTCAACACGAGGCATCATCAGGTATTCATTCATTTATTTGAATTAATGGCAATCAATAGTACCAAAATAGCACTGATGATTTCGCCAATGTCACATAGAAGGGAGAAGACACGAAGGAGGTTAATCAGTGTGGTTGAGATAAGGAAGGAATAGAATGCACAAGACACTTATGAGATTGAACGGTGCGGTCGGGATAACAATGGAATAGAATGGAGAGGACGCGAAAGATCGGATATAGTAGATTCTACGGAAGACAACCGTCAAGTGTCACTGTTTTTGGTTTGCTTGTCGCGTATCTTAGCTAAGTAAAAGTTCGGACTTTTCCACATAATGAACAATAAATATAACAAGCTTGAGCATTAAAGCCATAATATTAAAAAGAAACGGAGGGGATTGCTGAGAGCTGAGAGAGAAATAAAAGATCTGTACGAGCAAAGTACAAAATTGGCTTTTCCACGCGCATTCGTTACCAGGCCACGAAATGCGAGATGGAATCTCGTTTGGTTCTCTTTAAAGCCACCCCGCTTTTCCATCGTTTCAAATTTACCTAATTCCCGCCAGTCGCGTACTTAAATAATTCCATTAACATTAATTCTTTTCCTTCGTCACTGTAATTATAATTTATCTTTATTTGGTAAATAAAAAACCGTCGGAGGGATAAGTTAATTAGGAGGGCTAGAATTTTTTTGTTATGGGATAGGGAGGTAAATGAGCAAGCGTACCACGTGATGGAAAGCACTCAACATACATACATACATATCGTCACGCCCGTCTCCCGTAAGGGTAGGCAGAGACCACAGATCTCCATCTGCTACGATCTCGGCATACTTCCCTTGCTTCCTCCACACTCATTATTCTCCTCATGCAAGCCCGCCGGTTGAGGGTACTCTTGACCTGGCCTTTCTTAAAAAGTTCAGCAATCTGGTCAAGGTACGTTTTTCGTGGTCTTCCTCTTCCGGCCCTTCCATCCACATTCGCAAGGTAAATTTCTTTTGCCAATCGTCTTTCATCCATCCTCTCTATATGTCCAAACCATCTAAGCATCCCTTTTTCTACTTTTGTCACAACACCTTCTTTTACTCCACATCGCTCTCTTATATCTTCATTTCTTATTCTATCATTCAGGGTTACACCACACATACTTCTTAATGCTCTCATTTCCACCGCATTCAGTCTGCTTTCATGCTTCTTCTGCCAAACCCAACTTTCACTACCGTATATAAGCGTCGGAACAAGCACCCCCTGATGAACCACCAGTCGGGCCGTTTTTGACACATTCTGACTTTTCATAAAGGAGAATCCTCCTCCTTTAAAGCACTCAACGGCGCCTATAAACATCCGCCACACCAGAGGAATCACAGATGTCAAATTCCGCTTTGGTAGTGGTAGAGCCACGCTGCAGACGAATACTTAGTCGAGAATGGCATATTTGTCTGTAGCACGAATGGGCCGGCTCGCCCGGGGATGTACCACACTCCCGTAGCAAGCTGACGTCTGAGTGGTAGCTTAGATACCGCGCTTCGTACGGTGAGCGGTTGAATTCTAGCCCAACACCTTCCCAAGTCTCATAATAACACTTTCCTTAAAGGCCGACAAAGCTTCTGCACTGCGGATGTTTATGGTTGGCGTTTGCTTCCCATCCGATGGCACACCTGCTCGTTTGCCTTTCTATCCCATAAAAAAAAAATAATTCTTTGGTAGGTATTGACTTAATCTTCATAGGACAGAAAAAAATGGACATCCTTACAAAAAAAGTGTTAACCAAAATGCTATGTATTTAAATATTGTAAATAATTTTAAATTGTTAAGGAAATAAAGTGCGTTGTATATTATTATTATACTATCCTTTATTTACGTATTTTTCTCTTAATAACAATATTATTAATATAAAAAAAAATCTTTATAAAAATAATATTATTACTAGGGTTATTAATCCTTCGTGGCGGGATAAACCAGGCACACGAAGGATTATGCATCCAAGGAAGGGAACCTTCTCACGATCCTAGCCGTGCAAAATATGGCTGCTTTTTGAATTTAACCCACTTATCTAAACCTAACTTGGACAGATGGGCGTCCAAATTTTTACCGATAAGTCCATTCACAGAGACCACTATGGGTACAATGACAGTTGAATCGACGTGCCACATGGCGGTAATCTCATGCGCGATGTCTATGAGGTCTATTATATTATTATATCAATGTCTTCCACACCACGTTTGCCAAGACGCGATCTTCACTGATATTTTTTAAGCTCGTGTAAAAATAGTACTTCCATTTCTACCGCGAAAAATGTAGAAAAACTGAGCATTATTCGCTTGCTGAGGACTATAAAAAATAAACATGGAATCTCACCGACCGGGGATGGCGGATATCTCTCACTTTATATGCTAAATACGTACAACTGTGGTCGCTAGAGGATTGTGGTTAGCAACTTGCAAATGCAGCATATGGGGCGTCGCGGAAAATAGCGTTGGGGAAATAGAGAAAACGAGCCGGCCCATTCAGGCTGCAGACAAATATTATGCCGTTCTTTACAAAGTATTCGTCTGCAGCGTGGCTCTACTACTATCAAAAACTTTACCGAAATTTCGTTCCACGAACTCTATCGGATCAGCTGCCTTCAGCGGTATTTTCGTATCGATACGACATTGGAACCTTCAAAAACAAGCCTCCTCTTATGTCAAAGGCTGGCAGTGCATTTGACATCCAATATATTATGATTATTATTAATTGTGCAGGGTCAGCCAAATAGGACGACGGGGGAGTGCGATGAAGACGCCATGATCCTCGGAGAGGGAAGCAGTAACTTCACCATTTGCGGACAAAACCATGGGCACCATGGTTAGTATTTTTGTATACGAATTTGACGTCCCCGTAGAAGAAATCCGCAATTATGACTGTTTTAATGTTATTATCATTTACGGCATCTAGTGAATTTTCTTTAAAATTTTTTCTGTGTGTATTATACATACATACATATCGTCACGTCTGTTTCCCGAAGGGGTAGGTGGAGACCAAAGATCTCAGAATTTTAATAAACCTAATTTGTTAAAAAATAACGGCGACGTGGTTCGCCACCCGTCACGTTCTGTTTCCCACGAGTGCGAGAAGCGACTAACGGAGAGCCGTTCAGCTACGATAAATGTGAGAGGAAGGAAAAAGTGGATGAGTGTGGAAGAAGCAAGGAAGGTCTGCCGGGATCGTAGCGGATAAAGATCTGTGGTTTCTATTTATCTCTACGGGAAACAGTCGTGATATTATGTATGTATGTAACTAATTTTGT
The DNA here is from genome assembly GCA_031353405.1 of Baronia brevicornis. Classification (NCBI taxonomy): domain Eukaryota; kingdom Metazoa; phylum Arthropoda; class Insecta; order Lepidoptera; family Papilionidae; genus Baronia; species Baronia brevicornis. The sequence continues at coordinate 1,066,682 of JASFAT010003679.1, forward strand.
TGGCTTTTGTTGGCTTGAAGAATGAAAACATAGGTTTTCATTGTTCTTTCCCTAGCGACCCTTCCATCCATAAAGTTAAGTTAAAAGTATATGACTATATATCAAAAATATGTTTAATATTAAATTCGTTTATAGTTTACTACACCTTGCCCAGTGGCAGCGAGACGCGCGAGGCTGGCGATCTGCCCAGCACGAAGTCGACACGCTTGACGATTCGCATGAGAGGCAGCGACATGCCACGCCTTTGGATGCTGCGGCTTTCCCAGATGCCTTTAGCTCAATCCGCGCCCCACAACTGTCTACAATACTTTACTGATAACAATGGTTGGTATATGGCGTATTTGAATTATTATAATATCATTTAAGTGTCATATTAGAATTAATATTTCCAAGTGGTAGACTCACGCTGCAGGGGAATACTTTGTCTAGAATGGCATATTACTTGTCTGTAGCATGAATGGGTCAGCTCGCCTGGGGAAGTATCACCATCCCGCAGAAAACTGGCGTCTGAGTGGTAGCTTAGCTACCGCGCTTTGTACGCTGAGCGGCCTGAGTTCCGGAGGCCCAACACCCTCCCCCTCCCCCTCCCATTCCCACTCTAACTCCCATAATGTCACTTTCCTTAATAGTCAGCAACACTTCCGCACTGCCTATGGCGCTGCGGATGTCTATGGGCGGCGTTGATTGGTTTCCATCAGGTGACACGCCCGCTCGTTTGCCGTCCTATCCCATAAAAAAAAACATTATTTAGAAAAACATTTGAAAAAACACATTGATTGATGACAAAACATTGGACAAAACTTAATGACACGTGGCGCCATCTGTTGGCAGTCGATGGAAGAATAGTGTTCTTTTATATAAATAATTAGAATAATTGTAATTTGTGTAAAATATTTTTTTTAGATTTATGTAAAACTCATATAATATATCATATCATATAATATCACATAAAACTCATATAATATACATATAAACAATCATTGAATATTGAGCTGTATTTTAAGAATTGTTTTGCAGTAATTTCATTTGTTTGTTAAAAAAGATATTAATGCTATGCTAAAGAAAATCTATTTTAATATTTTTTGGCTAGATTATTTGTTCGTTGTTTTTTTTTATGTCTGGAAGCTTCTCAGACGCGTTGACGGCTTTTTGGGAAAACATACGTTCGTTTTGTATGCCCCTATGTCTTATTTAGGTGGGAACACCGCAGGTGGTAAACCACTTCACTTTAGAATCAGACGGCCAGGGTTTCAGGAATGGGGATGGAGTATATGTTTGTGGAATGTAGTCCAACGATAATTCCTGTCACCAGGTACTATAAAAACGTTCAATTATGCTGTCAATGGACGTCACCTCGCCGGACAAGAGTACAGGGCGTGTGTCCGACGCAATACACACTTCTGCTCCATCCGGTACTGGCCCTGCGACCCACGCTCCTTCAGAATAGGCGCCAGTGACAGCAGACCTCCTGTCATCGACCCGGCTGGTGAGTTATATACATGGTAAAAAAAAATACCCATTTGTAGTTTATCACAAAAGCGATATCTTGTTTTACAAAATCGTTTGCTTGCGTATGTGTGTATGTGTGTGTAAATGTATATCATTTACACACACACACACACACACACACATATATACCTGTGGCAGTCCACTGCTGGATATAGGCCTTCTCCAAGAAGCGCCACCTAGCCCTATCTTCGGTTTCACGCATCCAGTTCCTGCCAGCCGCCCTACGCAGTACGTCGCACCATCTAGCCGGGGCGCGTCTCACACTGCGTTTGCCGAGACGCGGTTCCAACTCCGGCACTTATCTATGCCAGCGGTTGTCGCATCTCCGACAAACGTGACTAGCTCATTGCCATTTCTGTTTACACATTCGGATTGCATCCAGTCTGCCGGTTTCTGTGCAGATCTGTCCATCTAGTCGGGAGGGGGGGGGGGCACTCCGCAGTACATGAGGTGATTCCCGTTCCCATTGGTACGAATAGTTTACGCTGAAACAAAACGTAACAATCACCCCACGCTTAGACAATCCACAGATGGAGGAAATGATGCCAATCAACGATCAGACGCAAGACGACACCATCGAAGGCTCGGGAGACGATCCACAGCTGGACGCAGCCGGTTCTTCTACTCCTTCACCCAGTCTCGCTTCTAGGGTAAGAAGAAGAAATTTCTTGGAAAAATATAACGATCGGATTTCGAATACTTAAAGCATGCATTCCTTTGGCATGATCACTGGAGTAAACCTTTGCTTCTTAATAAAGAGAACAATGCACGCGTTATGTTTAGAAAATTAAAAAATATATATTGACCCGAACAAATACTTGAAGTTGTGACTGGGAAAGTTATTTAATATTTTGTAAGTTTATTAATAGGTATTTTGCATAGAAATCTCTGCCGATGCTTGTCAAATGTGATAAAAACATGAAATGACATTATAAATCTTTATTTGATTTATGTCAGTCAAGGAGAAAACTTAATTGTTTTCAAATATAAATATACCATAAGCTTATATTTAATCAACTAATTATTTTCCTATTTACAATGTAACTTTACTAGAAAAATATTTCTCGCAAACAATATTTTCCGGTATTAACGCTTTAGTACATATAAACACAATAAATAAATAAATACACAATATAATCTAACTGATTTATTTAACAATCCTATTAAAAAAACCAATCGCCAACTACCTACAGACTGGTGGCTTATCACGTCTTTTCTGTTTCATGTTATAATTTATATGAAAATCCCATGAAAATAACAATTTTATAGTAACCATCCACTATCTGATGACCATCTACTATTCGAACGCTTGCCTAATTAGCCATTAGGGGCAGCCATTAGTTGGGACTGCTGAAAAATCTGACACGTGCTACCTCAGTCCCGACAGCATTTTACCTAGGGCTTACAATACCGAATTAAAATCTGTATACCGGTATTTGATATTTAAAATTAGAAATATCGGGATACCGGTATTCAAACCGGTATTATTGATAAAAAATTTACTAGTTATATTTTTACTTATCTCAGTTGTTATATTGACTTGTTAACAAATAATATATGAAATACAATAAATATTGTTCTGAAATGAGTAGATATTATTTATTTTATTACATAAAGAGTAGGAGTAGATAGATACAAAAAACGTGCAAGTAAAAAAAAGTACATATTAAATTTTATGTTACATTTTACATATAATAAATGTGCCAGATATAGATTTTAATACAATGAAATTGTTTATCTTCAAAAAAATTTCTTGTAATTAATTAATATTATTTTAATTAGATTTATATTGTGCATAAATTCAATTTTTATCAACTAATGTAATACTAAAATACCGGTATTTTTACATAAATACCGGTTTTTAATAACGGACAAAAATCGTCCGGTATTCGGGATCCCGGAATCCCGTAATTGTAAGCCCTAACTGTACCCGTTAACTGTATCAAGGGCCCGATCTCAGAGTTGAAGTGGAGATGAACCTCTTCGACCCCTCCCTATTTTGGTACATATTGTGCACCACCTAGAGGTTTAGATGTCGCGCGGAACGGCTACCCCATTAAAATAACAATTTTATGGTAACCATCCCCAATCTGATGGCCCTCTCCTAGTCGTAATTTGCTTGTCTAATTATTTATTTGCATTACCCTGCCCCGTAGCTAGTCTAACATCATTAACCCCGACCGTATCTAGATCTGGAGTTTTATCTGGCCGTCTTGGATGTGGGGGCAGAGTAGAACGTGGTCGTGGAGCAAATGGTCGCCGTATGCCCAGCACTACGCGAACCCAGATGACGACAAGTTCAGATACTACGGCTATGGGAATTATGGGGTCGGCTTCAACGGCTACGGGCGTCAGCGGTGCACCGACAGGATCACCATACCTTGTGACAACGAGTACTTTGTTGCGGTAAGATAATTCTTACAACTATGCAAATTATACTACACTTTTCCCGCCAACTTACATCAGTGACTTTGTATTTTTATTACATTTTCATAATATTATATCATTATTTGTTACATTGTTTAATTGTGGTGGCGTATTAAACCGTACAGTTCGATTAAGGCATATAAGTGTAGCTATATAAAATAAATGCGCGTAAATAGCCATAACCGCAATCAAAACTTTTCACCAGAACCAAGAAAGTTGAGATTTCTGAAAAATTTGTATCTGATCACTTAAAAACAATCAGTTTCAACGTTTAACTTAATGTTCTATTAGTCGTCGAGCTGTGAGACTCAGACCATTCGACGCAGTATTTTTTTCTGATCCGAATATTGATTCGAATACAACTTGATACTTTTTTCTTTTCTTTGATGGCAATTTTACAACTATAATGCCAGTATCAAGTAAAATACAATAATATTAAATCTTTTGTCTAATCCGTTTGTCACGTTACGTCTTGATAAAATAGTGGCTATTTTAACAAAACCTTCTATGGACTTTTTCAGTCAACTTAAAAAGTTACGATACACGCATTTATTTCATATCACTTCACTTATACGCCTTAATCGAACTATATTGTATAATACGCCACCATAATTAAACAATATAACTGATAATAATATAAGATTATAATAATGAAATAAAAACACCACGTCACTGATGTAAGTTGGCGGGAAAAGTATAACTTGATACTTTTTGTTCATTTGTTTTTTTTAAACATTTTATGTGTGCCTTTAAGTAACAACTTAAAAAAAGAAGTTTAAAGAAGGTAAATCAGGAAAATACATTATTTGATTTATTTATTTTTATTATTTACTTAGTATGTGGTAAAAGTAGGCGCTGAAAGTGTATTTGGGATATGTATTTTACTTAACAGATTATCTTTTTGATATTAAATATACACGTGTTATACAATGAACAAGCACACAAATTTAGTTGGTTGTATTATAAATTCATATTTTTTTCAAAAATAAATAAATAAAAATGAAAAGTATCTCTTCCAGTCATCATTGGTATCGCCAGGGGTATGCGACCCGCATCATTGCGGCAGCACGTTTTGTCCAGGGCTGCCATTCTCCCAGTGCAAAGTGGACTCTTCCATCACCCCGTTCGCGGTGTCTGTTCACTTCGGACCCCCCACGTACAAGCGCAGCCCAGAAGAGAACATAGGCGCCTGCTTGAGATACTCACAGGTGCCTTGTAACTCATGAAACTTTGATAGATAGATAGATACATTCTTTATTGTACACCAAAAACAAACTTATATAATTGTTGATTGTAATATTATATTTATATATAAATGGCGGTCTTGTCACTAATAGCGATTTATCCTAGACAATTGTAATCCACTGACTTTTTAACACTGTATCCACCACAGAAAAAAGATAATTTGATGTAGATTGGTGATTATCTTCAGGATGATAGAAATGATGTATTAATAAACAATGTTAATAGCATAAGCAAAATTATAAGTATATATAAATATAAGTTAGTCATAAATATAATAATATTTATAAAGATATATAGTGATTTTGCGTGTGTGTGTAATTTTGTGCATAGCATGTAATATCAAAAATAACATGTTGTGAATTATAATTGTAATTTTTCCGTGAATTGTAATTTGTAAATATTTAACTTGTAATTTGTGAATTAACACTAGATATACCAGTCAAAAACGCAAATTATTTTTACTAACAACATATATACAGTAATATAAACTTTATAAAATTAATTCTTTAGTTATAACTAGAAAAGTCATGATATCATTACAAAAAAAAATTACACGTAGTAGGAATTTTAAATTGAAATACCGAAAACAGTCATATTGACTGGTCTGGTATATCTAGTGTTAAATGTAATTTTGTAAATTAAATGTATATGTCAGAACCGGTAAGTCACACTTTATTATTTTCTTTATTACCTTCCGTAGAGTCTACGGACTATTACAATACCTATGATAATGCTTCGTGTTGAGGCAAAACACGTGGTGTGCAATATGGAAAAGTGGTGGTGTATTTTTGATGTTTTTGATAGTGGTTGGCAGGTGGAGAATTGTTGTTCTTCCAGTAGAAAACACATATTATTATTTTTCTATTTTTGTTTGCTTGTCGCGGATCTTAGCTAAGCAAAATTTCTGACTGTCCATATATTACATGTAATTTAATAAATTTACTTTATATTTTAAATGAAACATAATTGAATTTTATAAATTTGTAAAAGTGATGTAAATAATATAATAATTGAATACAAAAATATTAAAATATATTTAATTTTAAGGGTGTTTTCATATATATATATATATATATATATATATATATATATATATATATATATATATATATATATATATATATATATATATATATATCTATATATCTTATATTTCAAAACTTACATATAATATATATATATATCATATATATTATATATTATATGTAAGTTTTGAAATATAAGATTCTAGGGATTCGGTAGGAAAAGACCACGGAAAACATAACTTGACTAAATTGCTCAAGTTTTTAAGAAAGGGCAGGTCATGAGTACCCTTAACCGGCGAGCTTGCATGAGGAGAATAATGAGTGTGGTGGAAACAAAGGGAAGTATGATCGTAGAGATCGTAGCAGATGGAGATCTGTGGTCTCTGCCTACCCCTATGGGAGACAGGCGTGACAAATGTATATGAGTATGTATGTATCGAATATTGTAAATTTATTATATTAATAAATGAAGCTTGTAAATATAGTTCCGTGTACATTTAACTTTCGCCTAGTTCGCTAAGTGCTAACTGATTCATGTTTGTAATGCCTTTTGTGAATTAATGCAATTCATTGTTAGATCATAAATTTAGATAAAATAAGGTTTTTTTTTTGGTAAAAATTTGTTTGTTTTCTGCGTTTCCTATGCTCTCCCTGATGTATCGTTTTGAGTTCCATGCAAATGTAAATAATAGTGTTCTTGAAGTATAGGTATATTTATTTGTAAATAATAGAATTTTGTAACAAATGTTTATAAAAATTAGTTAATGTAATAATTTAAAATTGTTTGTTAAAAAATAAAATATTGGTATTATACACATTTATTAAATCAAAATAAAAAACTTCTAGAAATGTTTTCTTTAATTTTGTATATAACGCTTTGTGGAAATTATATAATAGTTAATTCTGTGAGAGTGAAAGTTGCTTTTAACATTTGAAAGGCGCTATCTTGCACTTCAAATGATGACTATTTCTTCAAGAAAATCGTTGAAAGGACAGTGTTAAACTTGATAATATAGATAAAATATGTAAATATATATAAAAATAGGCTAACAGTATTAGTGATAAATGAATAAATATATTGATAAATTGACAATAATCAAGTTACAATTCGGCATATGAAGTTTGAGACGTTCCCCGGTTGGATGCGTGAAGCTGAAGATCGGGGTCACCCCAAAAAGCGCCACCTAGTTTATTGGGACTGGCTTATATCCAACATTGGACTACCGCGGGCTGATGATTGATTGAAAGATAAATGGTGGTTTTTGAAAAGGATTTTATTATTAATATAATAATAATAATCATTTATTTCAACACTACAACTTGAGGCATGTTACGTGTATGTGTAGATAAAAATAATTCTAAAGATAATCTTAAAGATATTCTTAAGTGCCTGAACTAGGGGTTAGCTTGTATTTCAGGTTATTGGGAAGGCCAACCCTTTATTTCTAATGGATACCTCTTACTGCTGATTATATTTATAAAACAGTACTATATAATTTTGTAGTGTTAGAGCCACATTGCAGACGAATGCTTTGTGACGAATGGTATATTATTTGTCTGTAGCATGAATAGGCCGGCTCGGGGAAGTACCACACTCCTGCAGAAAACCGGCGTCTGAGTGGTAGCTTAGCTACCGCGCTTCGTCCGGTGAGTGGTTGACATCCGGAGACCCAACCGCTCCTCCTCCCCCTCCCGTAATGGCTTCTTAAAAGCTGGCAACGCTTCCGTATTGCCTGTGACTGCGGATGTCTGTGGGCGGCGTTGATTGCTTTCTATTCGGCGACACGCCTGCTCGTTTGCCTTCCTATCTCATAAATCATTATAAAACAACTTTGAAATCTGGAACACTGTAGGTATTGAGTGAACGATTAGATACCAAATACAATAGATACACCATATTGTATACAATAAGTAATATATTACATCTCATTATATTTTGGTATTACTTTAATGTTAGTGTTATGCATTATTTATTTGTGTGTAACCATTAATATTGTTTTATTGTTATCGAAGCAATATTCAATTAATTAAATAGGATTAAATTAAGTTCATGCAAACTTCGTAGAACGCGAGAATTCAGTACAAAGTTTGCCAAACTCATCACTTTCGCGGGAAATGCCTCGGTAAGAATTATTTGAGCTTTAATTTCAAAGTTTACACCGAACTTTATTCAAGTTGCGTACCGTAATACCGAGCTGATGAATATTTGTGTACCTTTTTGACGATCCAAATAGCGTGGCGGTGGAGAGTTGCTGACGGCCTTTTATTCGGTAAGATTTAGTTTGAGTTTTCCGTAAATCCACTTCTTCCAGTAAAAAAACACACATTATTATTCTATTTTTGTTGGCTTGTCGTGGATCTTAGTTAAGTAAACATTCTGACCATATTTAAGGTAGTCAATTTATCTGCAATGTCTTTTCTTTTTTTATGGGATACGAAGGCAAACGAGCAGGCGTGTTACCTGATGTAAAGCAATCAACGCCGCCCATAGACATCCGCACCGCCATAGCCACTGCGGAAGCGTTGCCGACCTATGAAGAAAGTGTCACGATGGGAGTGGGAGTGGGGAGGAGAGGATGGGTGTTGGGCCTCCGCAACTCAGCCGCTCACCGTACGAAGCGCGGTAGCTAAGCTACCACTCAGACGCCGGTTTTCTACAGGAGTGTGATACTTCCCGGGCAAGCCGGCCCATTCATTCATGCTACCGACAAATATTATGCCATTCTCTACAAAGTATTCCTCTGCAGCGTGGCTCTACCACTTTCTATTGGAGATGCTCATTTGTGCAGGTGGTTGATTACCACCAGGTGTTAATATATTTTCTTCGTTTATTTGCTTCTTTCGTTAAAACCCCGTGTATGTCTTGAGTTGAGTTAATTTAACGTGAGTTAAATCGTCAAACAAGAAAATCATATTCCAAGTTTTATAGTAAGGTGGACAGTCAAAAGTTTTACTTAGCTAAGATCCGCGACAAGCAAAACAATAACCGAAAATTAATAATGTGTGTTTTTCCGTTGGGTATAATAAATCCACGTAGGATTTATTTGGAACATAAACCAAAAACTTTCCGAAAATCGGCCATCAATTCTCCACCCACCAATCACTATACATAACACCAAACACACATTATCACTTTTCCATCTTGTAAACAACACGTCAATATCAATATCAATATCAGCCCGCGGCAGTCCACTGCTGGATATAGGCCTCACCCAAGGCGCGCCACCTAGCCCGATCTTCGGCTACACGCATCTAGTCTCTGCCAGCCGCCTTGCGCAGATCGTCGCTCCATCTAGCAGGAGGGCGTCCCACACTACGTTTGCCGAGTCGCGGTCTCCACTCCAGCACTCGTCTACTCCAACGATTGTCGGTTCTCCGACAAACGTGTCCAGCCCATTGCCACTTCAGTCTGCTAACTTGAAGAGCAATGTTGGTGACTCTGGTTCTCCGACAAACGACACGTGTTTCGCCCCAACACGAGGCATCTTCAGGTATAGTAGACTCTACGGAAGACAACCGAAAAGTTTTCTTTATTAATTTTCTGTTATTGTTTTGCTTGTCGCGGATCTTAGCTAAGTAAAACTTTTGACTGTCCATATAGTGATGGATTTCGGCAAAATAACGCCTGACTCCATTAATAATCTTTATAGTAAGGCAATAAAGAAAATACGGAAAGATTTCCCTCGACCGTAGCTCAACTGGCGAGGTCCCTAACCGACACCATTACCCTAATGCGTCAGCAAGGCGTCGCTCCGTGACCCAACTTCCGTTTCCGGCCCCTGTACCGCTTTAAACGCGACTTCGTACAACGTGCATTTCACACAATACTTAACACTTCAGCATCACATTGTGGTTGGTAATACGGAAGGATGTCGAGTACGGTCGAGATGTCAACTACCAATCCGTTAGACAGACCTATTCAAAGAACCGTCAACAAGCTAGCGCCACCACATAATTAAAGAAGCGATGGATAGATGGCGGTAGAAAACTTTTTAGCTTCATTAGAATTATCACACCTAAACGGTCCAAAGGTAATTTTGTTGTCCCTTCCATTTGATAAATGCTTAACAACAACAACCGAATACAAAAAGCGAGAGAACTATAAAGATCAAATTGCCCTCAGTCAGCTTAATATTGATAGAACTCGAAGATAAACAGCAATATTTTAATTAGTTAAAGATTGCTTTTATAATTAAAAGTCGTAGATTCGAGTTAACTATTGATGTAAGCCATATTTTCCAAGCTCAAGCACTATTAGAGTAAGATCTCTAGTTTTATTAAATTAATCTTCTTTTAAAAATAAATGAAATCAAAGGCAGTCAGTCATAAGGACTGCCGACGAAAGTGAAAACTCATAACTATGTTTTGAAATTTTAAACTAATTGTAATATTAATAACATATTTAGCACTCACTGTTGTACTGCACAGTGATCTAACAATTCAACAATTGAAATAATCAAATTAAAACACAATATAAAGAACAACGCAAAGTATACTCACATAGAACGTTCCACGTAAAAAATTAAACTTTATTTGTGTAGATGTACACAACACTAACATTATATAACACGTGAGGGTGATAGCTACAGATATGCTGCTACTACTACAGCATGTTGCTGACGCGACTCACAAAACTTTATCCATCCACGAAGCGTCCCACGCACACACATACAATCGGGTATATACAATGTGTTGGCGTGATGCGTGTACGTAGGCAGCTGCGCGTTCATTGTGTTTAAAGTATGTCTATAATAAAGTAGCTAGACTCATTGCTATAGATATACGTTAAGCATTAGCATGTTGCTGACACGAACCCATAGATTTCTTCCCTACCCGGAGTCGTATAACGTGGTTATAGAAGTTTTCACTTCAATAATACACTCCAGGTGTGGATATAATGATGACCACGATACCCAAATATGAGGAATTTCGCTCTCTCTCTCTCTCTCTTTCTAGAGAGAGAGAGAGAACGCTTTAGCGGACGGCAAGTGACACCAGTTTTGCACTTATTTTTTAATATGGAATATTCTAAGAGGAGATGACCTGGAAAAGCTGGTCATTGTTGATAATACCGAAAGGAAGAGAGCGTTAGGACGGTCGCCCACAAGATGGTTTGACTAAGTGTAAAGGAAGTCACATCCTCTTCCAAATTTCAGCAGGTGGTAAGGGGTATTTTGGACTGGAAACAACTATGGGAACAAAAACTTGGACTGGAGACAGATAGTCTGTTTGAGGGGTTCTAGTGACTTGTCAAACAACTGTACTTAATGTCCACCTCGACTTAGTTTTTTTTGTCGACTTACACCGTCTATGTAAGAACACACCATGACGTAACTTCGAGGTATTACTGTATTCAATTGTTAAGTTTGCATCATTTACAATTATAAATTAAATTACATCCCCAGAGCACACTATTTTAATAAATAAAATCTAGCTCGAACACGAGAAGATAAAGTGAAAAATATTTAGTTCATTCATGTCTGATATGTCTCTTGGGAGGTAACAGACAAATAAAAACTAAGATTATCCATAAATATTATTCATTTCAACCTGATGAACGGAAAGCAATCACCATTGCCCACAGATATCCGCAATAAATTACAAAAACGTTGCCGGCTTTTAAGAATATATTTCAATATCAGTCATCAAAATTTGAAACATGCTTCCCTTTGACACAAGAAAAGCCCCTATCAGACCTTGCTTTAAAGGTAAAATTCTTTGATTATTTTATAAAAAAGACTTATTAATCTCTTCCTTCCTAATTTCTCTTACTGTCATAGTTGTCATATGTAAGTATGACGAACAATTGGCTCAGTGCGGGGCCCTCATCGGAATATATATGTATGGATTACAAATATTTATTCCGAATTTGAAATTTATCCCGCCAATCCGCATTGGACAAGCGTGGTGGGTTAACGTCCGTGCCTCCAGAAATGGAGAGGCCCGTGCTCAGTAGTGGGATATATATGGTCTGTTAAATAAAAAAGGTATGTATGTATGTTTATGTGTATGAGTGTATTTTTACGTAGTATATTATTGGATGAAATATATATGTATGTATTTACTCAAAAATTTACACATTATGTTCTCACAATTTCATTAAAAAATATTAAGTATCTAAAAGGTTTTTAGATTTACATAACGCCAAGCGAACGTATTTTTGAAAATCGTGCGATTTTATATTATTTATTATGGTGCTTTACCTCCGCATGCGGGGCTCTGCTGGGGCTGAAACCTTGCGGCTGAAAATGAGGGTGGTGACGTGGTTCGCCACCCGTCACGTCCTGTTTCCCACGAGGGCGAAAAGCGACTCATGTAGAGCAGTTTCGCTGAGATGAATGTGAGAGGAAGAATGGATGAAAGGATGGATGAGTGTGGAGAAGGCGGGCAGGGTGTGCCGGGTTCGTAGCGGATGGAGCTCTATGGTCTCTGCCAACCCCTGCGGGGGATAGGCGTGGATATATAATAATAATAATAAATAATGTACACATTTATTTAGTTACTTATTCTCAATGTACTTAAGGACAACCCGGCGGACCCGCGGCTGTAAAGCCTTGATGATGATGATGATGATTCTCAATGTACAATTTTTGGTACAAAGGCATGCCTCTGCACTAAAAACTGTACAATTTTGTAAGAATATATAAAAAAATAAACAAAATTTACTTTCATGTACACATATACACTAAGCTAGAAATCTTTTCGTTAGAACGTGAAATCTTTTGAAATCAACTATTTACATTGTATATACTTTTGTGACAACGAGCTAAGACGGTGATAAATTCCCGTCGGTTTATATGTGCAGTCCGGGCCGCAGACGCCGCGAGCGTGTATTACGTTTCGCTTCAAGTTAAATTTATGTAAACTCTCTCCGTTGTTACTTTCAAAATATTCCCAGTACGTGTGACACCAGCGTCTGCTTTGGTAACCGAATCTGCTTTATTATGTTTGCTAACATTTCCATATTTATGTGCATCTCGATAGCAAATCGATATGTTGTTTGTTTCAATTCAGTAAGTTTTGTAAGTGGTAGAGCCACGCTGCAGACGAATACTTTGTCAAGAATGGCATATTATTTGTCTGTAGCGTGAATGGGCCGGCTCGCCCGGGGAAGTACCACTCTCCCGCAGAAAACCGGCGTCTGAGTGGTAGCTTAGCTACCGCGCTTCGTACGGTGAGCGGTCTGAGGTCCGGAGGCTTAACACCTTCCTCCTCCCACTCCCTTTCCCCCTCCCACTCCCATAATGTCACTTTCCTTATAGGTCGGCAACGCTTCCGCATTGCCTATGGCGCTGCGGATGTCTATGGGCGGCGTTGATTGCTTTCCATCACGTGACACGCCTGCTCGTTTGCCCTCAATCCCATAAAAAAAATAGCTTCACTAAATCGATTCTTATGAACCTTTGCACAAATATTGATTTGCCGTTACAATACAACATTGTTATTTCTCCGTATTATGTTAGCGAGGGTCTATCAGGAGGTAAACAGTGGAACTTTTCTACCGTTAGTAGCAACCCCCCCCCCCCGAGGTTGGGCTCAACTGATTGGGTTTTATTTGTCCCGCACATTTACACTGGGTAAAAAAAAACTAACCAGTGTCTTGCCTGCCTGCCTTCTTATTCGATAAAAAAAACATTTCATGGTGAGTTTTGAATGAATATGAACGAGGATTTTCCCCGCCAACTTACATCAGTGATGTTGTGTTTTTATTTCATTTTCATAATCATATATTATTATCAGTTATATTTCGGTTTTTTTGGTTGTCTTCCGTAGATTCTACTATACCTGAAGACGCCTCGTGTTGGGGCGAAACACGTGTCGCTTACAAGATGGATAAGTGGTAATGTGTGTTTGGTGTTGTGTATAGTGGTTGGTGTGTGGAGAATTGATGGCCGATTTTCGGTAAGATTTTGGTTTAAATTCCATGTTTGGTTTAAATAAATCCACTTCAACCAGTAGAAAAACACACATTATTAATTTTCTGTTATTGTTATGCTTGTCGCGGATCTTAGCTATGTAAAACTTTTGACTGTCCATATAGTGATGGATTTCCGCAAAGTAACGCCTGACTCCATTAATAATCAGTTATATTGTTTAATTGTGGTGGCGTATAATGCAATATAGTTCGATCCAGGTAACTTTTTAAGTTGACTGAAAAAGTCCATAGAAGGTTTTTGGTTGGGCCACCATTTTATCAAGACGTAACGTGATGAGCTGACTTGTTACATTTCAAGAGATTGGATATTATTGTATTTTACTTGACATTGGCATAATAGTTGTAACTAATTGCCATCAAAGAAAAGAATATGAAAGTATGGCATAGTTCCAAACTATATTATAGTTAAATTTTCATATCTGATTTTGGCACGGGTTTAAACTAATAATATTTTGGAGATTTTTAGAAGTTTGTTGCGCATTGCAGATTGTGTAACCACAGCGCGTTAGTGCAGAATTCTATGGTAGTGATAAGGGCTGTCACATGGTAAAAAAAATATGTGTACAAAGAGGAAATGTTTAAAGATTATCAAAGGAAAGAGCTTTCCTTGATGAAAATGAAGAAAATAAAACTTAAATTACAGTTAGCTTTACAGCTTTGTAATATTATTACATTAATTAATCATTTAGAAATAAATAAATAAACCTGCGCTAAGTAATTTATTCATATGTAAGAGGCTATTATTTTCAAAATCTATAATTACAGTTCGATTCCTGCATGGGGACGAATATATGTATGAATTACCGACTCGGGGGTTTTGGGTCGATCCACCTTAGACAGATGTGGTGGGTTTGATTGATTCCTCTAAAATCGGGAAAAGAAAGTACAAAGAAATCGGGAGGCTCACGCTAACCATAAGTGTGCTGTAAAAAAATCGCTTTACACTTATATCCCTAAATTGGGAGTTTTGGGATTGTGAGCGCCATCATAACACGCAAATGACTAGGAGCAAAACCCAGATTCCAAATTCCTTACTGTCATAGGCAGTGCAGAAGCGTAGCCGGCCTCTAAAGAAAGTGTCACTATGGAAGGATTGTGGAGGGATGAGGGGGGGGGGGAACTCAGCCGCTCACCGGACGAAGCGGGGTAGCTAAGCTACCACGCCGGTTTTCTGGTTTATAATTTTTAAAACATTGGACATCCCTATTGATTTTACGTTTTGCATCTATTCAAGTTGTTATCTCGAAATGTATTTGATGTAGTAATCTTCCTATTTAATCTAGCGCGGCCTTTCAATGTTTTATATTTTATCAAGCTCTGCCGTGCATACGTTGCGATGTTAAGGTAAAATAATGTTTGGTTTTATAATCTGTATTTTGGAATGCTTTTGGATATTTTTTTTTTATTTTTTGGTTGATTAATGGAGTCAGGCGTTACTTTGCGGAAATCCATCACGCGGAAATCGATCCGCGAAAAGCAAAAACAGAAAAATAATGATGTATGTTTTTATACTGAAGAAATCTTACCGAAAAGCGGCCGCCAGCAACTATCTACCTCCCAACCTGTTATATATATTTTTGGCCTGGAACCTGCACAGATGTACACAGAACAACACGAAGGGCTATTAAGCCAGCTACGAGATATCTCGTAGTGGCAACCAGCACAGGAATTTTATTTAGTGATGCTAGCTACGAGTTATCTCGTAGTATTCTTTTTCAATAAAATTACTGTAAATGCTATTACAATATTATATCAGTAACTTAATATAATTATATTTTGTAAACTTTCATGTATTCTTCAAAATAAAACCTTGGCACCCAGGGCAAGACGCTCTATATATGTCTGGCAGTCAATGGGAAACCTTGGCACCCAGGGCAAGACGCTCTATATATGTCTGGCAGTCAATGGGTTAAGTACGCTTAGTAGAGAAATATAGATTGAAACAGTAATAATTTTCATTTATGAAATGTAACACAGTTGATTGAAGACGACCGATTGGCTCAGTGGCGGGGCACCCCGCAAATGGAGTCGACGGTCGCGGGTTCGATTCCCGCATCGGAATAAATATAATATGTATGGCCTACATATATTTATTCCGAGTCCGGTAACCCCGCCAATCCACATTGGACAAGCGTGGTGGGTTAACGTCCGTTCCTCCAGAAATGGGGAGGCTCGTGCTTAGCAGTGGGACATATATGCTGTGAAAAAAAAAGACAATTAGTTTATAATATTACCCAGGTCATTGGTGTCACAGAATGAGTTATAAACGAAGTTCTAAGCTTATCATACTTTAATGAAGTTATTAAGTGTCAGTCGTTTGTCTTTGTCGGAAGATGAAAAAGGATGTCGGAAAATAAATTCAGGAAGATGAAAAAATAAGTTTATCATCAGTATGTTAATTGTGGGAAAACTCTCAGGCAAAAGACAAGTTGGTTGGAGAAGGAAGTCTTGGCTACATAATATCAGGGAGTGGACCGGGAGCGAGTGCTCCAGAACTGCTGCACCTCGCGAAGGAAGAGGAGAGTTTCGCTGAATTTGCTGCCAACCTTTGCAAGTTGGAAAGGTACTCTTTGAAGAAGAAGGTGATCAGTTGTTTGTATAAAAGAGTTAAATAAACGATTCATCTTTTGGTATAAATGGTATAGGGTGTCCAGTTGTAGAAGTAGGCTTTCAATATTAAATGCTACTTTCTTTGAAGGTATTATTCGACCCATAACTTAAGTCTGCCCGCCATCAACTTGGTGGTCAAATATAAAAAGAGACCTCAGGAAAGTCCAATTACCAGAAGTGACAACTTAAGAAAGATTAGTTTGGTGCAAAAAAGTGAGGACACCCAATCTCAAATTGCTGAAAACCAGCGCCAGGTGCTCCAATAGAAAGCCTGCCACTTGTTAGATTAAAATTACTTTCTTTATTTATTTGTATATTAAAATATTATTAAGGTTTTAATTTTAGTTATTTAAAAAAAGGTGTCATAGTTTTTTCTATTTCTATTTCAACTAACGGGAACAGGGACGGGAGAAGGAGAACCTAACTCTGCCATCAGACACTCTTTGCTGACGTGGTTCGTTTGTAGGAATACTAGAAGTCCTACAGATGAGCTACCTACCTTTGGAGACGATGTTGGACAGCAAGAGAACCAATTAAGTGAAGAGAGCGTTATTCCACCGACTTTCTATGCATAAATGAAACAAAAAATGAATTTTCTAAAATATTATTTATCAAAATTTATTTGTATAATCAAATTATTGCATATTGAACTAAAATTTCATAAAATAAATATATTAAAATATTCGCTCAGCAGTTCTTTTTCATTTAAGTTTGAGAATAAATGTTTTTAAAATTTACGTATATTCCAAGCTATTGCATTGCTCCTTTTTTCCAGCCCGTCGAATTTAATTCGTGAAATTATGCAAGATGTACAGAAATGCCATTGAAATTGGGCACTATTTCGCCTTCCGTATTTTTATCCTTGTCTTGCTTATGTTTTTCACTATCTTTGTCCTCCTCGTCGTCTTCGTACTTCTCGTCCTCATCATCTTCGTCATCCTCATATACGTCCATCATATTTCTTCTCTTAGAAACAGCCGCTGAATATTTCTTCACCCTTATGGAAATTCTTGTTCTTGGCTTTTGTACACGTCTGTTACATTTACATTTGCGCAGCGCGTACGACTTCTTGCGTTTGTTGTACTTCCTCCAGGCTTTCGCTGCCTTCTTCTCCCACACTCTTTTATCCTTCAGCGATCTCCAAATTTTGCCGGCCTTTTTCGCCAATTCGGTGACTGTGAGTCGAGGATTCTCCGATTTCAGCTTCCCCCTTACACTTTTCAGCCAAAACAAATACGACGACATTGGACGCTTTGGTTTTCGTCTCGTTTTAGCCATTCTTCGTTATTGGTCAGGGTCTAAAACGAACAAAAAAAATGAAAATAAAATTTGACAAATAAAGATTTTAAAGCGACATCGAATTAGAGAGATATGATAATGACAGTGACAGCAACAAACAAAACAAAATAATCGCCAGTTCGTATGTTTCGTTTCTCGCTAACACACTCACGTTAGAAATGTAGTAATGATGTTTGGCTCGTGTATTGTGTATACCGTGGCTCAGTCAAGGGTGTCTTTGTGTGTTAGGACACCGCTGGCTGATGTCTATGGGCGGCGTTGATTGCTTTCCATCAGGTGACACGCCAGCTCGCTCGCCGTACTATCATAAAGAAGAATCATTCTATCTTCTTCTTCTTCTGATGTGCAGATGTGTGTGTGTGGTGCACAATGAGTAGTTGAGTATATGCTCCATAGATTGGCTTGTGATGGGGGTAGCCCCATTTGCTATCGCATCCTTCACATTGCGGTGCGATAGCAAATGGGGCTACCATTCGCTCATGTTATGATTTATAACGACCCATCTATGTAAGGAGACGGTTAAGAGATCTACACGTAGGCCATTGCAGATCGTAGCCAGGCGGAAGCTTCTCTTGCTGACATATGAAGTTGGGGAGGACAAACCCCCTTGTTATATATGTGGGTAGTTCTAAGAAATAATAACGTCTGCGGTAGTGGCCGCACAATAAATTACTATAAAACGAGCCAGTGTATTAATTGCCCTCGTAAAGTGATACCCCTAGTTAACAGACTGCGCTTAGTACGGTGAGTCGTTGAGTTCTGGAGGCACAATCCCCCCTCCCATCCCTCCCTCTCCTCCCATCCCTCCCCTCCCCTCCCTTACCCTGCCCCCTCCCCCTGTCCCCTCCCATAATGACACTTTAAAGCACAGCAACGCTTTTCAGCACTGCCTATGGCGCTATAAGAAAAGAAATATATAAAACACCCTATACCATCAGGTGATTCACTGAATCATTTGCCTTGAACTTTTCTCATAATAGTTTATATTAAATAAACGTGTTATTAATATGTATTGCTCAGTTCTCACCTCCTAGACCTTAGGGCCTAGGGGACTAATAGGGACTATAGTAACTTCGGTCCAATCCTCCCCTACACATTTAACGTAGCGTCATGAGGAAATTAAAATCGGCACACACACACACATGGGTATCTGCAACACGGCGTCAAGCCGATGGAATCCGCGATTTGCGCAGATTCCCAAATGTATTCTACTTGTCTTCGGGCTCCGAGCCAAGTATTCAAAGCCAATAGGCTACAAGCATTAATATCTTCGAATCAAATGTAATATGTATTGTCATAGTCAATCCCACAAGCCGCACAGGAGGATGGAGGTCAGCCCCACCAGAGCCCCGCATGCTGGGGTAAGGCACTATAGTACCCGAGGAGCCCGATCCCGGGACGGTCGGCACGCTTGCCACTAAGCTTGCCCCTAGCCACGCATCCATTGGTACTCCACAGTAGGTGGATTGGTGGAGTGGAAGGGAAAAGGATAGAGGAGAAAGGAGAGATGGTATTTAGACTGCATTTCAGAAAGCAAACACTTCTGTAAAAATCCACAAAACTCATCCCGAATGATGGTTACCGAAAACAGATTTCAATTTATTTCCAGTTAAACTTTTTCAATTATCAAACTTCTCCAATTATAAAATGATTGACCCATCTGGGTTTGTACATCTGGATTCGCAGTCCCTCAATAAGCCCATTTAATTAAGTTACAATTGTTCCTCACGCAGGAGTCATATTGCTCGAATTAATCTGAATTAAATGTCTTTGGGGACGGGATGTTGGAATTAAACAGGAAGTTTTGTCGACTAATAAGTGAGGTGAAGTTGATAAACATATAGTTATTATAATTATTAATAGAGTCAGGCGTTACATTGCGGAAATCCATCACTATGTGGACAGTCAAAAGTTTTACTTAGCTAACATAAGATAAGATCCGCGACAAGCACAACAATAACAGAAAATTAATAATGTGTGTTTTTCTGCTGGGTGAAGTGGATTTTTGTGGAACTTAAAGCAAAAACTTACCGAAAAACGGCTGTCAGCAACTCTCCATTCACTTTTCCACCTTGCAATCGACACGTGTTTCGCCCCAACTCGAGGCATCTTCAGGTATAGTAGACTCTACGGAAGACAACCGTTGACTTAACGGTTGTTTTCCGTAAGTGACTTGCCTTTACAATGGGTGCCATATTTATATACATTGTAATGGCAAATCACTTTTCGGTTGTCTTCCGTAATAAATCCACTTCATCCAGCAGGAAAACACACATAATTAATGTTCTGTTATTGTTTTGCTTGTCGCGGATCTTAGCTAAGTAAAACTTTTGACTGTCCACATAGTGATGGATTTCCGCAAAGTAACGCCAGACTCCATTAATAATCTTAAACAGTGAGGTGAACTTAATAAACATATATGTGTTATTATTATTATTATAAAAAAATATAGTGATTGATGTCTTACAAACAATCAAAAAACTGAAATGGAACTAGACCGGACACATTATGAGAACAAAAAAGGAAAAGTGGACAAGAGACATCGTGGATTAGTATCCCAGGAATGGAAAAAGACAAAAGGGACGGCAAATAAAGAGATGGGTAGACGATTTACTAAAGAGATGGAGAAGACTAAGCCGGGACAGGGATAAGTGGACGAAACTAGGGGAGGCCTATGTCAAAGGACAACCTGACAAAAAACTGGCTGCTGATGGCACTATTCATTCAATTAATCTTATTATTTGTAAATACTCTGTTCAGCGGGGTCGGGCTCCCCCGGGGACTATGGTGCCTTACCTCAGCATGCAGGGCTCTGCTGGGGCTGACCTCCATCCTCCCTTGCGGCTCGTGGGATTCACTAAGACGAATTTAATATACCTAATTTGTCGAAAAATGACGGCGACGTGGTTCGCCACCCGTCACGTCCTGATTCTCACGAGGGCGAAAAGCGACCAATGACGAGCCGTTTCGCTGCGATGAATGGCAGCGGATGGAGCTCTGTGGTCTCTGCCAACCCCTGCGGGGGATAGGCGTGAATATATAAAAAAAAAACTCTGTTCAGCGAATATAGGCTTATTTTATCTTATCTTATTATTATAGCTTTAATTCCTACACTTTCTTTTTTGTTAGCTTTTACTAGATTTCCTTTTTCTATTATGTGGTCCCTTTTTCGCTAAAAGCCCCCTCCATCTTTAAGTATTTCTCTCTGTCTTGACCTTGGCTTATCCAGTTTTTTCTGACATTGTGTGTACATATTTTTAGATCTGTTACTACTCTTCTTGTTTTAATTTTCAATTTTTTCTATTGATCGTCATATAGTATTTGTAATAGCCAAATGTTAGGTCGAATTGAATCCGCGACTTAAATCGCAAATGGAATCCATTAGACTATGGTCGCTGATTTATATGTAGGTACGTGTATACAGAAATCCTTCAGTAATACTCAAGTAATTAATTATTTCATAAAACTACATCTCACTTAAGAAACTTCTATTACGTTGTGAAATACACTGAAGCTCTCGCTAAATTACGCTAAAAGCAATTTTATCGCCAAAATATAAATGTTAAAGTTCATTCCCGTTCAACAATGAAATGGCTGAATAATTCACTACGCTCTGAAGCCCATTTAAAATTTAATTGCAGTATCTTTATTATTTCTAAGAGCCCGTTGTGTATATAAGTTTCAATGTGTGCGTGCATGGTTAATTTATTTTTACCGCGAAATAAATAGTTACAGAAGGTCTACACCACCTATCCTTGAAAGTTTATTTATTTATTTAAACTTATGCTCAAAGTGTACTATCATCATCATCAGCAGCAGCAGCAGCCTGCGGCAGTCCACTGCTAGACATAGGCCTCCCCCATGAAGCGCCACCTATCTTCGGCTACACGCATCCAGTTTTTGCCAGCCGCCCTGCGCAGATCGTCGCACCATCTAGCCGGGAGGCGTCCAACACTACGTTTACCGAGACGCGGTCTCCACTCCAGCACTCGTTTGCTCCAACGATTGTCGGATCTCCGACAAACGTGACCAGCCCATTGCCACTTTAGTTTGCTAATTCGAAAGGCTATGTCGGTGACTTTAGTTCTCTGGCGGATTTGTTCATTCCGAATCATATCTACCAGAGAAACTTCGAGCATAGCTCTCTGAGCGACTCTGACCTTATGAAGTGTACTATAGGCGGACTTAATGCCATTGGGCAGTCTCTACCAGTCTACTACTACTTGTAAATGAAACTGAGAAAATTGGTTTGGGCGTGGTGCAGCATGAAACGAAATAAACTAAAAAGAACTTGTAAAAGTTTGACTATATACAATACATAATGTACACAAATATATATACAATGTTTTCATATTATTGAGGACGAAATGTATTTAATATTATTAGAATTTTTACTTACCATTCCAACTTTTAATGTTTGTGCTAGTAAATGGTCTACATAAATCAAAACGGGGAATTTTAAATCTACAAAAAATATATACTACGGATGACAACCGTTAAGTGTGACTTAACGGTTGTCTTCCGTAGAGTCTTCTACACCTGTTGATGCCTTGTGTTGAGGCGAAACACGTGTCGTCTATAGTGTGGAGGAGTGGTGGTGTGTGTTGCTGACGCCCGCTTTTTCGGTAAGATTTAGTTTAAGTTCCCTGTAAATCCACTTCTTTCAGTAAAACACACATTATTATTTTTCTATTTTTGTTTGCTTGTCGTGGATCCTAGCTAACTCGCCTCATAGTAATAGATTCCCACAAAGTAAAACTTAAAAACAACTTCTCGCTCAACGCTCGTCTCTTGATGGAAAGATGATTTGATTTTTGTGGATCTAAGCAAAATAAGATTTTTACAAAGTAACCCCTGACTCCATTAAGCAACTTCTT
Organism: Baronia brevicornis; assembly: GCA_031353405.1. Classification (NCBI taxonomy): domain Eukaryota; kingdom Metazoa; phylum Arthropoda; class Insecta; order Lepidoptera; family Papilionidae; genus Baronia; species Baronia brevicornis. The sequence continues at coordinate 1,089,610 of JASFAT010003679.1, forward strand.
TGTGTTTTAAATTTTAAACTTACGAATGAAAAAAAGTATAATAACGAAAAAAAGTTTTATTAAATCCAATACTTTGTCAAGAAGGGCATATTATTTGTCTGTAGCGTGAATGGGTTGGCTCGCCCGCGCTACCGCGCTTTGTCCGGTTAGCGGTTGAGTTCCGGAGGCTCAATCCTCCTCCCCCCCCCTCCCATAATATCCCTAAAGGTCGGCTTCTGCACTGCTTATGATATTGCGGATGTTTATAGGCGGCGTTGATTGTTTTCCATCAGGCGACACGCCTGCTCGTTTGCCTTCCTAACGCATAAAAATAAAAAATATATATTTTTGTTAATCGTACGTATCACTACTGTACGCTCGTCTCTTGATGGAAAGATGATTTGATTTTCGCGGATCTAAGCAAAGTAAGTTTTGACTGTCCTTTATGTATGTATTCTATTGTAGTAATGGATTTTTACAAAGTAACCCCTGACTATAATGGAGTATAACAACTCGTTTGTGTTTTAAATATGAAAGTTACGTATGTAAAATTGGTAAAATAACGAAAAAAAAAGGTTCTACTAAATCCAAATATGGTTTTTTTTATAAATTAGTGATAAACAAATAATATATAATAAACACAGTACTCTCGTCTCTTGCCTGATGGATGGAAAGATTTGATTTTCGCGAAACTTAGTTTTTATTTTTTTTTATTATTTTTATTATATAATTTTTTTTCTTTTTTACATTATACGGCATATAGAAACTTAAGTACAATAAGTTTTGACTGTCCAGTTTAGATCATCTAATGGATATCCGCAAAGTAACCTCTGATTCTATTATTTGCAAACTTGGCAGGTTTCATTTAGTTCCCGGTGAGACTAGCGCTTGGATTTCGCATGTGAATGACGAGCGAGTTTCGATCGGTCCTTACATAGATCGAGAACGGAATTTTCGAAAAATCGCCATTAAGACTCGCAAAGTAGGTACTCCATCCAATGCAAATTCGTCATCGCACTGAACACAACGCTAATGGAAAAGGGACGGTTTGGGAATAAGTAAGTGCGCGAGCGGTTTTGTATGTGGAGCCCCCAATATTAGCATAATGGTATTAACTGGTGTCCATTCGACTGACTTGAAGAACAGCTGATGTTCTAATTTTCTATAAAATCCCTTATTTTCACTTTGACGAACCTTGATATACCTAATTCGTTAAAAAAATAAGGTGACGGCCGGTAATAAGTGCTTTTGACCTGGCCTTTCTTAAGAACTTCATTGCTAGTATACTATATAGCTACCTACTACAGAATATATACTTCAAGAACAAATTCGCGGAACACGCTTTGTTACTACGCATTCGCGGAATGCGCTTTGTTACGCCGCATTCGTGGAATGCGCTTTGATTCTCCGCATTCGTGGAACGCGCTTTGTTGCTGCACACGTGCAGGCACGACCGCGTCCCCCGCACCCCGCGCTCTTCACTCGCCATTCATCAGTTGTATATTTAATAGGTCCACTTGTGTAAAGAAAAAGGAGTATTAATCCAGACTCCTGTTGCATCACTTCGCAATTAAGATATTACCTCTTACACTAGTTTCCTATTAAAAAAACTCACCAGATATTCGATTTATTGGTGAGTATCTCGCCACAAATAAATCGTAAAGACATGAGTGTGTCCTCTAACACCCTTATATAAGGGATACATGCATACATACATATAGTTACCCTGTAGGGTTGGCAGAGACTACAGATCTCCATCCGCTACGATCCTGACACACCTTTCTTGCTTCCTCCAAACCCATCCATGTTTTCATCCATCCTCCATTCATTTTAAGCCTACACATACCTAAAAGGCAGTCACCGTTTCTGCACTGCCTATGGCGCTGCGGATGTATATGGGCGGCGTTGATTGCTTTCCATCAGGCGACACGCTTGCTCGTTTGCTGGCGGTTTTGAAAAAAAATTCAAAACCGCCATATTGTGCACGGCTAGGATCGTGAGAAGTTTACTTCCCTTGGATGTCTAAATCCTTCATGTGCTTGATTTATCCCGCCGCGAAGGATTAACAACCCTAGTAATAATATTATTTTTATAGAGTTTTTTATATTAATAATAGTATTATTAGGTGAGAAATATATTATTAATACCTAATTTGTTGAAAAATGACGGCGACGTGGTTCGCGACCCGTCACGTCCTGATTCTCACGAGGGCTAGAAGCGACCAATGGAGAGCCGTTTCGCTGCGATGAATGGTAGCGGATGAAGTTCTGTGGTCTCTGCCAACCCCTGCGGGGGATAGGCGTGAATATATATAAAAGAATATATTATTAACAGTCATAATAAAAGTAGTATATCTACAGTTATTTGTGTAGCAAAGAGTACAGTATTGATAGCAAAAAGATACACAGCAAGAAGCTGAGGTAAATCACAGGGCTGATTTTTAGTGTAGCCTGTTGTTCCAAAGCTAGTAGTGTACGGATAACACGTAGGCATGTTTTTCGAAGGTCGATTTCACAGAGTGGTGTAGCGTGAAAAGAAGGTATAGTTAAAACTTCGCATTCACATTGTAGGGGTGAAACACAACAGGTTCTTGTTTTTGTTTTATCACATTTGAATGTCGGGAAGCTTTTATGCAAAGCATCCTTCCCCAGTGTATGACTTCACGCAGAACAATTACGTAAATGCAAAAGGCGGAAGTGATATGTTTATTTTTTGGGAAAGCCTCTCGAGAATTGAAAGTCGGTTGTATGTATATGGAGGAATATATTGCTTTTACTTATTTGGTGGGCGAAAATTAAAAATAAATATATATACATATTTTTATTTACCACAACAACATGTAAAGGGGAATCCCCTTTATGATTTTACGTAGACGACGTCTAATAAATATTATAAAATAAGATTTCACACATGCCAATAAAACTGATGTCATAATTATTGTAGTGAAAGAAAATATTAATATGACTAACTTTCTTCAAACTTCTATCGAAGTTGGAATCTTGATCGTAGCGATAAATCTTCTACGTGTCTTCTCCATTTTATTCCTCTATTTTTCTTATCTCAACCGCACCGATTGATCTCCTTCATGTCTTCTTCAATCTACGTGACATTGGCGAAATCATGCATGCTATTTTGGCACTATTGAAAGCCATTAATTCAAATGAATGGTTGGGCCTCCATAACTCAACTTGTCTACCACTAGAGAACTAACAAAATAGCTCTCCATATATATATATATATACGTAGTGTGGGACGCCCCCCGGCTAGATGGTGCGACGATCTGCGCAGGGCGGCTGGCAGAAACTGGATGCGTGTAGCCGAAGATCGGGCTAGGTGGCGCTCAATGGGGGAGGCCTATGTCCAGCAGTGGACTGCCGCAGGCTGCTGATGATGTATATATATATATATATATATATATATATATATATATATATATATATATATATATATATATATATATATATATATATATATATATATATATATATATCCGTGAAATGAATTCGCGACCATTGAGCCAATTAGTCATCTATATTGTCTATAATATCATGGAGCTATAATAATATTATATTAAGTCCACTTCATTTACACCTCATCCATTCGTTTCTCTTATCAACTCATAATATCAATATTAATTGGGCGTAATTGGCTGCGGTTGGAGTGTAATTGATTCATGGATATCAGAGCGGGAAACAGTTAATTTTCGCTTCACGGAACATCCACTTTCATTGTGCGGAACATTACATATTTACTGAAAGCTTCAAACTGGAAATTACAATACAATTAATAATCAGTGATTCAGTTCGTTTTTGTTCATTTCTCGGTTGTTGGGAGTGGGGGCCTCTTCTCGTCGCCATCGACCTTATATATGGTTTGATTCGAAGATGTTAATGCTGGCAGGCTATTGGCTTTAACAGCTTTATCGAATTCTGGGTCCGCGGGCAAGCAAAATACAATTGGGAATCTGCGCAAATCGCAGACTCCATCGGCTCGACGCCGTGTCGGAGGTACACATATGTGTGTGCCGATTTTAAATTAATAATAATAATACTGTATAGTACACAAAACAGGAAATACAAGAATTAAAAGGAAAGAAGATGTACAAGGGCGAGCTTAACTCAAAATTGAGTTTTCTTCCATCAAACCCAGGAGTGAAAGAAAGCTGTGAGGATAGAAAGTGGATAAATTAAATTCGTCATAATGCTACGTTAAACATGTAGTGGAGGATTGGACTGAGGTAATTATAGTCCCTATCAGTCTCCTAGACCCTAAGGTCTAGGGGGTGAGAACCGACCGGGTACGTGAGAGAATCTCGTGTAAGCGGCCAGTGCCTTACATATGGTGTTTGCCATGTTATTCGCCTTTGGGTTTTTTGAGATATTGCGACAGTCGTGTGAGCCGTTTTGTGCAATGGAATGTCGTATAGTTTCAGAAATACCGCTGAAATTATCTGGTGACATTTATAACAACAATATACAACTTATCTTTGTGTGTTTGTATATATGCATATGTATATATGTATATGTGTAAATAATCAATGTTAAACTATGGTGTAAACAATTAGACAGATATAATAAGGGGTGGAAGGCTAGTGAGTTAGTGAAGGAACCTTTGAGAGAAAAAATTTGAGGCGTATCTTTGGTTCTGTGTTGGAATATGAGCGATGGCGTGCTCTTTACAACCTCGAGCTATATGAGCTGTACAATGAGCCGAACGTCAACAAAACCATTAAGATTGGATGTCTTCGTTGGGCTGGGCACGTGGTACGGATGGACGAGGCTAGAGTACCCAAACACCTATTTGACGGCAAACCAGATGGTCGTAGAAGCCGCGGAAGGCCTAAGCTCAGATGGCTAGATGGAATCGAGGACGACTTAAGGACAATCGGTGTGAGAGGCTGGAGGAAAAAAGCTAAACGACGATCCGACTGTAATGCCTTGATAATGATGATGATGGAAGGCTAGTGACCTGTGATACAGGCTCACCCCTAGTTCAAGCTCTAGCCCGCACATAAATGTTATTCACTATGTATGTCACTATATATTATTATTATAACCTATACCTGTAACTTTTTGTTGTCAAATAAATAACTATTATTATTATTATTATGAATAGAATGCAAAAACAATTTAATCTGTAGGATATTAAAAATTAAAATTTAAATTTACCATAATACAAATATAAAACTTATGAAACGATATTAACACCTGGGTAAATACATTTAGGATAGGATACGGTGGTGTGGAATAATTGAGCTAACATTTTAAATTGATTTAAACTATGTTCACAGAGCAAAAATCTGGCAAACAATTGAGCAAATCTAATACGAGGGATGTTCGAACCGAAAGTATTAAGATAAAATCTGAGGCAGTCATGAGGTCTGCCGACAGAAGTGAAAGCTTAAAATTGTATTTTGAAATTTTAAACTAATTGTAATATGCTGCTGACGATGACTCACAAAACTTTATCCATCCATGAAGCGTCCAATGCACACACATACAATCGGGTATATACAATGTGTTGGCGTGATGCGTGAACGACGTAGGCATTAACTGTGTTTAAAGTACGTCTATAGCTATCTATAGATATACCTTAAGCATTAACATGTTGCTGACGCGAACGCATAGATTTTTTCCCGACCCAGAGTCGTGTAATACGGCTATAAAAATTTTCACTTCAAAATCACCTCAGAGGGCTTAATTTCACCAGTAAGCCAGGTTATTAATGGAGTCAGGCGTTACTTTGCGGAAATCCGTCACTATATGGACAGTCAAAAGTTTTACTTAGCTATGGATTCGCGACTTGTCGCGGATCTTAGCTAAGTAAAACTTTTGACTGTCCATATAGTAAGCCAGGTGTAAAATAGAAATATTTTACTTTATACCAAGATTGTGTTAGGTAATATATAGATAATTATAATTTCTTTATTTTCATTAAAATGGGGTAATTACTGGATTTCCAATTAACAAGTGTTCTCCAATTCAGCCACGATTAAAGTGTACTATTTTTCATAGCCCATATATGTCCCACTGCTGAGCACGGGCCTCCCCATTTCTGGAGGAACAGACGTTAACACACGACGCTTGTCCAATGCAAATTGGCGGGGTTGCCAGACTCGGAATAAATATCAGTAGGCCATACGTATACTTATTTCGATGCGGGGATCGAACCCGCGATCACTGACTCCGAGGACATAGGGTCCCGCCACTGAGCCAATTAGTCGTCGATTCATTTTGATTGTATTTAAAAATATATTTTTTTGAATACGCTCAAAATTCCACATACATATGATAAGTACATTCATTAATGATCGACCCCTACCTTATATTCTATTATATCACACTATATTGAAAAAAAATCACCCAATGCTACAACGATAGCTGTCACTAGATGGCGTGTATATTAATATTTGCTTGTCAGTATTGTGACTGCATCCAAAGATGTTCGACCGAGCCGACAATGGACCACACCCACACCTTAATAATTTTGCTCCGCTTCACGCTCGCCCACCTGAGGGACGTCCACTCCCACGCGAAATCCTCCTGCCGCCGCCTGGCTCCCGCGAGGGAAGAGGGCCAGCGACGGACCCAACGTAGGAATAGGTTCAGCCATATCTCGACGACGCGAAGTCGTTAAAGGACGCCCAAAAGCCGCTAGGAATAGCGGCACCTAGGACCGGGGGTTGGTTGCCCTATTGAGTTGCTGCACGAGCAGTGGGGTTCATCCCCGAGGCTCGATCTCACACCTCTGCGCGGGGTGCGGACGTCCCCGATTGATTTATTGCATCCAAAGAAGCCTATTGATATCTATTTTGAGCTATTTGCATCCAGTTCGTCCCAGCCGTTTTACTTATATCGTCCGCCCATCACATGAGCGGTCTTCCTCTGTGTCTTTTTCCATTTGGACTGCTCGATGAGTCTTTGGAGGAGGCCTTCACCTGCGGCGGGATTCTTGCGGAATAATTAACTTCTTTATTTAGAACTAAAAAAATAACTCAATCATAATTTAATTAGATAAGAAAATTCATAACCTATAAATTTTGATACTAAATAGCATTAGATTAAATTAGACTGATACCGGCGTCAAAGTGTTAGCTTAGCTTCCGCACTTCGTACGGTGAGCGGCTTAGCTCCGGAGGACCAACCTCTTCCTCCCCGTCCCCTCCTCCCTCACTATCTCCGTCTCCTCCTCTCTCCCTATCTCCCTCCCCTCCCACTTCCCCCTTTCTTTTTGCGCATGTCTATGGGTGGCGTTGATTGCTTTCCATCAGGCGATACGCCTGATGGAAAGCAATCAACTTACGTTTTTGTCAAAAAAATATTTTACTCCGTAACAAGGTTATGCTAGTACATACGTACCTACTCTACAAATTAATTACTGGCGTTGTATTATGTTAAAATGTAGAAATTTAATGGGTACTTTGGGCGCAAAAACACTGGAAATATTTTCAACGATCCTTGAACGCATGGAAACTGGTAATGAGTTAACATTTTTCGAAACTGGGAAACCCTTCTTTCGGATATAAGTTTGGTAACAGAGTTTCTCGCTTATATGCACAATGTTTGCGAAGGCAATTTAGCTTACAGGTAGTGTTGCATACACGGAGCAGACGGCTCGTGATTCAGTGATAATCTCGATCCACGGCCTCAATTACACCGAACCGAACTACGATATAGAGTTCGATAAAATACCATTGTTTAAAATAAATATATAATATACATAAATTAAGCCTTTCTACCGTCTATCGTTAATTATCATTGATTAATTAGATAAATTTATAGAATCGACAGCTTGTCCTTCTCCAAAGGCCTCCCCCAAAAATTTCCATGCCGGTCTATCTCTTGCTAATCATATTCATTTTTTGCCACCAACTCTTATGAAGTCATCTTCCCAGCGATTTGTCTGTCACCCTCTGCCCCTTTCCCATTTCTTATCTTGTTCTTATCATATGTCCTGTCCATTGCTATTTTAATGACGTGTATACCTTTATTGCATATTTAAATTTGGTTAGATATTATATATCTTTTCATAATGTTTATTAATACATTAATCAAAACATCAATACATACTTCTCAATCGCTGATTACTGATTCGGTTACAATGATACTTGAGAAATATTTGAAGTTTAGCACCTTGCGTGCCATATGGCGTATACGTCCCACGCTTTACAACTGTATTGTTTTGTTTTTTTTGAATGTGTTTTTTAATAAGTGTTTAAAATTTACTGTAAAAATATTATTATTATTAATAGAGATGCCAAAGGGTATATATATATATATATATATATATATATATATATATATATATATATATATATATATATATATATATTTTTTTTTTTTTTTCTTTCTACGAACTACTTTCATGAACAAGTGCCCTGAATGGCAACTCTTTGAATAGCTGTCTGTCACGGAACCTAAATATATGCGCATATAACGAAAACTTTTCTCTGATGGTTTGATAATTAAAAAAAAAATAACAAGTGTGATTGATGTTTTGATTTACAAAGTGACGCAATAAAACTGTATTCAAAAACTCGACTGTTCATAGCCATCCTTTTGTGGAAATTACGCCTGTAATTCTTGACTTCGTAAGTACAGCTTCACCACGTAGCCAATTAGGTAAAGAAAATTTAAATTACACAATTTTATTTATTTTGTGTATTATAAATTATAGTATTTACGGCGCGGACGTGGACGTTGACAGTCCGTCTTCAACACAAGCTCAGAGTCGCTCAGAGAGCTATGCTCGGAGTTTCTCTGGTAGATATGATTTGGAATGAACAAATCCGCCAGATTACTAAAGTCACCGACATAGCCTTTCGAATTAGCAAACTAAAGCGGGAATGGGCTGCTCTCGTTTGTCGGAGATCCGACAATCGTTGCAGCAAACGAGTGCTGGAGTGGAGACTACGTCTACGGTAAACGTAGTGTGGGACGTTCTCGAGCTAGTTGGTGCAACAATCTGCGCAGGGCGGCTAGCAGAAACTGGATGCGTGAAGCCAAAGATCGGGCTAGGTGGCGCTTCACGGAGGAGGCCTATGTCCAGCAGTGGACTGCCGCAGGCTATTGATGAATATATATTATTTATTTTTGCGCGTCGGTGTGATTGCTGCCACAGTTTTGAACACGGTAAATAAAGTTTGATTAGTTTGCCGACGGTACCTGCTCCCTAGCTCTACACCGTGATGCATGTCGCATTTACGACAGAGTTCATCGAAGCAACGAAATCATTACACTACATGCATCCTGTAAGCATATCTGCCGTTCACCACCTGAAGTGTTCTCATATTAATACGATTTGGAGGCTTTCGAAAGACGGGAGTTTGTTCAGAATAGGCCGGCAATGTTGACGTCTCTGGTATTTCGGATATAGACATCCGGTGTCGCTATAGCAGCGGTGATCACTACCACCAGGTGATCATGCATGCTCATTTGCCAGCTCGTCTATAAAAAAAAGTAAATCACGGAACATATCCATCCTTTTCACTAGTTACTTAAATTAAATTAAAATTTTCTTATTATGTGGCAAGTAAGGACTTCTCATTTTTGATGCTATCTAACGTAAAATTTTAAAACGTATGCGATGGGATACTTGTATCATTTCATGTAATATGGTAGAGCCACGAAGCAGGCGGATACTTTGTCAAGAATGGCATGTATGTAGCATGAATGGGCCGGCTCGCCCGGGGATGTACCATACGCCCGCAGTTAAAACCGGCGTCTGAGTGGTAGCTTGACTGCCGCGATTCGTCCGGTGAGCGGTTGAGTTCAGGAGGCCCAACCGCTCAACTCCCCCCTCTCATAATGACACTTTCCTTAAAGGCCGGCAGCGCTTCTGCACTGCCTATGGCGCTGCGGATATCTATGGGCTGCGTTAATTGCTTTCCATCCGGGGACACGCTTGCTTGTTTGCTCTCCTATCCCATAAAAAAAAAAGAAATTCAGTTTTTTTTGTTCCTGTAAAATTTACTTATATGGACTTACGAATTTTGATTATTAAGGTGACGATATTAGAATTTGTTATTGTATAAATAAATGAGAGCATCAATTATATTTTGAAGCTGTGTGAAGAGATGGTTGTTTACAAAAAAAATTGGCTCACGACATTCTGTTTGGACTGTATAGATGATAAATACTACTCTTGTTTATTTATCATTTGTTTGTTTATTTTGCTTTGTTTATTTGATGTCAATAAGTCAGTCAGTGAGCGAGTGGTAAAACAGTTTTATATAATATAGATAAATAATGATCTTCATTAACATACCATTCGATGTTAGTCAGATTTGATACTAGACGCTGAACAGATCTGTTACAAGAAATTACCACCTCTTAAATAGTGTCTTTTTTTTTAAAACAAAAATATTCTCCAACTAAATCTTGACTTACTTTTGATTTATGAAGATTTATTAACATCTGGCATTTGGAAGTCTAATCATGTATAGCCAATTATTTTGCCTGTTATTCATAGCAACGGTAGAAAGTTCCAAAAATTTGGGTAAAGTCTGCGATCTAGTGACCGACGATCTAGTGAAACAATGTTACTTTAAAGAGACTTTGTTAACCATGAGCCACAGTACGAACCAGTTGACCGTTAATAAATTTACAAACACCCTGTACTTCAGCTTTGATTCAGGCCAAGGTGACAACGTCCCAGCTGCTATACAAATTGACGAAAAGAAGATGACGATACTCAAAGGCATCAAAGACGCATTCGCTGTTACCAACGATCCAGTAAGCGGTGAAATGTATTTCGGCGGAGGTCATGGAATTTATAAGTACAATCCGGCGTTGCACAACCTGAAGAGATTGTCAATTAAGAACTTGGACATATGGTGGCTATTCTATAAAAAGCTCATTTACTTCATCCGATTTCCAAGCCTCAATGTGTACTATTACGATAACAGAATAGTGAAACCCGTTTCATCTTTGATTAATACAACAGTCAATCAGTTTGTTTTCGATAACGATGATAACATTTTCTTCATAAACAGCACCGGCCTCTACGGTATCAAAAGCGGTGAAAATGACATTATTCTCCTCAGAAGTAAACCACGTTTCCTTGGCATGGCGACTAACAACAAGGGTCACGTATATCTGTGCAGTGAAAATGAAATCTTCGTGATAACAAAAGTGATTCAAAAAGTAAAGAAGATTGTTAACATCCAAGGCGTTCTGGGCATGGCGTTCGACAAAGACGACAATTTGATATATTCAAACTCCCATGAACTGATACGTCTACAGCCGGTTTCTAAGAGTTTTCATTGATATAGTAGCTTCACACATGATGAGATGATGCAAATGGACAGTCAAACTTATTTTGCTTAGATTCTTGAATACAAATCATCATCATCAAGGTATTACAGCTGCGGGTGGGCCTTAGCCTGGTTCAGTAAAATTTTCCAGTCGGATCTTCGTTTAGTTTTTTCCCTCCAGCCCCTCACACCGATTGTCTTTACGTCGTCCTCGACTTCATCTAGCCATCTGAGCTTAGGCCTTCCGCGGCTTCTACGCCTTTACCGTCGAGTAGGCGTTTGGGTACTCTAGCCTCGACCATCCGTACCACGTGCCCAGCCCAGTGAAGGCGTCCAATCTTAATGGTTTTGATGACATTCGGCTCATTGTACAGCTCATAAAGCTCGTGGTTGTAAAGTGTACGCTATCGCTCATTTTCTAACTTTGAACCGGATACGCCTTATTTTTTTTTTGATTTTGCGAATACAAATCGAAACAAGAATATTGTGTGTTTGCGAAGAAGTCTATAGGGATTCACAAGTTTAATTCTCACCAAGAAATGGACGACAGCAAATCTTCCAGCACGTTACCATGGTTACCAACGCTGATAATTTCAAAGTCAGGCTACCATTTTTCACTACAAATACAACGCGATACGCCTCGCTACTAGACATTCTCAGGTGTAGTAAAAGTTATCTCTTGTGTCCTTCAGTATTTCAGCTTTGGGTTCCGTATGTTTATGGGCGGCGTTGATTGCTTACCATCAGGCGACACGCTTGCTCTATTAAGAAAGAAGAAAGTAAAGAACACCATATTCTGTGTCGGAAATCACGCAGCGAATTTCGTAATATCAATTGAGTTATAAGAGACTAGCACATATTTCAATATTCGCATTCATAATTCATTTTACAAGTACGGCCGTCGCATTGGCCGAGATTACAAAATCTCGTAGGTAGTGTACAAAATTAAAATTGAATTTTTAAACGTCATTTTCTCTCGGAGCTAGATAGTGTTCTACAATAGCAACGGGAGAAATATGCTTATGTTTTCAGCTCTTCAAGATATCTGCGAAAATGGTTATTAAAATTGTATCACGATTGTATTGAATTAAGTATTTCTTTATACAGTTTTTCATTTCCTACTATTAGTTCAAACTCTCCCCATATTTTATCGACTTTTGCGAATTTCCAATCGTTAATAAAATACTTTTTATTCATCCACTAAAGTTCAAATACATTTTTTTAAATTTTCTAGTGGATAATACTTGAATGAGAAAGATAGATTAGATATACGGGTGTCCCAGAACTCAACGTCAAGCCGAAACGGGGTGACAGGATTGATTGTAACCATCATGAGAAAAATCAGAAAAAAATCTATCTGAAGATCTTAAAATTAAGAACCTATCAAGAGCTTGTGCGAATAAAAAACATTTTAACTGGGCATAATGGGTTAGCAAAAATCGGATTACTTGAGGTTTTTATTTTTTACTCGTTTTTTTAGTATGAAACTAACAAGTATTGTACCATTTTACAATCCTGATTAAATGCGCCAACTTTTAATGGCACTTGCCAAGGCACTCTAGTACTTTTTTTTAAAGGAGGGCCTTTCAAAGTCGACAAATTTTGAAAATTTTAAATTCATAGTTTAACAAATAGTCTTAATTCTAGGAAACTTGGGGCAATTGTGTCATTATTTTTTACCGTGATTCTAGAAATGTTATTTAGAGTTACGGTTCCAAAGTTCAAATGAACAAAAATAATTAAAATTAACCACAATAACTGAAAAATGGTTACAGTTTGACCAAATTTCTAGGTTTTTTTTTAATGCCCATAATTTTCAAACTGCATGAGATAGATTTTTTTTCTGATTTTTCTCATGATGGTTACAATCAATCCTGTCACCTCGTTTCGGCTTGACGCTGAGTTCTGGGACACCCTATATATTCTTTATTGTATACCAAAAACAAAGTTATACAGTTATTGATTGTAATATTCATATACAAATGGCGGTATTATCGCTAATGGCGATTTCTTCCAGACAATCGAGAGACATAATGTTAAAAACATATTTTAATGTATGTTGGTGATACATTATAGTTATGATGATAGAAAAGATAGATTGGTCAAAAAATTTGGTATAATGAGCAGGCATATTTAATATTAAGTTTCCAATGTGAGTTATTAAGAAATACAAAGCGAGTCCTGAGATAAGACGGGTTATAAGGGTTGAATAAAATAGAGTAAAGAAGAGAGAGTATGTGAGCATTCCGGCGGATGAGAATGGGGAGTCACTTGAGCTGACATTTAGCTATTAATACAATTTTTTCAAATATAAACTCATTAATTAAATATAATTAATGGCACTAATTGGCTTTTAATATTTTTATGTTACTTGTTTAGCATTACTTGTGTATATTATTGTATTGTAGATGTGTGTATATTGTGTATATTATATATATATATATATATATATATATATATATATATATATATATATATATATATATATATATATATGTATATATATGTATCCTCTTATTTATATTGTATTATATTATATATTATTACTAATTATATGTTTATATATGTATGGTTTTGTATAGTATGTATTGTTATGTATATTATTATTATATTTTGTTGTTGTTCAATTATTTCTATCCTCACAGCCTATCTTATCTCTCTTTCACTCCTGGGTTTGCTGGTAAGTAAACTCAATTTTGAGTTAAGCTCGCCCTTGTACATCTTCTTTCCTTTTAATTCTTGTATTTCCTGTTTTGTGTACAATAAGGTATTAAAAAAATACTTTCCATTCTTTGAATAGCTTGCATAAAAGTGACGTGAAGGATGATGATGTATCTTGAGATTTCGAATTGATTTTTCGTAGTTTTTTCGTTTTCTGTTTTATCATTTTTGTTTTTCGATATGTCGACCTGCTGAGCACGGGCCTCCCCATTTTAGGAGGAACGGCCGTGAACTCACCACGCTCACCAATGCGGATTGGCGAGGTTACCAGATTCGTAATAAATATATGTATTGCTCACATATTTTTTTCTTTATGGGATAGGAGGGCAAACGAACAAGCGTGTCGCCTGATGGAAAGCAATCAACGCCGCCCATGGACAACCGCGACACCGCAGGAGTCGCGGAAGCGTTGCCGGCTTTTGCGATATGTGTAGGCTTGTTTTTTGAAGGTGCCAATGTCAATTAAATATAATGGGTGGAAGGCTAGTGACCTATACAGGCTTACCACTAGTTAAGGCACTAGCCCGCCACGTATGTATTGTATTATTTTCTCTCTATATTGTAACATATATATATATATATATATATATATATATATATATATATATATATATATATATATATATATATATATTATCCATCAAATTCGATAATCCAACATTGCCCTGTAAAGCAAAGCGTTTGTCGGATTATAGTCCAGATTAGGACTAGCTAGTCCCCTGTATATGATCTGTACCACAGGTATTGTGAGATCCTTGTTAATATCACCGCAGACACTTTAACCACGTATAAATTCAGCTTAAAGCGAAGTGTAAAACACGTTAGCGGTATCTGCGGCCCAGACTCCAGACATAAAACGACGGGAATTTATCACTGTTCCAACTAGTTACTATGTTGTATGTTACGCCACAACAATTAAATAATATAATTGACGTATAAGATTATGAAAATGAAATAGAAACACAATGTCATTAATATAAGTTGGCGAGAAAAGTCAAAGGCATTCTTATAATCGATAAATCGGATAGTTGAATGTATGGTTCCTTCATACCTACTCAATTATTCGAAATATCGATATAGATCAAGTGATTTTTGTTTATATTGTTAAAAAAAGAAAGATAACTTATTTCCTATTCGCGTACATATAATGCTATTATCCATATTGGAATTTTTAAAAAAACAAGAAAACGAACCTACACATTTCGTAAAGATCGGTAACGCTTTTGTACTACCTATGGCATTGCGGATGTCTATGGGCGGCGTTGATTGCTTTCCATCAGGTTACACGCCTGCTCGTTTGCCTTCCTCTCTATATAAAAAAAACGGAGGCAGTCGTAGGGACTGCTGGCAGAAGTGAAAACTTAAAACTCTGTTTTGAAATATCAAACTAATTGTAATATTATATAAGTAAATAAAAATTTAAGTCTTAATAATTAATAAATAGTAAAGAAATTAATAATAATATTAATATAAGTTAATAATATTTGTAATAAATAAATAATTTTAATATTTTAATAATATATACCTTAAGCATTAGTATGTTGCTGACGCGAAGTCATAGTCATTTTCCATACCCAAAGTCGTGTAACGCGGCTATAGAAGTTTTCACTTCAAAAATCCAAAACCAAAGTTTATTAAGTATCTTAATTGTTTCTTCGGTTTTCGTTGGCAATCCGGAAAACTGTATATAATAAATGAGATCCGAAAAATCGAGTCTTTGCTGTTACATGAAAAGTTGAATTTGTGACTTCGGACAGCCATGATTCAATTATATTTCAAGCGCTCAATAATACTGCTAAATTATATCCCTAGAGCAAATCTGCTAGATCATTACATAAACCTATTGGTGCGGCAAACTTAAATTAAATTCAAATCAACCACAGATAGACCAATTAATTACATTTACATGGCAATGTATTATGACGAGCCAGAACTAACTAACTTTGTTGGCGCAGCGACCCAAAATGGATCTTGGCCTCCGGACAGATCTTATGCCATCATGCCCTGTCCTACACCACCTCCTGCCAGTTGCAGACTTGAAGATTGCGCAAGTCATCTTCGATCATGTCTGTCCAGTGGTACCCAGGGCGTCCCAGGACAGGATCTCGATTGGTTAGGCGACCCACATACGCTCTCTTGACTGCGCGATTCTCCTGGGCCTGTTGGCTGAGCCTTTCAACGGGGCCCAGCCAACGAAGTTGATGAGCCTTAGTCACTCCTATTACATTGGGTTGAGCCATCAGATTTTTTTTATGGCATAGGAAAAGGCAGACGAGCAGGCGTGTTTCCTGATCGAAAGCAACCAACGCCGCCCATAGACATCCGCAACGCCACAGGCAGTGCGGAAGCGTTGCCGACCTTTAAGGAAAGTGAAATTATGGGAGTGGGAACCTGAGGGGGAGTGGGAGTGGGAAGGGGAATCGGAGGGGGAATCGGAGGGGGAGTGGGAAGGGGAGGGTGTTGGGCCTCCGGAACTCAGTCCGCTTACCGTACTAAGCGCGACAGACAAGCTACCACTCAGACACCGGTTTTCTGCGGGAGTGTGGTACTTCCCCGGATGAGCCAGCCCATTCATGCTACAGATAAATAATAAGCCATTCTTGACAAAATATTCGTCTACAGCGTGGCTCTACCACTAGAAGAATCCATGATCCGATCCAGATGCTCGATTTCGGCATTTTTTCGATTTCGCCAATTGCCATTTTGGTTGGGCCTAGGATCTTTTGGAAGACTTTTCCTTCTGTATCTAAAAGTTCCTTCTTCCTCTAGCGTAATTGTGACGAGCCAGCGTTCTGTATTATTAATCTATAACATTTATAACTAACCTACATAAAATTTAATTGGAAAATTCTTTTATCCAAAAAAAAATCATTAAAATGAATCCACGTCAACAGCATAATAAAAAGGTTTATTCGAGGGCTGAATACAAAATCGAACAGAACACAGCCCTACATAATAATTCACTCCTAAGGACGAAGAAAAATGTAGGGCAATTTCTTGGACTGTATTGCCATTAAATATTAAATGTTTCTGCATATGATTGTCAGAAATCGATAATCAACTAAGCTGAGCTATTCTTATTTGACTGTATTCGTTTGTATGACCTCTCATCATCATTAATAAGAGACAGATTTTAATTTTTTTTTAATTTGACAAATTTTATATGTACATATAAAATTTGTCAAATTAAAAAAAAAAGAATATTAAAATCTGCCTACCACTATGGGAAATAGGCGTGATGACGCCTGACTCCCGTAGGGATAGGCAGAGACCACAGATCTCCATCTGTTACGACCTCGGCACACTTTCTTAGCTTCATCCACGCAAGAAATCAACGCCGCCCGTAGGAAAGTGTCATTATGGGAGGAGAGAGAAGGAGGGGAGGGGGAGGGGAAGGGTGTTTGGGCCTCCGGAACGTGGCCGCTCACCGTACGAAGCGCGGTAGCTAAGGTACCACTCACACGCCGGTTTTCTGCGGGAGTGTGGTCTCAATCTCTTGAAATATCTAGTCAGCTTGTGGCGTCTGTACACACCACATTGTTTTTAGTGTGGCACCATTGTACACCCAGTGCCTCGTCCACTTCTCCGTCCGCTCGAATAGCGACGACACGCATCATATTTGTTCCGCGCAATTTCAATATAACTATTGTTTACAATTTATATCAATGCTTTATACAATTTAATGTGTCCGTGTTAGTAATTCTATGTACAAGTAATAAATAGAAAGTTTGCAAGTGAATCTGGATTTATTTTAACTTCAACTCGAAGCCTCAACACGTCTTCAAGCTTGTCACGTTACGTCTTCATAAAATGGTGGCTATTCTACCAAAACCTTCTATGGACTTTTTCAGTCAACTTAAAAAGTCACGATACACACATTATTTGGAAGAGTTTAATTATGAACGAAGATAAAAACCCCCTAAAGATCCCGTGTGTCGTCGTAAGCGGTACGGCTGGCACGCTGTACTACTTCTAGCTGTGTTTCTGAACCTTACGAAATTGGAACCTTCAGAAAACAAACCTACACATTTCGCAAAGGCGAGCAACGCTTCCACACTGCCTATGGCGCTGCGGATGTCTATGGGTGGCGTTGATTGCTTTCCATTACACGCAAGGCGACACGCCTGCTCGTTTGTCTTCCTATCTCATATAAATAAAAAATCCGTAAAAAACACTGGCTGGTAACAAAATCTCACAACTCTGTATGAAGCTTTGTAATAATTTTAATCCCTCAGAACGCAAATAAGGCCTTTCACAGTTACACAAAAGGTCTTCGCAAACACAATTAGGCTGAAAAGACCATGTGGCGTGGTTTGGAATAACTTTAATTTTAAATGGTGTAATTTTTTTACAGCATTCTTAATGGCCGTATTTCAGTAAAAAATTGTGTATTTAATATATGATGGTTAAATATTAAATTTTTTGTACTCGTTTAGATAAGACGACCGATTGGCTCAGTGGCGGGGCCCTCCGCCCGCGGAGTCAATGGTCGCGGGTTCGATTCCCGCATCGGAATAAATATTTATATGTTTTATTTATTTATAAATGTTTATTTTGAGTCTGGTAACCCCCCCCAATCCGCATTTCCTTTCCTGCCCATCCTTTCTTCTCTATCGTTTCCCTTCCTCTCCGCCAATCCACGGTCTGCCATGCCCATGGATGCGTGGCTAGGGGCGAGTCTAGTCGCAAGCGTGCCGATCGTCCCGGGGTCGGGCTCCCCCGGGGACTATGGTGCCTTACCTCAACATGCAGGGTTCTGCTGGAGCTAACCTCCATCCTCCCTTGCGGCTCGTGGAATTCACTAAGACGAATATAATATACCTAATTTGTCGAAAAATGACGGCGACGTGGTTCGCCACCCGTCACGTCCTGATTCTCACGAGGGCGAAAAGCGACCAATGACGAGCCGTTTCGCTGCGATGAATGGCAGCGGATGGAGCTCTGTGGTCTCTGCCAACCCCTGCGGGGGATAGGCGTGAATATATAAAAGAAAAAGTTTAGATAAATCCTGGTATTCACTATGACGAATCTTAATATACCTAATTCGTTAAAAAATGACTGCGATGTGGTTCGCCACCCATCGCGTCCTGCGTCCTCTCACACTCATCACAGCGTTTCGCTGGGATGAATCTGAGAGGAAGAATGGATGGAAGGATGGATATGTGTGGAGGAGGCGAGGAGGGTGTGCCGGGATCGTAGCGGATGGAGATCTGTGGTCTCTGCCTAACCTTACAGGGAGACAGGCATGACTATATGGATGTATGTATGTATGTTTAGATAACAAAATATTTTTTTCAAAAAGATGGAAAGCCAATCAAGGCCGCCCATAGACATTCGTAACATCACAAGCATTATGGAATTTTTGGCTTGATCGTTTTTTATGATCTTATACTGCTCGATTTGGTTAAGGCTCTTGGGAAATCTTAGAAGATTCCTTGTACTCGATGTGTATGCATGTATGTATTTAAAGATCACGTATACATAAACATGTATTGCACTCCTTTGTACAAAACCAAAAGTGTTTTTTTATGGGATAGGAAGACAAACGAGCAGGCGTGTCACCTGATGGAAAGCAATCAACGCCGCCCATAGACATCCGCAGTGCCACAGGCAGTGCAGAAGTGTTGCCGGCCTTTAAGGAAAGTGTCATTATCGGAGGGGGATGGGGGAGGGGGGGGGTTCTTATGGAACTCAACCGCTCACCGGACGAAGCGCGGCAGCTAAGCTACCAACTCAGACGCTGGTTTTCTACGAGAGTGTTGTACTTGCCCCGGGCGAGCCGGCCCATTCATGCTACAGACATGCAGAGCGTGGCTCTACCACTCTACACTACTTATTTTACAAAAATTACAATTATTATAATTATTTTATATAAACTAACAATATTCTTCCATAATCTGCCAACAGATGGTGCCACGAATCATATAAAATTAAGTTTTGTCTATTGCATAAAATAATTAATATTGATGTTAATTATGATACGCCCACATATACATAAAAAAAAATTCAAAATAAAACCAACATTATATTCTAAAATTAAAATATCCCGCACGACAATTTTTCAGCAGGTCAAAGTGAAAATAAAATAACGGGGACATTTACATAAAGGCAAATGACCTGGAAACATTGAGCACACCTTTATGGTAACGAGGGAGCATCTGCACTACTTTATGGAAATGGCTTTGCAAGCATATGGGTAATTTAAACATAACGGGTACACGCGGTTATTATTTTTTCGTATACGTAGTAAAATAAATGGGATGTCACATCAAACTAACTGACTACGATGAAAATTGATGAAAATCGGCTTGATTCTCTAGCGCTGCGGAAAGAGATGTCTCATCTCTCAGCATTTTTTACCGCTTCTATCATGGGGAGTGCTCCGAGGAATTGTTTGGAATAATTCCCGCCGCCGAATTCCACAACCGCACAACTCGCCGTAAAGAAAAATTTCATCCCCACCACCTGGATGAGTGGCGATATACTACGGTGCGTTTCTCTCGCAACTTCTTTCCTCGCACCACCAGTTTGTGGAATCAGCTACCCTCGGCGGTCTTTCCGAACCGTTACGACATTGGAACCTTCAAAAAACAAGCCTATACATACCTATAAGGCCGGCAACGCTTCCGCGACTCCTGCGGTGTCGCGGTTGCCCGTGGGCGGCGTTGATTGCTTTCCATCAGGCGACACGCTTGCTCGTTTGCCCTCCTATCTCATAAAAAAAAATAAGGATCACATTGGGTAGCTGTTTTTTTATTACATTGTCCCAAAAGTATGGAATGAGTTCCCGAGATCATCTCTGGGAAAGACATATAGAAATGAAAAGGAAAGTAAAAAAATGGATAAAACTATTTAGTGAGAACCAAATCTACATGTATATAATATGTATGTATATATGTGCTATGTATGTATTTGTTTATGCGTATTTATATGTATTCTAATTTGAATAATGACCGAATTGGAAGGTCTCAGCACGGGTCTGCCTAGTGAGACCAACTATGCTTCATCCAACTTCACATGTAAATTGTCATAAATAAATAAAAATATCTGAAAACCGAAAACTAAAAGAAGAAATAAAGTATCCTGTCACTTCAAGCTCATGCAGTGATATACAAAACGAAAGCATTGCTAAGTCTTTCTTCTCTGTTCTCTGCGGGAGTGTGGTATTTCCCCATGCGAGCTGGCCCATTCGTGCAATAGACAAAGAATAGTTGACAAATAAAATTAGCAAGATATTCGTCTGCAGCGTGGCTCTATCGCTTCTGTGGTGGAGACACGCTGGTTGAGGTGTGTAAAGGAAAATACAAAAAAGAGGATACTTGTGGAGTTTCTTTCGAGGATCCTTCTCCTTTCAGTAGAACCTCATCGCAAAATAGTGGTAAAACTTAACTGTTAATAAGAATAATAATTCTTTATTTGCATAACGTGAGGTGTAACAAGATGAAAAAGACGTATGAAAGCTTCATCACAACGCCACTTATGGCGTACAAATTTCTTTAATTATTACATACTATTAAAAATAACTAAAACAATTATTACAGATCTAAATACATAACTAAACTATTCTAATACATAACTAAAATATTGCAATAAAAATTATAATTCATTATTACATTTATTTATCTATTACATAATATATAATGGATCTCTTAAAGGAAAAAAGTCCTTAATATTATAAATATTGCCATCTATTAGCCATACATATAGTCATTTTTTTAAATAATCTTGTGTTTAATTGCTTTAATTCATGAGGTATATTGTTGTAGATGCGTATACACGTGAACAGGCAGATTTTGATATATTTACTAAACGAACTGACGTTTTAAAAATGAAATATATCTAATTTCTTATGTCGAAAATAAATGATTTGAATTCGGATTTAAATGCTTAATTAAGCTTAAAGCTTTACAAGATTAGGGAACAGGAAGAGGCAACTGAGGTTAGGTAATTACTCATGTTCTTCATTTCACGCGCCATTTGTATTTTGGCGCTGAGGTGAATGGGATCATTTAGTTTCTTGATTTTCGTCGGAGAAATCAACGTTGCATATAGCTGCCCTTTTAATCATGCTAAAAGGGCAATCTGTTTCATTCTTTGCCCTCCGTATCCCGATGTTAAGTTAAGGAAAGTCACGTACGTCTTTTTAACCACGAAAAGTAATAGAGACACGCTGCACACGAATTCTTTGTCAAGAATGGCATATTATTTGTCTGTGGCATGATTGGGCCGGCTCGCCCGGGGAAGTACCACACTCCCGCAGAATACCGGTATCTGGTGAGCGGCCTGAGTTCCGGAGGCCAAACAACCTTACCCCATCCACTACCCCTCTCCCTCCCCCTACCCCTTCCAATCCCATAATGTCACTTTTCCTTAAAAGTCGGCAACGCTTCCGCACTGCCTATGGCGCTGCGGATGTCTATGGGCGGCGTTGATTGCTTTCCATCAGGTGACGCGCTCGTTTGCCTTCCTATTTCATAAAAATAAAAAAACATGTCATAACACATGGCTGGCAGAGCGTGGATGCGTGAAACCAAGGACCGGGCTAGTTTATACATTCAGATCCTTAAATTGAAAATATCAAGCGTCAAATTCTTAAATTATCCACTGAACGTGACTTCACTGTTAATAAAGACATGTTCGAGTAGAAATAGAACGAATTGTTAGTTCGACAGGAAACCAAAGGTCGATGAAGATATTGAAAATTCCATGCATGTCTGAGCACTGCGAGGACTGAATTCATTGGAGATTTTCACTTTCGACGGCTTTATTATCGTGTGTAAATTTAATTTGTTTCGAGTAAGTTATTATTGATGATTACATTGTCTTAGTGGTAAAGCCACCGTTTTCGAAGTTAATGGTTAAGAGTTTGATTCTTAACTCTGGTTAACCTTTAAATTCGAGCTGCTGCATTTTGAAATTTGATTTGACAGATACAGTCACGCGTATCCGAATGTAATCTAGCACTGATGTTAGATAGTTTTATGATTTATTTGATGGTAAAAGTCACGCGTATCCGAATGTAATCTAGCATTGATGTTAGATAGTTTTCTGATTTATTTGACAGATACAGTCACGCGTATTTGAATGTAATCTAGCATTGATGTTAGATAGTTTTATGATTTATTTGACGGTTACAGTTACGCGTATCCGAATGTAATCTAGCATTGATGTTATATAGTTTTATGATTTATTTGACGATTATAGTCACGCGTATCCGAATGTAATCTAGCATTGATGTTAGATAGTTTTATGATTTTTTGATGGTAAAAGTCACGCGTATCCGAATGTAATCTAGCGTTGATGTTAGATAGTTTTCTGATTTATTTGACAGATACAGTCACGCGTATTTGAATGTAATCTAGCATTGATGTTAGATAGTTTTATGGTTTATTTGATGGTTAAAGTCACGCGTATCCGAATGTAATCTAGCGTTGATGTTAGATAGTTTTCTGATTTATTTGACGGATACAGTCACGCGTATTTGAATGTAATCTAGCATTGATGTTAGATAGTTTTATGATTTATTTGACGATTATAGTCACGCGTGTCCGAATGTAATCTAGCATTGATGTTAGATAATTTTATAATTTATTTGATAGATACAGTCACGCATATCCGAATGTAATGTAAATATTAGATAGTTTTATGATTTATTTATGAATATAGGATACATTTTTATTGTTGCGAATTCCACAATTAATTGTTAAAATAATCAACAAAAATAGTTTTCAGTAAATAACGGTATTACATGTTTGGTGATGTGTATAGTGGTTGGTGGGTGGAGGATTGCTGACGGCCGTTTTTTGGTAAGTATTAGTTTAAGTTCCAGGTAAATCCATTTCATCCAGCAGGAACACATATTATTAATTTTCTGTTATTGTTTGCTTGTCGCGGATCTTAGCTAAGTAAAACTTTTGACTGTCCACATAAGTGTCGTTGGATCTGAGTGCTAATTTATTTAACACGCAACCTGAAACACCGTTATCAATTTGCACGAGAGCTTTTTATGATAGCGCTGACATAACGAATGTGGCATGCGTTTAATTTGTAGGCCGATGAAATATAACTGCGCTCGATTTTTTCGTTTCTTTTGTGTATTTTATATGTTTTTTGTTTTTAATTAATTAAGAAAATGAACAATACGACAAGGGCTTTTCCCGCCAACATACGTCAGTGACGCTGTGTTTTTATTTCATTTTCTAATCTTATATTATTATCAGTTATATTGTTTAATTGTGGTGGCGTAATATACAGTATAGTTCGATTAAGGCGTATAAGTGGAGTGATGTGAAATAAATGCGTGTATCGTGACTTTTTAAGTTGATTGTAAAAGTCCATAGAAGGTTTTGGTAGAATATCCAGCATTCTATTAAAACGTAACGTGACAAGCTGACTAGTAACATTTTAAGAGATTTGATGTTATCGTATTTTACTTGCCATAATAGTTATAACTAATTGCCATCAAAAAAAAAAAGAAAAGAAATTATGCAAATTTTACTATTATATAGTAATCGTAGACTGTTGAAAAAACATTATAATATTTAATATTAATTTGCTATCTATTCTTGAATCGACACAACATTGGAACCTCAATTAATTGTGCAAATAACTCTACGCATAAATATTAATAACAATTCGTTTGTTTAATAAAATTTATCGATTCATTAAAAAAGCAACCGTAGACGATTAAAATCGAGAAATGAATGATATTAATAAATAAAACAATTATAATTAGTTCGCGTAGAATTATTATAAATAGTTTGCATTAGCAACATGCTAATGCTTAAGGTATAGTTATAGCTATGAATATAGCTATAGACATTTTTTAACAGTTAATATGCGCGCAGCTGCCTGCGTACACGCATCACGCCAACACATTGTATATACCCGATTGTATGTGTGTACGTTGGACGCTTCATGGATGGATAAAGTTCTGTGAAGTCGCGTCAGCAACATGCTGTAGTAATAGCAGCATTTAATATTACAATAAGTTTGAAATTTCAAAATACAGTTTTAAATTTTCACTTTTGTCGGCAGTGCTCATGACTGTCGTCGATTTTTCTTTATTATATCTTGTTGATCGTTGTATATATATAAGTATATATAATATATATTAATTATATTTGTTTATTTATTCCAAAACTGTTTCATTAGTATCGGTCCATTTCAAGCACCAAGCACCAAGCGTAATATTTACAACAATGGCGTCCATCTTTTCTTTGTTAATGGATACATATATAAAATGTTGTATAAAACCTTTAAACCTTTTAACTGGTCGCTACGCTTACAGTACTGTCATAAACTTGGCAAATGGATGTCCGGGACCGGGTTCCATTTACTTCATGGGATGAAAATGCTACAATATGTCGGATGCCATCTGGCAAAAGTTAGCACATACAGACATTACTCATTTAACATTTTCTACAATGTTTACTAGAATAGTATGTTCTTTAGAATACATATTTTTATTTTTATTAAACATATTTTTTTAGTCACGTCTGTCTGTATGCCTTTTTGTATAGACCTTGTGGACAGTCAAAAGTTTTACTTAGCTAAGATCCGCGACAAGCAAACAACAGAAAATTAAGAATGTGTGTTTTCCTGCTGGATGAAGTGGATTTATTTGGAAACTAAATCAAAAAGTTACCGAAAAACGGCCAGCAACTCTCCACCCACCAACCACTATACACAACAAAAAACACGCACTACCACTTTTCTACCTTGTAAACGACACGTGTTTCGCCCCAACACGAGGCATCTTCAGTTATAGTTGACTCTACGGAAGACAACCGAAAAGTGACACTTTTCGGTTGCCTTCCATTTTTCGGTAAGTTTTCAGTTTAGGTTCCAAATAAATTCACTTCATCCAGCTGGAAAACACAATATTAATTTTCTTTTATTGTTTTGCTTGTTGCGAATCTTAGCTAAGTAAAACTTTTGACGTTCCACATAGTGATGGATTTCCGCAAAGTAACGCCTGACTCCATTAATCATAGATAGACCTTTCCCTGGGATGCAAGGGAGTATATTTGAACCTTCTGCTCCAACTGTCAGCCTCACCTGTACGCGGTGCATCCTGCCACAAACCAACGAGGCAATGACGACCGATCGATGGCGGTATAACCATCGCACAGAATGCCAACCGATGATGCGTGTAGCCGAAGATCGGGCTAGGTGGCGCTCCATGGGGGAGGCCTTTGTCCAGCAGTGGACTGCCGCAGGCTGCTGATGATGAGACCTTCCCAAAATTTTTTTCAATTATTTCTATAATCAATATTTTTTTTTATTTCTTGTATATTTATTATATATTTTTCACTCTCTTTAACTTTGTATTGATATTCGGACATCCCATTTAATATTGTTAAATGGTATTATTAAATCTAAGTTTTATTCTAGATTCTTACTAACTTTTTAGTAGTTAGTAGTATAATAATTTACTTTATATACTGTTATATTTTTTTTAGTTTATTTAGGTTGTGCTATTGTGTATTGTTCTTAATAATATAGAAAGTTAATTTAAAATTATTTACTAGTGAACCGTTAAAGCGGTATTAATTCATTCATTGAATTGTTCAGCATTGGGAACTATTCAACTGAATATTACTACTATACTGGTTGATATTTTACACGCATTTAAACCGCGACAAATTGCTCGTAACCAAATATTATATTATAACTCGATCTCAGCACGAACTCTGTTTGCAAAACTTGTAGCGCTTCGTGCTGAGTTATTAATTATATCCCCCGGGAACGTCTCGGGAACAAAACTTGACAAATCTGATTTACGATATTTTGACGCTAGAATTATAGAATAAAGAATGAAGTTTATAAGACAGCGATGTGGAGTAAAAGAAGGTGTTGTGACAAAAGTTGAGAAAGGGATGCTTAGATGGTTTGGGCACATAGAGAGGATGGATGAAAATCGACTGGCAAAAGAACTTTATGTTGCGTATGTGGATGGAAGGGTCGGTAAGGGACCAAGGAAAACAAATCTTGAACAAATCGCCGTAGTTTTTAAGAAAGTCCTTAGAGTACCCTTAACCGGCGAGCTTGCATAAAGAGAGTGATGAGTGTGCAGGAGACAAGGAAAGTGTGCCGACATCGTAGCAGATGGAGGTCTGTGGTCTCTGCCTACCCCTAAGGAGAACAGGCGTGGTGATATATATGTATGTATGACGCTAGATACCACAACATATTTCACCACAATAACGCAACAAGCTCAACTGGCATAAAAGTCTTAACTAATTGGCATAATAGTCTTAACTAATTGCCATCAAAGGAAAGATAAGATTATTGGTTGCTAGGCAACGCTTTGTTGTTCAACATTATTTTTCAAATTTACTTAGTGTATGAATGATGAATGATATGTTAATGTAATACTGCAGTATATTAGTTTCGTGTTTACCCTTTAATAATAATATTTTTTTATTTTCATAATGTAAGGTGTATCAAGATGAAAAAAAAGACGTATAAAAGCTCCATCACATAGCCACTTATGGCGTACAAATTTCATTAATTATTACATACTATTAAATATAACTAAAACAATTATTACAGATCTAAATAAATAACTAAACTATTATATTATCATTAAAATTATAATTTATTATTACATTTATATATCGCATCTGTTACATATATTTGATCGATTTGTAAGTAAAAAAGGCCTTAATATTATAAATATTGTGATCCTTATATAGCCTTTTTTTTAAATAATCTGTGTTCAATTGTTTTAATTCATGGGGTATATTGTTGTCGATGTGTATACACATGAACGGGCAGCTATTCATATATTTGCTGAGTCTGGGGTGATCATTCGGCACTAATCTTCGGGGATCACGCCGGGGAGGACCAGCGTTATCATTAGCTGATTTAAATAGTGCTTGATGTCTCCACACAAACACACATACCTCATATATATAGAGAGCTGACATAGCAGTAGGCCAAGCTTCTTGAATACTTTTTTAGTTTTGATAAATATTTCATATTTCACGTTCATTTCGTTTCATTCACTGAAATTCAGCGCTGTGTACTTCCGTGGCATTATGTGCCGGAAGTGTATTTTTAATTGCGGAAGGACATATTCATGTTACAGTTTACGTAACCAATTATAAATTTATTGTTGTTTTGTTTTTTGTCGCGAAACGTGCGAATGTTCCATGGTAGAATTTTTAATTAACGACGACCGATTGGCTCAGTGGCGAGGCCCTCCACCCGCGGAGTCAATGGTCGCGGGTTCGATTCCCGCATCGGAATAAATATTTATATGGATTTATAAATGTTTATTCCGAGTCTGGTAACTCCCCAATCCGCATTTCCTTTCTTCTCTATCCTTTCCCTTCCTCTCGCCAAACTACGGTCCGTCGTGGATGATCGCCAGTGGATGTGTGGCTAGGGGCGATCCTAGTCGCAAGCGTGCCGATCGTCCCGGGATCGGGCTCCCCCGGGTACTATGGTGCCTTACCTCAGCATGCAGGGCTCTGCTGGGGCTGATGTATATATATATATATATATATATATATATATATATATATATATATATATATATATAGGATAAGGAAGAGGATAGGCGTGAATATATATAAAAAAAAATATATTTGTTCCGAAGCGGGATTTGAACCCGCGTCCGAATAAATATATGTATGGATTATAAATATATATTCCGAGTTTTGTAACCCCTCCAATCCGCATTGGACAAGCGTGGTCGGTTCACGTGCCCCTACAGAAATGGAGAGGCCCTAGCTCAGCAGTGGGACATATATGGGCTGTTAAATAAAAATAATTTTAATATTTTAATAATATATACCTTAAGCATTAGCATGTTGCTGACGCGAAACCACAGACCCTACCCAGAGTCGTGTAACGCGGGAAGTGGTGCGGTTTTCAATTCAAATTTGTATTATATAATATCGGCTTGCATACAAACCGTATCACAAACTGTTCATAATCCCGCATGTCGCTACAATATCATGTTGACTCGACTATACGAGGAGTGTATGCACTGACCTGGAAAATAGCTTTAGCACAATAAATGGA
Organism: Baronia brevicornis; assembly: GCA_031353405.1. Lineage (NCBI taxonomy): Eukaryota > Metazoa > Arthropoda > Insecta > Lepidoptera > Papilionidae > Baronia > Baronia brevicornis. The sequence continues at coordinate 1,118,600 of JASFAT010003679.1, forward strand.
TTATGTTGCGGTCTGGTTGTGACTTGCAAAGGGATGGACATCCTTTTGTTTTGTGGAATGTTTACAATTTATGTTTTATTTTATATTATTTATATATGTAGGCAATGGAATCGCGTATTTTAACATTTACAACTAATACAGTGTTGACGGTTAAAACTATTTAGCTAAGATCCGCGACAAGCAAACAACAATAGAAAATTAATAATGTGTGTTTTCCTGCTGGATGAAGTGAATTTACAGGGAACTTAAACTAAATCTTACCGAAAAATGGCCGTCAGCAACTCTCCACACACACACTATCTACTCGACGGTAAACCAGATGGTCGTAGAAGCCGTGGAAGGCCTAAGCTCAGATGGCTAGATGGAATCGACGATGACTTAAGGACAATCGGTGTGTGGGGCTGGAGGGAAAAAGCTAAACGAAGATCCGACTGGAAAAATTTACTGAACCAGGCTAAGACCCACCCGCGGCTGTAATGCCTTGATGATAATTATGAGATTTATGAGGACATATTGTCATTTGAATTGTTTTTTTTTTTAATATTTTGCAGGAGACTCTTTAATTGTTTACTTGATCAAGTTGTTCTTGTTCGTCAAAGGCACTTAATAATTGACATCCTATCTACGCTTCCTCAATCGTGAGATAAGATGCAACACTTAACAAGTGGCTGACATCGTTCGTGTCAAGAATCAATATAGGGAAAGGTGCTTATTAAAGGCTGTTGTCTTCTGACGATATTAGCCTTTGCTTTAGTGTTTTTTCTTTAACTCGGAAGCATTCATGAGGACTGCCGACAGAAATGAAAACTTAAAACTGTATTTGGAAATTTCAAAGTGTAATATTAAAAATTAAAATTTCATAGTTTTTGAAATAAAATTACTAACATTAATCTGATTTTCACATCTATCAGCACTATGAGTAACAAGTATAAATAAATATATATGTTTATATGGTTTATTTATTAGTTAAAACACATTATGGTTGCATTGTTGTATGTGTTGAGGTGATACATGAGTCGTGTGCAAGATGGAAAAGTGGTAGTGTGTGTTTGGTGTTGTTGATAGTGGTTGGGAGGTGGAGAGTTGCTGACGGTCGTTTTTTCGGTAAAATTTAGTGTAAGTTCCCCGTAAATCCACTTCTTCCAGTATAAAAACACACTTTTCACATTATTATTTTTCTATCTTTGTTTGCATGTCGCAGATCTTAGCTACGCAAAAGTTCTAACTGTCCACATAGTAATTGATTTGCGCAAAGTAACGCTTGACTCCATTAATCATCTTAAATTTTGTGTAAAATTATATTTTTAATGTTTTGTTTATTAAAATGACGAAAATATATAATAGCCCCATCTGATATATAAAACAGAAAAATAAATCATAAAGTATTTATATAATAAATTCATCGCCGAGTCTACGAGATAAGGCCATAAATTCACGCAGAGAAGGGTATCACTATATTAACATCGAAACCCGTGAGCCTGTCTGCGGTCCAGGGCTAGTGCGTCTGCCAAAAGATTTACGATGTAGATGATGTATGACCCAACGAATCGTCCCATGATATAAATCTCTAGCTTTGCACTAATACAAAGATGCGAGGACCTATTTTTTCCTAAGTTATAACTGTAATGCAATTGGAAATAATATGAAAATGTTATGAAACTTTCGCAAGAACTTATATAATGAGGAACAAACAACGAACAAAAACAAACTCACTGTATCAGTTATGCAACTTCATGAAGTAAGTAACTCTTTTACGGTAGTACTTCCACATCTAAATATTTTAACAAATACTTGAAGAAATAATTGAACAAATATTTGAACAAATACTTGAACAAACATTTGAACAAATATTTGATCAAAGATTTAAACAAATATTTGATCAATTACTTGGACAAACATTTGAACAAATATTTGATCAAACATTTGAAAAAATAGTTGAACACATATTTGAATAGAAACTCAAAGAAATAATTGAACAAATATTTTGATCAGATACTTGAACAGATATTGGAACAAATATTTGACAAATACTTGAACAAATATTTGTATTTTTAATATATGTGTTTCACTTATCAAGATTTACAACTATACGCTAGTCTTAGTTTGAGATTGTCCAACGTCCAACAGTGGAAAACAGTGAAAAGTTATATGGTATAATTATGTTTAAATTCAAGTTAAAAACTTAAGCAAATTAGTCCGCTTTGTGTTACCCAACCTTATTTGAACAATATCTTTTTGTTTGGCCCTGTTTGCGATGTAGGGATTTCATATAGAATGTCCCTTTGTTCGAGTCTTTTAAGGTAGGATTGCCAGAGGTATCGCTTTTAATAATGTTAGCACACTAGTCTTATTATAGAAGAAACTTTAGTCACGTATATACAAGACTTTGATTTTTATAATATTATCATTTAGATCTTACTTTTCAAGAGGTCAAGAGGAGCAAATTGACATCCACTCTTCGCGTTTATATTCCCAAAACCTTCCCACTCGGTACCATCTCCTCTTAATACTGAGGGTGTGTCGTGTCTCTCATGCGTCGCTCCTACAGCTTCCTAGACATCAAAAGTGTGACTGTTATTTGGGGCGTCCCATCAGCCTTTGGCCGCTACGTTTTATAACATCTACCCTCCCTAAAAAAAGTTTCGAGGTTTTTGGGTTCTTTCGTAATGACGTAGCCACAGTATCGAAGGTTGTGATGTATAAGCAAGGAAGATAGACTTTCATGCCTATCTATCATCATGCCTTAAATATAATATATTGCTGACACAACAAAGTTATATGATTATAGATTACCTAGCCCGATCTTCGGCTAGGTTGCGCGCCTCCATCCACGCTCCACGCCCAACGATTGTCGGTTCTCCGACAAACGTGCCAAACGACGAAATGCCAAAAATATATATATATATATATAATGTATATTTACAATACGACAAAAATGCCAAAAATATACATTATATATATATATATATATATATATATATATATATATATATATATATATATAATGTATATTTTTGGCATTTTTGTACTAATACTTTATAGTACATAGAAAACTAAATATATATATAGATGTTTATAACGATATATAGTGCTTTACAACAAGATTTTTGAAAATCGGGAGAAATTTCTCTTCTACTGGTAGAGCCACGCTTTAGACGAGTGCGTTGTGAAGAATGTCATAATATTTGTCTGTAGCATGAATGGGCCAGCTCACCCGGGGAAGTACCACACTCCCGCAGAAAGCCGGGGTCTAAATGGTAGCTTAGCTACCGCGCATCGTACGGTGAGCGGCTGACACACTGTCTATGGCGCTGCGGATGTCTATGGGCGGCGTTGATTGCTTTCCATCAGGTGACCCGCCTGCTCGTTTCCCTTCCTATCCCATAAAAAAAATTGCTTGCCTCACTTCCATTTATATTCTCATTCATCTCCATTTTTATTATTATTAATTATAAATGGAGTCAGGCGTTACTTTGCGGAAATCCATCACTATATGGACAGTCAAAAGTTTTACTTAGCTAAGATCCGCGACAAGCGAAACAATAACAGAAAATTATTATAATAATGTGTGTTTTTCCGTTGGGTTCAGTGGATTTATTTGGAACTTACACCAAAAACTTACCGAAAATCGGCCATCAACTCTCCACCCACCAACCACTATACACAACGCCAAACACACACTATCACTTCTCCATCTTGTACACGACACGTGTTTCGCCCCAACACGAGGCATCTTCAGGTATAGTAGACTCTACGGAAGATTTTTCGGTTGTCTTCCGTAGATAAATCCACTGAACCCAACGGAAAAACACACATTATTAATTTTCTGTTATTGTTTCGCTTGTCGCGGATCTTAGCTAAGTAAAACTTTTGACTGTCCATCTCCATTTTTGTTTTCTAGTAAGTTACACTCCTTGCCGTTTGGCCTCCATTTTCAATTTATATGGATATATTTAATGGTGCAATTCGTAAGACTTACTGTGATACTTACATTGCAGTGAGCATGAAAGAGAGAGTTACTGCTGCAGTCATAATGACTTCCGTATCCTCAACTTCCGTTCGTTTGAGATGCATTTTGAGTTTGGAACTACGCCAAAAATAAAGTACTAAAGAAATAAAACAGAAAAACAAAATATCTCTAAATTTATGAAGTATAAACGTGAACTTTTGTTAACTGTCAGAAGACACGATAGTTACAAATGATTATAACTAACCATTATGGGAAAATTCGACTGTGACTGACTTGGTCGAAGAAGGAACTCTTGTTTTTTTTTTAATTTTTATGGGAGGTAAGGGGAGAACGGTAATAACATCTTGACCGGCCCAAGTCACCTGCACGCGCTTCTGCGGTGGTATCCAAGCGGGTACCGGGTGCTCCCTGCAAGATAACAGACGAGGCTCTGGCTACCTAACAATGACAGTATGGTTGTACCATATACCCGGCCGGGAAACCGGTCAGCAGAGGGTTCAGCGAGCCTTGGTGTCTAAATAACTCCAAAAATTGTCTGGTGCAGAAGGCAACGGGAAACCATTGCACTAAATTCCCAAGAAACACACCGTGAAAGTCACGAAGAAAACAGCGAGTATGTCATGATATGGAAGAGCCTAACGAACTGGTGGGTGAAGTCTGGTGATCGCGACCTTCAGACATGAACGATCAACCAGAGAGAGAGATAAAGATGGGGAAGGAAGGCAAACGAGCAAGCCTGTCACTTCATGGAAATCAATCAACATTTGCAGATGTTTGATTGATTTCCATCATTAATAATTATTAATGGAGTCAGGCGTTACTTTGCGGAAATCCATCACTATATGGACAGTTAAAAGTTTTACTTAGCTAAGATCCGCGACAAGCAAAACAATAACAGAAAATTGATGTAGTAGTGTAGATCGCTGGAAAACAATAGGAATTGACTTTAATTTTTTTTTATATTACTTGTTTTTTGTAAGACGCAGATACAAGGAGAAAATGCATCCAAAATCTCTCTATACGCGTTAACATTGCATTCCGCAAATAGCAATTGAGCGTCGCGTAGTCATAGAATGAACAAGATGAGGCTAGAATGAGTCGTGTAATCGATAGAGATAGACTAGGTTATTGGAAATTCCTCGCATTGCCACGAACCGTTCGCAATCGACTGAATGTAATTTTCTTTGACTATTGACTATGTTATTAACAATTGAAATTAATTTATCAAACTATAATTGTTCGCTTAGGCGCATGTTGATTGATTTTATACAATCAGTAACAATCAGGCAACACACTTGTTCCCTATCCCATGGGCGGCGTTGATTGCTTTCCATCAAGTGACACGTCTGCTCGTTTGCCTTCCTATCTTGTGGAGTGGAGCATACTATATGGACTTTAGGAAATACGACACGTGTTTCACCTCAACATGAGGCATATTCAGATAGACTCTGTGGAAATCGATCACGTCTACTATCATCAGAATAATTTATGGTGTAATATTTAGATTATGATTCATTAATCCTACGACAAGAGCCAAAGGCTCAAAAAGTGAACACCATTTGTTTTTGTGAAAATAATGAGACATTATTTCATTTTCTAGTATGTTTTCTTTTCTATAGCCCAGTTTCAGTACTGGGTAAACCTACAGTTCTCCCTATTTCTTGAGGAATGGACGTTAAATCCACCACGGTAGTCCGTGTCTACCACAATTCGGGGGGGATAACCAAACTCAAAATAAAACCTTTTTATATACAGATATTTATCCCAATTCGATAATCGAAATACGACGATTGGCTCAGTGGCGGGGCCCTCCGCCCGCGGAGTCAATGGTCGCGGGTTCGATTCCCGCATCGGAATAAATATTTATATGGATTTTTAAATATTTATTCCGAGTCTGGTAACCCCCCCCAATCCAGATTTTCCTTTCCTGCCCCTTCCTTTCTTCTCTATCCTTTCCCTTCCTCTCCGCCAATCCACGGTCTGCCGTGCCAGTGGATGCGTGGCTAGGGGCGAGCCTAGTCGTAAGCGTGCCGATCGTCCCGGGGTCGGGCTCCCCCGGGGACTATCGTGCCTTACCTCAGCATGCAGGGCTCTGCTGGGGCTGACCTCCATCTTCCTTTGTGGCTCGTGGGATTCACTAAAGACGAATTTAATATACCTAATTTGTCGAAAAATGACGGCGACGTGGTTCGCCACCCGTCACGTCCTGATTCTCACGAGGGCGAAAAGCGACCAATGACGAGCCGTTTCGCTGCGATGAATGGCAGCGGATGGAGCTCTGTGGTCTCTGCCAACCCCTGCGGGGGATAGGCGTGAATATATAAAAAAAAAAATAATCGAAATAACCCTGAAAGCGACCACTTCGCTACTGAACCGATTAAATCGTAAATACATACTTTTTTAATACATGTAAAGTTTAAATTTACATTTCTACATAAAACAGCCATTGAAACACGTATAATATCTTGTAGCTTTAGATGGAACTTCGCAACGACTTCCTTCTCTGACCAACTCAGTCACAGTCGAATTTGCCTATAATGAATAGTTATTATTTGTCACTATCGTGTCTTCTCTCAGTCTACAAAAGTTGATGTTCATACTTTATTAATTTAGAGATATTTTGTTTTTCTGGTTTTTTCTTTAGTACTTTATTCTATATACATTAAAAAAAATCAACTTTATTTAAATTAAATTTAGTGTATTTAAAATTTGATATTATTCCGATCGGAAATTAAGAGACTACTTTGAATGGAAGAAATATTTAATAATTTTATAATGGTATTTTAAAACAAAAATATTGAATAAATAGACAAAAGAAAAAAATAAATTCATACGAGCGAAATATTGTTCAGCCATTGTTTTGGGATCACAATACGCCGCCATTTGCATTGACGTTCGTACAAAAAGGCGGTAAAAATTGACGTCGCCAAATGTTACACGCGAAACGTGTACAATGTGTGTGTGTATTGTGTGATCCAACCAAATGTACAATATACACGATAATTAGTAGACACCAACGTCAACGTGGTTTATATACAATATGATTTTAGAATATCCTTTATGATTTTACGTCGAAATAATAAACTTTTAAAATAAGATTCGACACATGTCTAATTGATATTGGATTCTTCAAAAACAAACCTACACATTTATTAAAGGCCGGCAGATGGCGGTCTTATCACGTCAACTTACATCAGTGACGTGTTTTTATTTAATTTTCATTGTCTTATATTATTATCAATTATATTGTTTAATTATGGTGGTGTATTATACAATTTAGTCCGATTAAGGCGTATTAGTGAAGTGATATAAAATAAATGCGTGTATCGTGACTTCTTAAGTTGACTGAAAAAGTGCATAGAAGGTTCTGGTAGAATAACTATCATTTAGCCATAGAAGAGCTGGTACTTGGGAACTCCAGTCTAGAGATGAGAACAGTACTCCATATGTGGCCGCACTTGTGCTAGTGATGCGTGGAATTAAGTTACTGATTTGGAAATAGAAATAGAAAAACTTTATTTGTGATGACACCTTTTTTACAATAATTAACTTTTGCTTAAAACCTTAATAATATTATAATATACAAAAAAAAAAACAAAATATCAAAGAAAATAATTTAAATCAAACAAGTGTCATAAAATGGTTCTTGCTCAGCATATGATGGGCTCTCTATTGGAGCACCTGGCACTGGTTTTCAGCAAGAACAAACGTGGTCAGTCCGCAGACCACATTTATAACTTGTAGATGCATACATCTATAAAATATGTTGTCATTTCTCTGTGTGGTGTGGTCTTAAGTAGGTTAAGATGTATACTTAAGACCACACCACACAGAGAAATGACATCATATTTTATAGATGTATGCATCTATAGGTTCACATCTAATAAAAACATTGACATTTTTAATATTTTGCCAGATCGACTTTAACAATTCTCATGAGAAGAAAACGGCACGTGTATTAAATATTTTCTTGGAATATAATGATTGGGAAGTACGTTACGTTTCTTATTTAAGACGTATTTCCCCTTTATTTGTGAAATAAATAAAACACACGAAGGGCTCCACTGGGCCCGTAAACACGAGTTTTATTGCGACGCCCAACCACGCAAAAAACACGAAAGTCAAAGATATAAAGTTATACTGGATGCGACGATAAAAAAATATTTTTTCTTACTCAAAATTTTGATTTGAGTTTAAACCTTATTCTACCTATTATACGTTACTCTTGTGTTATATTTGATGGCCCAAATGGTGGAGTGGTGATGTGCTTGCCTTCTCGCCAATTGTGGCTTCACGCATCAGGATTACTGTACGGCATGCAGATATTATCTTAGTATTACATCCGATCCTCAAAAAAGGTGATCGCTCTGATCCAGTTAATTACAGGCCATCACATCTTTGTTCTCCAAAATAATGGAATCTATCATTAACTGCCAGTATTTCGAATTCAGTAACGATCTATTTCTTTACCAGAGAGTACACAGTATTTTTTTAAAGAAGACTATATGGATGTATGTGTATGTATGTGTGTTTGTCCGTATCAATGTCGTCACTGTGATCCCCGATCTGACCATATTGGTTCTTGCTGAATACCAGCACCAGATGCTCCAATAGAACGCCTGACAGAACAAAACAAAAACAAAATAATTTTAATCTGACAAGTGTCATACAATTGTTTTTGCTCAGCTCATATAAGCAAGAACCATTTTATGACACATGTCAGATTAAAATTATTTTCTTTTTCGTTTTGTTTATTCTACTTATGACTACTTACAATGATATAAGAAATGACCACGATAAGTAAATTTTAAAATGCATTTAGACTATTGCTTTATTTTTTTGTGTGGACAGACAGGCAAGCAAACAAAAATAGAAAATTAATAATGTGTGTTTTCCTGCCTTATATTAAATGTCACTTAACGGTTGTCTTCCGTAGAATCTACTATACCTGATGATGCTAATTTTCTGTTATTGTTTTGCTTGTCTGTTTTAACTGTCCACATAGTAATGGATTTCCGCAAAGTGTTTTTTTATATCTTTGATTTATTATGAAAAATATAATTTGCCTGAGTTTGCTATAATAATATAAGAATCGTAAACTTACGATCTTCAAGATACATATTGCCAGAGTGCTGAGTGTTTGATGGTACTTAATATATATATATACATGTATATATATTATGCCGTCATTGTAAACTATTATAATAACACAAATACAATAAAACTAATAACTAATATTTACAAAACATTTGTTCTTCGCAGTAATTCTGTGATGAACAAATTTTTAAGATAATTAAGTTATGAAAGAGCGATGGCGTGGTCTATTACAGCTCAAAGCGGTGTTTAACGAAAATTTTGCCAATTTGTACATAGCTAGAGGGGTTTTAAGCGATGGTCTGTTAACAGCCCGCGATGACGTAGGGATTAAGTGAAATATTCTCTTAAGATCCCCTTCAAAGGATGAAGTGCAAATTCATTTTCCTCTGGAAACAGAAACAAATTTAGTGAAATATCTACAGATAATACAAAAAAATCGATTTTATTATTGATGGGATAGGAAGGCCAACGAGTAGGCGTGTCACCTGATGGAAAGCAATCAACGCCGCCCGTAGACATTCGCAGCGCCATAGGCAGTGCGGAAGCGTTCCCGACCTTTAAAGAAAGTAACATTATGGGACTGGGAGGGGGAGGGGTAGGGTGTTGGGACTCCGGAACTCAGGCCACTCACTGTACGAACTACTACAGATCATAATTTGTCAAGAACGGCATATATAATTTGTCATTCTTGACAAAGTATTCGTCTGCAGAGCCACGCTGCACCACTAATAAAATGTAAAATAAAATGTAATGGGCATAATCGAGTCTCTCCATTACTTCTATTCATCAAAAACTCAATTTTAAGCATAAGTAATATATATAATAAGTAATCTTCCTTAGTTAGAAGGTCGCATACTTTTCTTCTTTGGGCACGTGTCTCGGCACTATTGTTATAGTGCCGAGACACCTCCATCGAGCGCCTGGTAGTGCAGGGAAAAGTGGAAGGGATGTGGCAGGGAGATTTCCAATGCGATGGATGGATCACCGATTATCATAACACCTTCTTTTACTTTACATCGTTCTCTTATATCTTCATTCCTTATTCTATCAGTTAAAGTTACCCCACACACACTTCTCAACGCTCTCATTTCCACCGCGTTCAGTCTGCTTTATCATTAAAAGAAGAAAGAAAGTGAAAAAGGGATTACGTTCATCATAATGCTGAGTTGGAAACCGTAGAGCTGATTTTCAGCCAGACCCTGTCAGCTAGTTAATAATAAATCGTTCTAAGCCTATCGGAAAAATGTAAACGAGAAATAATAAGCGGATTTTCCGTTAAAGACAATATAAAAGGAGTCGCCCGCCGAATTATTTTATGTCCTATCTTCCACAAGACGAAGGGGATGTCGTTTGGAAGGACACAGTTATGAATATTAAGGTAGCGAAAAAAGTGAATTTCGGGGCAACTGAGGTCGTAAGAAAATTTTTAAAGGGCACGAAATCTTGACATTTATTAATAAGGACACATAATTTTCCTTTCTTTCTTCTTTGGTTTGTCTATTCAAATTTGTTCCATTAATCCTGAGAATTGTGATACGTATGATAGGTAATTATAGGGTAACTATATTTATATTATAAATAAGCTTTTGTAATGGGATAGGAGGGCAAACGAGCACGCGTGTCGCCTGGCGGCAAGCAATTAACGCAGCCCATAGACAATCGCGACACCGCAGTAGTCACGGTAGCGTTACCGGCTTTTTAAGTATGTGTAGGCTTGTTATTGAAGGTGTCATGTCGTATTGGGTCGGAAAAACCGCCGAAGGTACCCGGTTCCACACTGGTGGTGCGTGCAAAGAAGTATAGATAGATTGTAGTAGATCACCACTCATCCGGATGGTGGGGATACCGTAGGCTTTCGCAAGTCGTCTCTCTTACGCGTAACTTATGTAAAACTATGAACTTATTACAATCTAAAACCTAAGACAAACTATTTACAATTTAAATCTGCTTCAAAAGCTCAGAGTAACTCAGAGGGCTATGGAGAGAGCAATGTTTGGAGTTTCTCTGGTTTATATGATTCGGAATAAACCAAATACGCCAGAGAACTAAAGTTACCGACATAGCCTTTTGAATTAGCAAACTAAAGTGGCAATGGGCTGGTCACGTTTGTCGGAGATCCTACAATCGTTAGAGCCGACGAGTTCTGGAGTGAAGCGTAGCGTGGGTCGCCCCCCGGCTAGATGGTGCGACGATCTGTGCAGTGCAGCTGGCAGAAACTGGATGCGTGAAGCCGAAGATCGGACTAGGTGGCGTTCCATGGAGGAGGCCTATGTCCAGCAGTGGACTATTGCAGGCTGTTGATTGATTGATTCCCGTAAAAGTATACAAAGTATTTATTAATAAAAAATGAACATGTATAAGAAACCAATATAAAAACGAGGAAATTCATTAAAAATCTTTTGTTAAGGAATTTTGTTCTTTTGTAAGCGTCTTTTGTCGCTGAGCTTTATTCTTATATTTTATGAAAGCTCGAGCTTTTCATAAACCCACGCTTCATTTGCTTGCAGTACAAAAAATCCGCTTTTAAACATTAAAGTTGTTGACTGGTAATCTACAGGTACTAAAATCGAAAGACTTTAGTGTATGCAAATTTATTAAATTGACGGTCAAAAGTTTTACTTAGCTAAGATCCGCGACAAGCAAAACAATAACAGAAAATTAATAATGTGTGTTTTTCTGTTGGATTAAGTGGATTTATTTGGAACTTAAACCAAAAACTTACCGAAAATCGGCCATCAATTCTCCACCCACCAACCACTATACACAACACCAAATACACATTACCACTTTTTCATCTTGTAGACTCTATATATATCTTCTTATAATAAACACAAAGCCTTTACAATAAATTTAAATTTGATTTAGTTCTTTTTAATCTTAATGTATTGTATGTGTATATGAGTATGAGTAGTAGTATATATATATGGGATAAAAGTTTCTTTAGGAATTGTCGTGTACCATAAGACGTACCTTGTTGAAGTAATCGACTCAATCCCGCCCCGAGGCCGTTTAATAAGATCATCCTTCACGATCCCGGCTTGTGTAGGAGCAACATTAAATTTGAGATAATCGTCGAATGACGTTTGATTAAACAACTTATTTTTTTAAAAAAATACCTTTTAATTTAATATTTTTTTTGTATACTTATTTCACAACCTAAATGGTTTAATTGTGGAATATTTGTTTTCGATTTAAGGAAAATTACTTCGATTTAATTTCGGAATATGATCCGTAAATCGAGATAAGCATTTTATATAATTATTAATTATATATTTATAATATATGTAAATTATAAAGTTTTGTGTTTGCACTATCAATTTAGAAACAATTAGTCATCATCATCAACGCATTACAGCTGCGGGTAATAAAAAAATAGTCTGGTTCAGTAAATTTTTCCAGTCGGATCTTAGTTTGGCTTTTTCTAGCCAGCCCCTCACACCGATTACCTTTAAGACGTCCTCTACTCCATCTAGCCATCTGAGCTTAGGTCTTCCGCGGTCTCTACGACCCTCTGGTTTGCCGTTGAGTAGGCGTTTGGGTACTCTAGCCTCGTCAACCAATTCAATTGATTGTAATCTAGGTATTTCTAGCATAGGGGTAAGGATTGTAAGCCGTTTAATTGTATTTATTTATTTATTGATATTTATATTATTTTTTATCATAATAAATTTTTCCTATATATCTATATATAGTTTTATACTAAGCATTTTTATACGGAAATTACTTTGATGTTATTAAGGACATATGCACTTAATAAGCTGTGGATTATTGTAGCGGACTACACACGGTCTCGAAAATATTAAGACATTTTTTTCATTACAGATAATAATTTTGTGTTGCCATCATTGAAATGTCATTAACTTTGTTCGGGTGTATATTTTTCTCTTCTCTGTATCCGCTAACTGACAAATGTTATTTTTTCGATCCACACTTGAATGCACAGAGTAAGTAACATTCGTAGAGAAGTAACAGTTTTATTTTACCAAGTTATGTGGACAGTCAGAATTTTTACTTATCTTAGTTCCGCGACAAGCAAACAAAAATAGAAAAATAATAATGTGTGTGTTTTTACTGGCCGAAGTGGATTTACGGGGAACTTAAACTAAATCTTACCGAAAAAACGGCCGTCAGCAAATCTCTACCCCCCAACTACTATCAACACTTCACATACCACCACTCTTCCACAATGAATACGACACCATTGACGATAGTTGTTTAGCTTACATATATATGTTGGTATTGGTATTAGTATACAAATACGAATATACGGTTTACAATCCTAGGCCCCACTATACCTTCAAAAGTTTTACTTAGCTAAGATTCGCGACAAATTGTCGCGAAAAATTGTCGCGGATCTTAGCTAAGTAAAACTTTTGACTGTCCATATACATTAAGTCTATAAAGACTGAGTGTCTGTAAAAATAAAATGAGGCAGGCATGTCGAGCATAGACTAATTAACAGACTACGTTATTCCTGATTACATTTGCAGGCCATATAAATAGAAAGGAAAACTTTATTCGAAAATCAAAGCAGTATAGTTTGGATGTCTTTAGTTAAGAAAAATAGAACATCTGGTTCGATGCTCTGTGGTTCATCGAAGCAGTTTTTGTTTGTTGCCGAGTAATAAATTACAAGTATTGGATACTCCATCAATGTCACTGATTGTTTCACTAGTGTTTGCCTGCGAATGGATGAATTTTTAAACAAGATTTTTATTGTAAAAAAATTACTCAATACAAATCAATAAAAATGAGTGTATAAAAACCAACAAAAATGAGTCAGTAGATATCAGTAGAAATGAGTCAATAAAAGTCATTAAAAATTAGTGGATAAAAATAAAAAAATGAGTTGATAAAAATTAATAAAATCACGTTTTAATAACGTATTGTTTGAAATATAGAATATATCAATCAAACAATGAACAATCTGCGGCAGTCCACTGCTGGACATAGGCCTCCCTAAGAAGCGTCACCTAGCCCGATCTTCGGTTTCACGCATCCAGTCTCTGCCAGCCACCCTGCGCAGATCGTCGCACCATCTAGCGAGACGCGATCTCCACTCCAGTATTTGTCGGATTTCCGACAATCGTGATCAGTCCGAATTAGCAAACTGAAGTGGCGATGGTCTGATCACGTTTAAAATGTTTATTTATTTATTTACTTCTTTATTTCATGTAGGAACAACAGGTACATTATTAAATAAGACAGTTGTGGAACAATAAAACCAGTTACTGCTCTCTCATACTGTACCTTTTATAATAAAAATAATAAAATAAAATAAAATACAAAAATACTAACAATAAGTTAAGAGTGGCGGCTTGTTTAAAAATTAGAACAGCGTAAAAAGCAAAATCAAATCTTTATAAAAGAGAAAACAAGAGAGAATTAGTAACGACTTATGCTCAAATATTCACCATAATCATCATGGCGTTACAGGCGTGGGTGGGCCTTAGCCTGGTTCAGTACATTTTTCCAGTCGGATCTCCGTTTAGATTTTTCCCTCCAGCCCCTCACACCGATTTTCCTTAAGTCGTCCTCGATTCCATCCAGCTATCTGAGCTTAGGCCTTCCGCGGCTTTTACGACCATCTGGTTTGCTGTCGATGATGATGCTCAAATGTTAGCTTTGATATTTAAGTAAATTGTTTATGTATATATACGCGTATGTGTATATGCATGTAGTTGTGTATGTGTGTGTGTGTGTGTGTGTGTGTGTGTTTGCAAGTGTCACGTAAATAGATTATTACTATTATTTAAAACTATATCACCACTCGCTGACTCGCTAAGATGTTATTGCCAGAACGGTGAGAGGTGGGGGGTACATTTGTTCAGAGAAAATGTTCATATAGGGCTCAAGGCAGACGAATTATACTCAAACCTTCAGGATCTGAAGGTGATTAACTGCTCGACCGCCCGCCCAAACCGTAACACCTACGGGGGTCGCGTTTGAACAATAAATCTATAGTGCAAGTACACGGATGGGGTGAAAAATAAAATCCGTTTAGAAAGAAAACAAGATGGCCGCCATACAAAGTGAGAATCCCCATTAATGGGTCTATTTCGCCGAAATTTCGCATAATCCCGTAACGTTCGCGTAGCTTTTTTAACACAGTTGGTGTAACAATGTAAAAATGTTAAGATGAATATGTTAATTTCTTCGGTTCTTCTCAAAAGCGCTGCCTTATGAGTGTTTGACTGTTGAATATTTAACAAGTATCCGCAGAAAGCACCTCGCGGTCGCGCGGCTATAATATATATGTATATACAATATCTTCGCTCTTTGTTTTTCTTTGATGGCAATTAGGTCTAACTATTATGCCAGTTGTAAACCCTTATCGGTCGCTAGATTTTTATACGTGATTCTCGCTAGGTTGTAGCTGCAGATACAGTTTCCATTGACTTTACTCTTTTTTGGGTTAACTAACTAACTTTGTTGGCGCAGTGACCCAAAATGGATCTTGGCCTCCGACCAGATCTTACGCCACTTTACCCTGTCCTGCGCCACCTCCTGCTAGTTACAGACTTGAAGGTTGCGCAAGTCATCTTCAATCTTGTCTCTCCAGCGGTACTTGGGGCGCCCCACAGGATGTCGTCCAGTTGGGCGACCCACATACGTTCTCTTGACTGCGTGATCCTCCCCCATCCTCTCCACGTGGCCCAACCAACGAAGTCGGTGAGCTTTAGTCAATCCTATTACATTAGATTGGGCCACCAGAAGCTCGATTTCGGCATTTTTTCGATATTTTTGATTTCGATGTCAATATTTATACGTCAATTTTTTTTTGGGCTCAATATATTAAAAAAAATAATTGGAAAATGATACATAACTGGAGATATCAATTGCTCTGTTACGGATATTCAATTAATAAGGCAATAATGCCTGCATTTCAACAAAACGAGTTTCAACATGTCTCGTCTTGTCACCTCCCACGTGACTTACGACCGCAGCGACAAAGTACTGTTGTCACGTCAGAGGTGACTTACGACTGATAAGGGTAAACTCCAATAATATCAAGTATCTGGAACTACACTAATTAACTTGTTACGTTATACATCTTGTTAAATGGTGGCTATTCTACCAAAACCTATGGCGTTGAATGCAATACATTCAACTTAAAATTTATTTCATAGGAGGGGGGAGGGAGGGGTTGGGCCTTCGGAACTCAACCGCTCACCGGACGAAGCGCGGTAGTTTAGCTACCACTCAGACGCCTGAAGTTTTCTGAAGTGTGGTAATCCCCCGATCGGGCAGTCCCATTCATGCTGCACACAAATAATATGCCATTCTTGACAAAGTATTTGTCTGCAGCGTGGCCCTACCAATACAAAAATATAAGATAGAATCATAAGTATAAGATAGGATATACATATTTTCTTAGAAAGGTATTATTTGTTATATCGCCTCAAGGAGTTAATTACATGAAATGCTATAAATAACGAAAGAACTCATATTATTTCAAAAAAAGCAGGAGAACAACATATTATGCAAACAATATGTGAGAAGTAGGAAAGTAACAATTCAGTTCCAATTTGTGGTCGCGGTATCACAGCAAAAATCATATAAATAAAACAAGAAAAAGTCATCCTTTTCTCCGTGTCAGCGGCATCAGATGTAATTAGCCCAGAACTTGGCCACTGAAACCGCGTCATCTGTTAGTTTCATAAGGTCGTCTGCTAAGCGGGTGACAAGGCACAAGATGTCCGCTTTGCCATTGTTTGTGTAGCTCATCCATTTGTGTTACCCTGCTCCACCTACAGCAACCATTCTGGGTACGCAGGTGGTTGAGATATTTCCAAATTGGCCAGATATTCCTACCTGTACTCTCTCACGGCACCGAAACATGGACGCTGACAGTCCGTCTGCTTCATAAGCTCAGAGTCACTCAGAGAGCTATGCTCGAAGTTTCTCTGGTAGATATGATTCGGAATGAACAAATCCGCCAGAGAACTAAAGTCACCGACATAGCCTTTCGAATTAGCAAACTGATGTGGCAATGGGCTGGTCACGTTTGTCGGACACCCGACAATCGTTGGAGCAAACGAGTGCTGCAGTGGAGACCATGTTTCGGTAAACGTAGTGTGGGACGCCCCCCGGCTAGATGGTGCGACGATCTGCGCAGGACGGCTGGCAGAAACTGGATGCGTGAAGCCGAAGATTGGGCCAGATGGCGCTTCATGGGGGAGGCCTATGTCCAGCAGTGAACTGCCGCAGGCTGTTGATTGATTATATATGTGTATAATTATTTAGTATATAATGATTCGTAGTTCAAATAGATACTTTGATTTGTAATTTTGTGGATTATAAATTACTCTTATTCAAAAAATTCCGTTACGTATAATCCGATATCATCCTGAAAATGTCGGATTACCACGTGTCCATTATATATAGTACATTTTAGTTTGTATGTCGTTGTATATCACGCTAAATTAATGACGACGTAATAAGAGTCTGATTCTATTTTCTATATTTCGCAATATATTTTCTATCTCTGGGGCCTCTATTCGGGGAACAATTTATCGCAAATTGCTTGTTATTTATCGAAGCTGCTCGAGATAAATGAGAAATCGATAACACACTATACAATTTCAAACTAGTATTCTCTATTCATAAGTTGACCATTTTTATGAACTCAAAACGGGACGCCCATATTAATAATAATACCGTTGCGTAATACATATGGAAAATCATTTTTTTTATAAAACGATTATATATCCATATTATATGCATATTAATATTTATGCGTAATACATATAAAACATCATTTTTTTATAAAACGATTAAAACCTCATTTTCAATCCTGCTTAAGCAAGCCATTACAAATTAACAAGATATCCGTTAATGTGCGACAAGAACAGTTAACAGAAGCCAATGGGTCTATATACGTACAGTTAGCAAGTTACCAATGAAAATATACTCATCTTTTTAATGTTCTTTAATTTAAACAATTGCAACAATACAACTAGTCTTCACATTAATTATAATTATTTTGATTATAACAAATTATTAAAAATAAAAATAAATCACCAGCTTTATTAAAGGAGTTTCTGTGGCAGTAAATATTATTAAATTATATGCAACATATTTTTTTTAGCTATATCGCTCGTATCTGACGTATTAATTTTAAATATTCATATGGTTTCTGAAAATGGGACTATTTGGCGACCTGGATTTTGGTTTGGGGATAACGGGTCAGGTGGCCGAAAAAGGGACAGTCCCATTAAAAACGGGACGTATGGTCACCTTATCTATACACTTCTTCGCAAACACACATTATTTTTAGAAGTGGTAGAGCCACGCTGCAGACGAATACTTTGTCAGGAATGGCATATTATTTGTCCGTAGCATGAATGGGCCGGCTCGCCCGGGGAAGTATCACACTCCCGCAGAAAACCGGCGTCTGAGTGGTAGCTTAGCTACCGCGCTTCGTCTGGTGAGCGGTTGAGCTCCAAAGGCCTAGCCCGTTACCCCTTATCCCCCTTCCTCCTACTCCCCCTTCCTCCTACTCCCCCTTCCTCCTACTCCCCCTTCCTCCTACTCCCCCTTCCTCCTACTCCCCCTTCCTCCTACTCCCCATTCCTCGCCCTGCCCCTTCCATAATGATACTTTCTTTAAAGGCCGGCAACGCTTTTGCACTGCCTACGGCACTATGAATGTTTATGAGGGGTGTTAATTGCTTTCCATCAAATGACACGCCTACTCGTTTGCCTATGCTATCCTGTAAAAAAAATATTTATATGATTTATTTTCGCAGATCTTAGCAAAGCGAGTTTTACTTTCTTTAATAGTTTTTATCTTTACAATGAATTTCCCCAAAGTAACGCCTGTCTCTATAAATTATAGGTATCCCTCTTAATTATTATGTTAATTATGACTTAAATCTCATTAAATACTTTCCAAGTAAATTTATAGCAATTAAAAAATGTCGACTCTTAAATACTATAAAATTCGCATCAGTTCATAAAGGACCGACTACGTATAAAATATTAAGTTAACATTTGAAAAGTGTCTCTCTGTTTTCTCTACCGGAAGTTACGAGTCAGGGATTAATGTATACATAAGTTCAGCATATTTTGTAGCCTTCAGTAAGGATGAGGTGTATAAAATATATTTTTTATTATAATAATATTAATAGAAATTACGGAGAGAGATACCTTGACCGAATTGTTGAAGTTTTTAGGAAAGGTTAGGGTCAAGAGTACCCTCAACCGACGAGCTTGCATGAGGAGAGTGATGAGTGTGGAGGAAGCAAGGAAATTATGTCGAGATCGTAGCAGATGGAGATTTGTGTTCTCTGCCTACCGTTACGGGAAACAAGCTTGACGATAAGTATGTATGTATTACGGAGACAGCTGGTTTGTGTAGTGATCTGGGAGGGCTTGATGCATCACTGAAGCTACTAGAAAGCCTCTGATGCCTGTTGATTCGAAGATGAAGATTATATTCATATAATAGATCTGTTATTATGATATTGGATGATCAATCATCATCAATAGCCCGTGGCAGTCCACTGCTAGATAAAGACCTCCCTCAAAAATCTCCACCCAGTTCGATTTTCAGCTTCCATCTTCCAGTCTCTGCCAACCGCCCTGCGCAGATTCTCGCACCATCTAGCCAGGGGGCGTCCCACACTATGTTTACTAAAAAAAGTTTGTACACAATATTATTTTTCCATTTTGTTTCCTCGCGGGTCTTGTCTAGGTAATTGTTGACTTTTCATCTCTGTAATGGATTTTTGCAAGGTAACGCCTGACTCCATTAACTGACTTCATTGTTTGTTTATTGATGAGTAGATGTACAAGTTTTGATACACGTAAGATTATATCATCGATAACCGTGGAGCTTGTATGAAGAGAGTGATGAGTGTTGATGAAGCGAAGAAAGTGTGCCGGGATCGTAGCAGATGGAGGTCTTATCCTATGGGTACATATATTAAGAGTATACTTAATACTATCATTATGTTGACAGTCAGAACTTTTACTTAACTAAGATCCGCGACAAGCAAACAAAAGTAGAAAAATAATAATGTGTGTTTTTTACTGGAAGAAGTGGATTTACGGGGAACTTAAACTAAATCTTACCTAAACAACGGCCGTCAGCAACTCTCCACCTTCCAACCACTGTCAACAACATCAACACCAAATACACACCACAACTCCACAAGGCACACGACAGACATTTCGCCTCAACACGAGTCATCATCGGGAATAGTACTCTACGGAAGACAACCGTCGGGTAAGAATCTTAACTAAGTAAAAATTTTGATTGTCCACATAGTAATGGATTTCCGCAAAGTTACGCATGACACCATAAGTCACTATCATTATGCTTTATAGCAGTGGACTTAAGGATTATTTTTTTTTATGAAATGGGAAGGCAAAGAAATAGGCGTGTTACCTGGTGGAAAACAATCAACGCCGGCCATAGACATTCGCAGCGTCAAAGGCAGTGCAGGTAGGAAAGTGTCACATCAGAGAAGGAGGGGAAGAAGTAGAGGGAGGTGGAGGGGGAGATGGAGGAGGGGAGAAGGAGGAGGTGGGAGGGAGGGGAAGAGGAGGGGGAGGGAGGGGAGGAGGAGGGGGAGAGTGTTGGGCCTCCGGAACTCAAAAACTCGGATTGTGTGTTTAAAACATAATTCTTAGTTAAATTTCGTTTCGAAATCATCTAAAATTGATGTGAATTAATTAGCCTAATTCCCCTAAACATGTATTAAGCAAATTAATTAACGTCTATACAAGATACTTCCTCAGTGTTATGTCAAAATTGTTAATTGTCTAAAACAGGCTTGCCAACCTGATCAGACAACGTTCTAAAACAATAATTAGTTTTATATCTGGTGGAAGTTTTGATATATAAACATAAAGAATAATAAAAACGAGCAAAAGACATAAATAAAATTCTATATCTTTTACAAAGAAGAGAGATGCGGGTTTTAATTTATATATAAAAAAAAAGACGACCGATTGGCTCAGTGGCGGGACCCTCCGCCCGCAGAGTCAATGGTCGCGGGTTCGATTCCCGCATCGGAATAAATACTTATATGGATTTATAAATGTTTATTCTGAGTCTGGTAACCCCCCCAATCCGCATTTCCTTTCCTGCCCATCCTTTCTTCTCTATCCTTTCCCTTCCTCTCCGCCAATCCACGGTCTGCCGTGCCAATGGATGCGTGGCTAGGGGCGAGCCTAGTCGCAAGCGTGCCGATCGTCCCGGGGTCGGGCTCCCCCGGGGACTATGGTGCCTTACCTCAGCATGCAGGGCTCTGCTGGGGCTGACCTCCATCCTCCCTTGCAGCTCGTGGGATTCACTAAGACGAATTTAATATACCTAATTTGTCGAAACATGACGGCGAAGTGGTTCACCACCCGTCACGTCCTGATTCTCACGAGGGCGAAAAGCGACCAATGACGAGCCGTTTCGCTGCGATGAATGGCAGCGGATGGAGCTCTGTGGTCTCTGCCAACCCCTGTGGGGGATAGGCGTGAATATATAAAAAAAAAATAAAAAAAAAATTTGGTCTAATTATTGATCGCTATATCGGACACACTCTTGGCATCTAGTCGCAGTGTTCTGTGCCACTCGCTGAAGTAGTGACTTCGGACGCCGTTCACCTCGCGGACGATATTTCCTTCAAGTGCTGAGATCGTCGAGAAAGTTGTCGGGTTTGTTTCATAGACTTTCCAATGGGACATCTCAGGAAAAACTCTATAGCGATAACGAGCAAAAATTAAACATTTGATGTCTGTCGAACCCTGTATTAGATTAAATAAATAAATAAATGCAAAATTGGGCTTTTCCCGCCAACTTACATAAGTGACGTTGTGTTTTTATTTCATTTTCATAATCTTATATTAGTATCGGTTATATTGTTTAATTGTGGTGGTGCATTATACAATATAGTTCGATTAAGACGTATAAATGAAGTGATATTAAATAAATGCTAATATCGTGACTTCTTAAGTTGACTGAAAAAGTCCATAGAAGGTTTTGGTAGAACCTTAATTGAGCTATATTAAATAATACAACCACCACAATTAAATAATATAACTGCTAATAATATAAGATTATGAAAATGAAATAAAAACACAACGTCACTGGTGTAAGTCGGCGGGAAATGTACCACTACATGTTTAAAAAAATGTATTCAAACTTGAGTGAGAAAAACGAATTTATGAATGATTGAAAATTTGAACACGACATATATGAAAATACATATAATATATAGGGTGAGTGTAAATATTAGTTCAAACTCTCCTTAGGCGCAAAAAGGGCAATATAGCTTCTTGCGTCGTTTCTTATCTCTCAGAGCGCCATATTGTTTCCGAAGTGGTTTGAGTTTCTTTAGTTTTATTATTCAAATATTGTATTTATGTGTTCATTTTATCGAATATATAGTGCCTGACCTCAGCATGCGGGGCTCTGCTAGGGCAGACCTCCATCTTTGCGGCTCGTGGGATTCACTATCGCGAATTATAATAAACCTAATTTGTTAATAATGACAGCGACGTGCTTCGCCACCCGTCACGTCCTGATTCCCACGAAGTTGAACGACTAACGAAGAGCCGTTTTGCTACGATAAATGTGAGAGGAAGGATGGATGAAAAGATGGATGGGTGTGGAGGAGGCGGGGAACGTGTGCCGGGATCGTAGCGGATGAAGATCTGTGGTCTCTGCCTACCCCTACAGGGAGACAGATGTGACGATATGTATGTATGTATGTATGTGTTCGCTGAATACCCGCAGTGCATCTGCAACGCCTCTGAATGTCTATAGGTGGTGGTGACCAGGTGACCTGCATGCTCGTGTGCCTGCTTTACTATAAAAAAAAAATATTTTTTTAATTTTTATTATAATTCTAGTACTGTTTCTAAGCGTTAATAAAAAAAGAGTGCGATTTTAATCGGTATAATTCGAGCGAGAAATCTTGTTACATGGTGTTAAATAAATTTTCGAAAAGATTACTATCTACTCACCGGTCTTGTAGCGCTCGCCGGGATCTAATCTTTGGCCAACGTGAATAGGGACTGGGGGGGGGGTGTCTGATCGGATTACTCTGTGAGCCTCTACGTCGATATTTGAACGGTGGTACACGATTTCTTCAACGCCTTGTATTTTATTATAGAAATAAAATATATAATTTTAATCTTTGCTAGTGGTAGAGCCACGCTGTAGACGAATACTTTGTCAAGCATGACATAATATTTGTCTGTAGCATGAATTGGCCGGCTCAACCTGGGAAGTACCACACTTCCGCAGAAAACCGGCGTCTGAGTGGTAGCTTAGCTACCGCGCTTCGTACGGTGAGCGGCTGAGTTCCGGAGGCCCAACACACTCCTTCCCCTCCCCTCCCATATAAGACCCTTTCCTTAAAGATCGGCAACGATACGCACTGCTTATGGGCTTGCCGATGTCTACGGGCTATGAGTGGCGTTGAATGCTATCCATCACGTGACACACCTGCTCGTTTGCCTTCCTATCCCATAAAAAAACCAATTTCAAATCATATTAGAACTTTTGTTTTTATTAATGATTATTATTGTATATTTTCTCAGTATAATTAAACATTGTAATGGGAAAATATATGTGCTAATGGGTCATTTGTTTTGAACTTAATTTACTAAGTTTTTTTTTATGCGATAGGAGGGCAAACGATCTAGCATGCCGCCTGATGGAAAGCAATCAACGCCGCCCATATTTCCAATGGCGTATCGGTTCGGAAAGACCGCCGAGGGTAGCTGGTTCCATAAACTGGTGGTGCGTGGAAAAAAGTTACGAGAGAAACGCACCGTAGTAGATCACCACTCATCCAGATGGTGGGGTGGAATTTTCCTTTACGGCCTGTTGTGCATTTGTGGAATTCGGCGGCGGGAATTATTCCAAACAATTCCTCGGAACACTCCCCGTGATAGAAGCGATAAAAAATTCTGAGAGATGAGACATCTCTCCGCAGCGCTAGAGAATCAAGCCGATCGGCGAGATCTTTGTCATCGACGATGCGGATCGCACGACTGTCTTCCATTTGAATGCGGTTAAATGTAAGAAGTTGATACTGGGCAGCCCCGGCCCAGAGGTGAGAACAGTATTCCATGTGTGTCCTGACTTGTGCCTTGTACTTAGCAGAGTATAATTAAGAATGTGTTATTATTATTCTGTTATTATTTTAACACTTTTCTTATATATTATTGTTATATATATTAGTGTTATTATATATTATATGCACTTCTCTTATAGTCTCTATTAAGGGGAAAACATTATGTTCTCGTGTTCTTTACATTAATAACTTTTGGTAATATTATATGTACGATAATATCGAACAAAATTGAAACGAATAAAGCGATAAAATGATGATAAGTACGGTTGAACAAATTCAAATAATCTGCTTGAGTTTTCTCGAGATAATTTGTCTTCCATTCAAGTTTCACTTCTGTGATATATTATTGCCACTTAAAAAGAATCTTTCCTGGAAGATGTATGCGAACAAGAGAGTTACCTAGTGGAAAGTAATCATCGTAGCGTATCAGGAACTAGTCAAACGAGTTCTTTCATAAAAAAAAAATAGATTTAATATTATTAACTAGATGACCCTGTAAACTTTGTCTCACCCATAATTTATGTTATTATAACTTTTAATCACTGATTATCAATCATCATCAATCATAATAAATTTTCCAATTTTAATTTATCGAGATCTATCTGCTATCTAGATTCGCTTTAATCGAGACCTTTCTTAATATAAACCTTTCTTTTTTCCAAAAAAAAAAACTAATTTAAAATGCAATAAACGTTTCAAATTCGTACAAAGACAAGGACAGTTTTGTATACATGTCAGTATAATGATTAAGCCGTATTATTAATGGAGTTAGGCGTTACTTTGCTGAAATCCATCACTATGTGGACAGTCAAGTCTTACTTAGCTAAGATCCGCGACAAGCAAAACAATAACAGAAAATTAATAATGTGTGTTTTTTGTGCTGGATGAAGTGGATTTATTTGGAACTTAAACCAAAAACTTACCGAAAATCGGTATCCACCCACCAACCACTATACACAACACCAAACACACATTACCACTTTTCCATCTTGTAAACGACACGTGTTCCGCCCCAACACGAGGCATCTTCAGGTATAGTAGACTCTACGGAAGACAACCGAAAAGTCAGTTTACCGAAAATCTACTTCATCCAGCACAAAAAGCACATATTATTAATTTTCTGTTATTGTTTTGCTTGTCGCGGATCTTAGCTAAGTAAGACTTTTGACTGTCCACATAATGATTAAGCCGTCAAGAACGCTGTGTATTGATAGTATTTAGAAGAGGAACAAATTTCGCAATTTTGAATTTTTCATTTTCCCAGCTGTTCTTTTAAGTTTTCCTTATATTTTTTATTCATAAGCCTACCCCGTATTAGAGCGAACAAAATTAAAAACAAAATTGAAGTGGTAGAGCAACCCTACAGGTGAATACTTTGTCAAGAATGGCATATTATTTGTCTGTAGCATGAATGGGCCGGCTCGCTCGGGGAAGTACCACACTTCCGCAGAAAAGCGTCTGAGTGGTACCGCGCTTCATTCGGTGAGCGAATGAGTTCCGGAGGCCCAACCTCTCCCCTACTTCTCTCTCTCCCACAACGAAACTTTCGTTAAAGGCCGGCAACGCTTCTGCACTGCTTGTGACACTGCGGATGTCTATGGGCGGCGTTATTGATTTCTTTCCATCAGGTGACACGCCTGCTCGTTTGCCTTCCTACCCCATAAGAAAAATGTATGTAAGTATTGGTGTAGAAACTTCTGAGGACTACTTCCCTCAGTTGTCGTCGAGTATGGGAACTGTTCACTGCTTTTAATATAAATTATTTTTAAATTTTCCCAACGTCTCTAGAGATAATTTAATTAGCACTAAGACAAGCGGACCCCGTAAAGCAACTTTAAGCAAACATTTGCCGAAATTAATAACAAAGTTTCATCTTCAAAGCTGACGTAAAGCTTTGGATAAATATTCTATAATCCAATTAGTGTTAATTACACCAGCTACGTGATAGTGACAGTCTGGTTTTAAACTTAACGCTTGTATAACAAAGGTGTTTGGCGTATTTTGGTCACATTGTTTGGACAGTCGTCTGTGTGTTTAAAGGATAGTTCTTTTCCGACAAAGGCTGAGTAAGTTACCATATATATATATATATATAACTTGATAGGTACACTATACTAGTTATATTACAATATAACTTGATAGGTATTATAGCGTGCCCGTTGTACTGCTTACGGCGACACCCGGGATCTTTAGGGGGTTCTTTCAAATAAAATTCTTCAAAATGATATTAATTTATTCTGTGGCAGAGACCACAGAGCTCCATCTGCTACCATTATTGCAGAGAAACGACTAAAAAAACGACTAATGGGGAGCCATTAGTCGTTTTTCGCCCTCGTGAGAATCAGGACGTGACGGGTGGCGAACCACGTCGCCGTCATTTTTCAACAAATAGGTATATTAAATTCGTCTTAGTGAATCCCACGAGCCACAAGGGCGGATGGTGGTCGGCCCCAGCAGAGCCCTCCATGCTGAGGTAAGGCACCATAGTACCCGGGGGAGAACGATCCCGGGACGGTCGGCACGCTTCCGACTAAGCTCGCTCCTAGCCACGCATCCATTGGCACGGCAGACCGTGGATTGGCGGAAAAGAAGGGAAAGGATAGAGAATCCATACATATATTTATTCCGATGTGGGGATCGAACCCGCGACCATTGACTCCGCGGGCGGAGGACCCCGCCACTGTTGTTCGTTTCTTGCGTTTCATTGTACATTTATATAATATATTATAGTTTAACACTTTTCACTTAACATTTTATATCTCAATATATAATATATAATTTCAATGTTCTGTGCCGGACGGGTGACATGTCTATCCAAAGGACGTTAGTCGAACTTAATGCATTTTTTTTTATAACAATTTATTTCTTTTTCATTTTAAATTTGAATATTACGAATGTAAAAAAATGGGATATAATATAAAAGGTTTTAATGTATTAGTTATACATTTATGAATGTATCACTACAGTAGATAGTTCATATACGTTTTAATAATGCTGAGCATTTTTTTTTTACAGCCCATATATGTCCCACCGCTGAACATGGGCCTCTCCATTTCTGGAGGAACGGACGTTAACCCACCAGGCTTGTCCAATGCGGATTGGCGGGGTTACCGGATTCGAAATAAATATCTGTAGACTATAGATATATTTATTTCGAGGTGGAGATCTAACAGGGAGAAGCGCCTCCCCACTGAGCCAGTTGGCATAGGGATTGAGTATAGGGACTCCCCTTTTCTTAAAAAATAGACATAAAACAAACTTTCACTTGAAATAATCACTTGTAAGCCATACATACAAGTATATTTGTCAAAATATGATAATCAAACTCGCTACTATTGACTGAAAGTTTTAACTGTCCACATAGTAATAGATTTTCGCAAAATAACGCCTGACTCCATCAATCATCTGAAAGTAGTAGCTTCGCCACTTACTTCCTTTAGCGCTCCAACCCCATGTGGGTCTTGGATTCCTTCACAATTTGTTTTTCCGCTTCTAATCTGTTTTTTTCTTAGGTTAGCTACGTCTTCCTCGATGCAATCCTTCCAATGCTTCCTGAGTCTCTATTGCGTGGTCTTTTCTGCTGGGGTGTCCAGTTAGTAATGATTTTAGATAGTCTGAAATCCGCCATTCTTTCGGTACGTCATGATTTTGAAGATGATATTAATAGAAAACAGTTTTTAGAAGAAATAATAGAATTCTTCAAAGAGGACTCTGTCAAAATTTAAAAAAATGTAAGCGAAGAAATATAAAAATATTTTGTTCACCCCGTTGATGTAACTAGCCGGAATGAAAACCGAATTGGTACACAAGGAATTACAAAATAGTGCATTCACTCAAATTAGTTACAAACAAGGCTTATTTAAAACAAAAAATAACAACGATGTTTTTACAAACTGAATGATGTTTTTAGCTTTTATTTCGAACGGCGTATTCTGTATTCAAACATTGATTGAAGCCGCAATCAAGAAGAGTTCGTTTGTTGAATTCGAAAATGTGGAGGTGCGTACAGTTTTTTTTAGTTGAAAATTGGCTGGATGATTCGTAGCTGTTACACTGTATCGAATTTTTTTTATGGGATAGGTGGGACACGCCTGCTCGTTTGCCTTTCTATCCCATAATAAAAGTGTCCAATGTCATATGCGTAACTGACGCATAGAATAGATTATTAATGGAGTCAGGCGTTACTTTGCGGAAATCCATCACTATATGGACAGTCAAAAGTTTTACTTAGCTAAGATCCGCGACAAGCAAAACAATAACAGAAAATTAATAATGTGTGTTTTTCCGTTGGGTTAAGTGGATTTATTTGGAACTTAAACCAAAAACTTACCGAAAATCGGCCATCAATTCTCCACCCACCAACCACTATACACAACACCAAACACACATTATCACTTTTCCATCTTGTAAACGACACGTGTTTCGCCCCAACACGAGGTATCTTCAGGTATAGTAGACTCTACGGAAGACTTTTCGGTTTTCGGTAAGTTTTTGGTTTAAGTTCCAAATAAATCCACTTAGCCCAACGGATAAACACACATTATTAATTTTCTGTTATTGTTTTGCTTGTCGCGGATCTTAGCTAAGTAAAACTTTTAACTGTCCATATAGCATAGAATAGAGCTAATTCTAACTCAAGTTAACTCCTGTAACCAGACGTAAACTCCTTTCATTATTAATAAAATACCCTCATATTTCACAAACATTCATTCCGCTTTCATCACGTGACCCATATGATGCCCTGTTACTATAAAAACGGGCTGGTGTTTCGCCCTCATTTGCCTTTACGTATTCACTTTATTTTATTCGTGTTTCAGCTCGTCGCGTTACTTTTTATGGGTGACGTGTGTTGTGTTGTAAATGCTTAACAATTTAGTTTTGTTTACTTTCTTTATTATATTTGCAAAAAACGGTTTAGAGGCTGATCATAGAGCATAGAGGATTTTAATAGTGGTAGAACCACGCTGCAGACGAATACTTCGCCAAGAATGGCACAATTTTTGTCTGTAGCGTGAATGGGCCGGCTCGCCCGGGGAAGTACCGCACTCCCGCAGAAAATCGACGTCCGAGTGGTAGCTTACCTACCGCGCTTCGTACCGTGAGCGGCCGAGTTCCGGAGGCCCAACACCCTCCCCCCTCCTTCTGCCCCTCTCATTCCCACTCACATAATGACTCTAATAGAAATATTTCATTTGCCTGAATAAGATAAAAACATAGCCTTGTTGTTGAACTTATATTAAACTTACATTATACTTTTTTTTTAACAGTCCAATTGTCCCACTGCTGAGCACGGGCCTCTCCATTTCTGGAGAAACGGACGTTAACCCACCACCCTTGACCAATGCGGATTGGCGGGGTTACCAGACTCGGAATAAATATTTGTAGTCCATACATATATTTATTCCGATGCGGGGATCGAACCCTCTCGAACCCGAAGCTCGCCAAATGATCGCTTATTATATATATATAATATTTTGAATTCAAATAGACATGGCGGCAATAAGTTACGCGTCAAGTATAAACTAATTTGAGTTGTCGACTTCGCGAACATCAATACGCGAATGAAATGTAAGTAACTTCCGTTTGAGTTTCAAAGTCGTTCACGCGAATTCACATTGCCTGAGGCGTAAATATGTGACTTAAAGTAATTCAGTATATGAAAGCAATATATCAAAACTTGACAGGGACAGGCTTTCATGAGATACTAGTGTTTTGTGCTATTTCATATAATAATATCCTTTATGGTATACCTACAATAAGCATACAAATTTTCGTCCTTGTAGTATATGGACAGTCAAAAGTTTTACTTAGCTAAGATCCGCGACAAGCAAAACAATAACAGAAAATTAATAATGTGTGTTTTTCTGTTGGATTAAGTGGATTTATTTGGAACTTAAACCAAAAACTTACCGAAAATTTTTTCGGTATTTTATATTATTAATTTTCTGTTATTGTTTTGCTTGTCGCGGATCTTAGCTAAGTAAAACTTTTGACTGTCCATATAGTGATGGATTTCCGCAAAGTAACGCCTGACTCCATTAATAATCCTTGTAGTATTATATAATAAAAAAATATCCATTTGTATTTTTTTATTTTATTTAAACTTTTTATGTTTGATACATTTGTAATTTACTTTTGTTTTTTTTTATTTTATTTTTACTTTTTGCACAAAATATACAACGTTCTTTACCCGTCAAGCTGCTGGCGAAACTGAGAATATATATTTGGAGGTGGTGCAGCATGTTCAAAAGAAAAAATTAATAACATACCTACATATATACGACGATCGTTGGAGCAGACGAGTGCTGGAGTGGAGACCGCGTCTCGGCAAACGTAGTGTGGGACGCCCCCCGGCTAGATCGACGCGTGCGACGATCGTGCGCAGGGCGGCTGGCAGAAACTGGATGCGTGTAGCCGAAGATCGGGCTAGGTGGCGCTCCATGGGGGAGGCCTATGTCCAGCAGTGGACTGCCGCAGGTTGCTGATGATACATATATACAATATACATAAATAAATATCGTCACGCCTGTCTCCCGTAGGGGTAGACAGAGACCACAGATGTCCATCCTCTACGACCCCGGCAACCCTTTCTTGTTTCCTTCAAATTTATCCATCGTTTCATCCATCCTTGATGTTACATTCATCGTGGCGAAACAGCTCTCCAACTAACTTAAGCGACTAACTTCTCGCCCTCGTGAGGTAAGCCACTATAGTAGGTATGCCGGGGAGCCCAATCCCAGGACGGTTGCCCCTAGCGTTTAGAATCTCAATATATTCCTAAATTTAAAAACGAGAAAAGTTGTAAGGAGTTTGTATTTGGTGCTGCTTGTATGCAATCTTATTATTTTCACCCAACTTTCGCAACTCCTGGAAATGGAAAAACTTAGTTTGCAATATGGATAAGTAATATCAAAAGTCGTATTGTTTATACAAGCTATTATCATGTGGCCAGAGACGAGCTTGGTCGTAACCTTGCTGATCGTTCCGCGACCAGAGTCCCCTGGGTACTATAGTACCTTACCTCAGCATGCGGGGTTCTGCTGGGGCTGACATCTATCCTCCCTTGCGGCTCGTGGGATTCACTACAACGAATTTTAATAAACCTAATTTGTTAAAAAATGATGGCGACGTGGATCGCCACCCGTCACGTACTGATTCCCACAAGGGCGAGAAGCGACTAACGGAGAGCCGTTTCAATACGATGAATGTGAGAGGAAGGATGGATGAAAAGTTGGATGAGTTTGGAGGAAGCCAGGAAGGTGTGCCGGGATCGTAGCGGAAGGAGATCTGTGGTCTCTGCCTATCCCTACGGGAGACAGGCGTGACGATATGTATGTAATATTTACGAGGTCTAACGCTTCTTACACCAATTAATTCACGCTTCGAGTTTTTTAGCACATAATATTAAATTGTTGCTTGATTTCTTTCCAGAAGAAAAAAAAAGTAAAATATGCAACCTTATAACTAAAAGTCGAGTACGCAATATGTTTAAACTTCTTTGACCTCATTCGCGCCAAATTCTCTTTTTGCGCTACCCAAAAATATTCATAAATGTGTCGTCCCAAACGAGGTCCTATTCGTCTTGAGAAAGATATGACATAAAAATAATTTGCAGGGCGGCTCCCCATATAATGTCTGTCTTTTGCAGAAAATCGGTTTATTTCTCTCCTTCACTTTCTCGTTTCCTTGAGATTGTATTTTGTTGTATTTTATAAAAAAACTTGGCGTGGTGCACATACACCAGGACCGGATGCGATGATTTTTTATGGTATAGGAAAGCAAACGAGCAAGCGTATCGCTTGATGGAAAGCAATTAACCCCGCCTATAAACTTCTGCATCACTCAATATACGCATTTTAAATGCGTTGTCGGCCTTTGAGATATAAGTAGACTTGTTTCTTTAAGGTTTCTTTAAGAAATACCGCTGATGGTAGTTGGTTTCACAGAGTGGAAGTGTGTAGGATTGAAGGATAATTCTGAAGTGGTAGAGCCACGCTGCAGACGAATACTTTGTCAACAATGGCGTAATATTTGTCTATAGCGAAAAATGGGCTGGCTTGCCCGAGTAAGTACCACACTCCCGCAGAAAACCGGCGTCCGAGTGGGGTAACTTAGTTACTGCCTTTAATACGGTGAGCAGCTGAGTTTCCAAAGCCCAACACCCTCCCCCTTCTCCTCCCGATCCCACTCCCATAATGACACTTTTCTTAAAGGACGGCCACGCTTCCGCACTGCCTATGGCACTGCGGATGTCTATGCACGCCTGCTCGTTTGCCTTCCCAACTTATAAAAAAAAGCGTACCGCCTCATGGAAAGCAAATAACGCCGCCTATAGCACATCTGCATCACTCACCATAGGCATTTTAAATGCGTTGTCGGCCTTTGAGATATAAGTAGAATTGTTTCTTTGTCAAGAATGCCATATTATTTGTCAGACGAATACTTCTTCAAGAATGCCATATTATTTGTCTGTACCATGAATGGGCCGGTTCGCCACTCGCTGAGTCGCGGTCTCCACTCCAGCGCTCGTCTAATCCAACGATCGTCGATGCTCCGACAAACGTGTCCAGCCCATTGCCACTTCAGTCTGCTAACTTGAAGAGCTACGTCGGTGACTTTCACCCTCGTCTTGCATTAAATACGATATCAGAAACAGGATTGAAGGAAAAATAAAACCAACATTAAATTTCACATGTTTAATGAACAATAAGTCAAATAATTTGCTTTCGTATCATTCAAAATTGTATAATATATTGTATATTTTAAATAGAATACTATACAATAAGATACAAGCCCTGTTTATTCACTGTAAGCCTAACCTAACACATTATACAATGCATTGCTTTTCACTTAGATACTGCGATACATATTTTGTAAGAGAGCTATTAGAAAACTAGTTAATATGAAACTTAATTAATAAAATTTTTTAAATTATACCAGGACATGCCAAAGCTCTTGGACGCACAAGTATTTGGAGTTATATGTTACTGTTATGATTTTATATTTATTACGGTTGATTTTTTTACAGCCCACATATGATCCACTGCTGGACACAGGCTTCCTCATTTCTGGAGGAACGGACATTAACCCACCACGCTTGATCAATGCGGATCTGCAGGGTTGTCAGACTCGGAATAAATATACGTAGGCCGACCATACATATATTTATCACGAAACGGGAATCGAACCCGCGACAGTCCCACTACTGGGCTAATTGGTAGTCAGTTTAACTAAGGCACTAAATAAATCTAAGGAAGTAAGGTTTTAAAATAAAATACTGCTATTTTAAATAGGTTACGATAATGTTTGGCGCTACCGGCTCATGTTCTCCTGGTACATTAAAATTGGAAAGAGGTAAAAACCGTAACGGTAAAAAAATTTTTTTTTTAATCCAATCTAACGGATTGGATTAAAAAAAATAATTTATTTCGAAATATTGTCTAGTTTCATAGACTTGGAGTGTCTTGCATAGATTTTTTTTTATATAATTGTATGCCAATAATTTTCCACTTAAACATTAAGTAATTTAAGAAATTTTAAATTACGTTACAATTTGTCGATTACATGTCGGATTATTAAAAAAATATCTACATGGTCCACCAACTGCACATGCAGATATTTATAATACTGGACTTTATTGAATACGTCTGGTGGAAGAAAGACTCAATCAGATTTACAAACATTCTCTTCGTCTCACTCTCCAAGTGTGACAGAGAAAGCAATATTAAAAACCTTGAATGTCCCTTTCTCGCATCAGATAGAACGAGTTATAAACCAGTTAGGTATTTGTGTATAATAGAAATAAATACATTAACATTACAAATTGGTACAATTTTTTATTATATCATTTAAGATACAAGGTATAAATAACTTTAAGTAATACTTATAAATTTATAAATTAAATTTGTGCTAGCTATATTATTATTGCATTTGATGCGCGTATTACATAATTATATTAAACAATATATTAAAGATTTTTTTTTATATTTTGAATATTTTATGATTAAATATTTAGACATTTTGGTAAATTAAACAACGGGGGTCCCTCAATTTAGACATATGATATTAAAAACTTAGATACGTAGCTTAAAAAAGAAGTTCAAATCAAATATTTAAATCTTTACATATGCTCTGACATAGTCTGTGGCATTGTTTTTAAATTAATGCTTTAACAGGGTCCGAGGAAATAGAGACTCGTCTCTTTTTTACCTCCAGTAATTGCGTGCATTGCTATCTCTTTCGTGCACACATCACTATACGCGATACATAGTTTAAAAAAGAAATTGTTTTAATATACAAAAATATCCCAGGTTTTCCACGTCAGTGCATATATGTTATTTTTAATTGGATATGCATTGACGTGCAAAATCTGTGGTAATTTTTTTTTAAAGTGTGCTTTAATAGAATTCGAGGAAATAGGATCGTCTCTTTTCTCCTCCAGTATTAATGAATTACTTTCTCTTTCGTGACTATGCCATTGATTCAAAACGAATCACACATTACATGTGGAAATATTTTAGCGCGTTTACTGTACTGCAAATATCTAATGACTGGGTTTATTAGCTTCAATATTAATTTATAAAAAAATCGTGGTAACGTTCTGATAAAATTTTGATTAAAAATTTTTTGTAAAACAATTAGTTGATAATTGATATTAACAAATAGTCATTTATTAATATCAAAACTTTATTATATTAACTACAATAAATCACTTCATATGTTCCTCTTTTTATTTAACTTCATTTTTAACAATGTTAAAACATTTGGAAATATGAACAAGTTACACGCGATAAGCTGGTTTAAAAAAAAACGTACTTAATTAATTCTATCTATGCTTAGTCATCTAGTGAATATGTTTTATTAATTTTTACATTAATAACAATTATTACAACACCAAGAATGAAATTTAGTGCGCATGATATGTCTCTAGTGATGTTTTGTGTATGTGTGTGTGTGTGTGTGTTTGAATATAAAATTATCAACTATGTTATATTATTTGTATTTACAATTTTCTTTTATTAATAACATTAAAGTACTTTGATAATAATGAGATTAAATGGTACATAGATAATCTACGGACGAATAACGTATTACGTTGCAGAAGATACGAATCGGTGAATGATGATTTACTTAGAGATTCATAAATATTTTATAATATAGAGATCTATACTATGAAAAGGTATACGATGAATGAGAAACACTATTACCGATTATAAATAAAAGGCAGAGCTAGCTAGCTGATACCAGATGGTGAATGGGGGGTTCTGAAATTTAAGAGCTTGTGACAGATGCCAACATAATCGAAGAGACAAAGGCACATAGATTCCGTTGGCCCGAGCACCAATACCCCAGCAGAGTTTCCAAAATGTTCAATAACAAAGCTTAGCAACAAATGTGTATACAATTTGTGGACAAGAATGTCTTATCGCCAAGAATTGTGGACAAGTTTTTTAAGAAATTGAGATTCTATTTATCAATGGAGTTATAACTATAATATATAACTTAAGAATAAACAGAGAAATATTAATTTCGGAAACAAATTCGAAGATAATGCGAAACAAAATTTTGATTTCTTTAAGCATACATTTTTATTTGTTAAGAAATTGAGATTCTATTTATCAATAGAATATATATAACTTAAAAACTATATAACTTAAAAATAAAGACAGACATTAATTTTGGAAACAAATTGGAAGATAATGCGAAACAGAATTTTGATTTCTTCAAGCATACATTTTTATCCATTCATTTTTGAGACTGTCTCGATATGTATGCGTTACTAAAACAAGGTATAAATTGTTATAATATTCAAAATTCAATTTAAATATTATAATACATTAATATTTGTGCATAAATTATTATCATCTGTTTAATAAACACTTAAAAAAAGCATTGGAGTTATCAAAATCGACACGTGATAAAGAAGAAAAAATTGCAACTAGTTTATGAACCGCTTTTTCAGATTTATAAATACTATTATATAATTTATAATTGTACTTAAAACACTCCTAAGCTAACTTAAAACTATCACGGCCTTCAATTTTTGATCTTATAAAAGTTTTATCAATCTATGATATATTATTAAATACTGGCGTTCTCACGACGAAAAGTATGTATGCAGTCGATGTATTTTTTTGCAATGTAGAAACATGTATAAGGACAGGAGTTTATTTTGAATTTCATGAAATTTGATAGGTCTCAATAAATAATTTTATAAACCTATTTAGAAGTTCTAAATTAAATTTCCTAATCCTAAATCAAATATATACTAAATTAAAAATAATATCTCTTAAATTATATATTAACCTAACTTACTATATAATTCAATGTTATAGATAATTTTATTTATATTTCTTAAAATAAAGTTCATATTATATATTCGTGAATGTTTCTCTCATTTTAATTCCTTCTATATAATATTTGGTTCAGTTGTCATAATCAAGGCATTACAGCCGCGGGTGAGCCTTAGCCTGGTTCAGTAAATTTTTCCAGTCGGATCTTAGTTTGGCTTTTTCTCTCCAGCCTCTCACACCGATGATTGCCTTTAAGTCGTCCTCGACTCCATCTAGCCATCTGAGCTTAGGCCTTCAGCGGCTTCTATGACCATCTGGTTTGTCGTGTAGGCGTTTGGGTACTCCTGCGTTGTCCATCCGTATTACGTGCCCAGCCCAACGAAGGCGTCTAATTTTGATAACGTTTGGTTCATTGTACAGCTCATAAAGTTCGAGGATGTAAAGTATATGTCATCGCTCATTTTCCAACACAGGACCAAATCATACGCAAGAGAGGACCAAATAAGTCTTAATTCAGTTATGTGCGTTGTGATTACATTATTTGAAATAAATCTGTCAGTTCCATTAAAATTATATGCTAACCAATGTTTCTTATTAACGATAGTAAATTATTGAGTGTAAATATAAAATTTGATCGATTATTTCGTTATTGTTATGTAGATGCTGATGATTTTCTATTTTCAATTTTGTTATCTCTCAATTTTGTCTCATCCAGTGATTCTATTTTATGATCCCTCAGAAGCGGTGTTCTTATATCAACTTTGTCTGAAACGCTTTTGTCGTCGAAACTTTCGTTCTTGTATATATTTGGTTTTATAGTGCTATTACTCTTTATAGATGCTTGTCTACTTGACGTTTTGCTATCTTGTTTGTCTTCATCACCGGCGTTCACTTTGGTTTTTTCGCTGTGGAAGGCCATGTTATCGAAACACTGGGCTGGTACTAAATTTACAGACTTCATCATCGGTATCGCTATAGCTAGTGCGGGACTTAAATCGCGGGGGCTTGGTGTGAGTCGAGTTGCTACAGATAAATCCATTCCGGGCATTAGGCTTGCGACTGTCGAAAATGAAGAATAAATTAATTAAAATAAACATAATTGAAATAAACATTGCAAAATGTTAATACGTGTTATGTTTACCACAATTTACTACATACATCGTTATTTACACAAATAATAAGCTAGAAATAATAATAATGAAAGAGCGGATTATTAAAATAACAACAATAATTAAAATAACAGATAATTAAACAGATAATAAAAATCAAGCTAATTCGTAGCATGCCATTGTTGTAAAAATGTCGAAAAGAGGAAACACAACAAAACAATGACACTCTGTAAACAATTGTTTTTAATTCATGACAAAAAACAAACAACAATAGAACAAGACAAAACAAGCAAAATATGGTAGTTATGTTAGTTTAAAATATTGAACGAAAACTATCGTAATATTGTTTTTTTATGAATTGTACGAAAACGGAGTCATATGAAGGATACGTATATATGTGAGTTAATGTTGTTTTTTTTAAAGAAGACTAGCAATGTTTTCAATATCCCAAGAATTCTTGTTACCCATTTCAACTAAGCTTGCTAAAACTAACAACTAAAACTAAGCTATGTAATATAGCTTGTGCCAGGAAATGTCCTTAAAATAACAAGGCTATTCTCGTCAAGGGCTGGTAACGCATTTGAAATGCAGGTGTTGCAAATGTTTCTATGCGGCGTTGATTGCTTTCCATCCGGCGACACGCTTGCTCGTTTGCCTTCATATCTCATTAAAAAAATGCTTACATCAATAGTACACTGGAAAATACGAACTCACGATTTAATATGTTAAGCTTGCTCCTTACTGAGTTATCTATAAAGGCAGCTGATTTTAGCCATAAAGTGTTAGATGCTTGTTTCTTAACAACGGATCACGTAAACTAAGTATGTGGGTGGGTTATGATGCTTAGGGATAACCGTCGTCCATAGATAATATTTGCAACGTAATAGGTATTATAAATGCGTTCTAGATTTGTCATAGACACATACCCTCGTCACTTGATTGACCCAATGTCGTAGCTTATCCCGAGAAACCCGAAGTTGGTAAATTTCATAGTTGCACCGTTCTTAGCACAAGATTGCTTTTAAATCTTGCGGCGGTGGACTGTCATAATTTTTATTTATTAAAATGGAATTGTTCCAGTTATCAATTGTAAAGCAGCTTTGTAAAAATGCTGCTATTTCTTAATAAAACTAGGTTCATGTTTTATATAAACTAAGTTTGTCCAAAAGCTATAGCAGATGGTACATTTACATGTAATATGTACGTGTATCAAATCTGTCTGAATGCGTTGTTTAAACGAGTGTCATTTGCTTAGCGTCTGTACCTGTTTCATTCGTAAAATGGGTTAGCAAAAATCGGGTTACTTGAGATTTTTATTTTTTTACTCGTTTTTTTAGTATAAAACAAACAAGTATTGTACCATTTTACAATCCTGATTAAATGCGCCATCTTTTAATGGCACTTGCCCAGGCACTCTAGTTCTTTTTTTTTACAGGAGGGCCTTTCAAATTCGACATATTTTGAAAATTTTAAATTCATAGGTTAACAAATAGTCTTAATTCTAGGAAACTTGGGGCAATTGTTTCATTATTTTTCACTGTGATTCTAGAAATGTTATTTAGGGTTACGGTTCCAAAGTTTAAATGAACAAAAATAATAAAAATTAACCACAATAACCGAAAAATGGTTACAGTTCGACCAAATACATCGTATTACATAAGGTTTTTCTTAAATGCCCATAATTTTCAAACTGCATCTTTAGTCATATAATTAAAATTTTCCTTTCCTTCTGTAACGTGATCTACCATTTCGACATTATTACGATAGTTTTCAATGTATTTTATGCTTTATACAAATGTTATTTGGTGAGTGGCAACAACTAGATTGGTACCGCTGTGTTGAAATGTATTTTTGATGCTTCAGGTGTTGAGTTACAAAGTGCTGGAGTTCGATGGTTGTTGCCTGAAAAACAGTTTATTACAGGCTGTCAAATATTATGTAACAGGTTATATGAAACGAACCTTTGTGTCGATGGATCGGATGTGGTCTTTTTATTTATAACAGCACAACAATATGGTGATATGTATACAAAATATATATCTATATAACTAATACCGCTTGCGTATTCATACTAATTGCTGATTCATCAATATTATAGTTTGGATGAATAGATGAATAATTATTATAGTTGAATGAATAATCGCTTGAATGGTATCAGTATGCTTAGCTACAGTGGTCACTTCGGACGAATGATCTAATACAACATCGATACAGGTAAAGCGGTTAACTTGATTAAGCGTCTAATCTAACGCAGGACTTTTCCTAAAATATTGACAGAATGATGTCAAACCTTCCCGCCGTTCCCGAGGATGCAATGGAACCTAGACGTTGGCTTCTCTGTGCTGCTTGAAGATGTCGTATTGTGCAATGATGGTGATGGAAATGATGTCGGGTTAGTGATTAGTATGGTATCAGTAATCCGTTAAGCTAGTTCCGTATGTGCGGGCGACATAGTAGCCCGTTCTTGGGGGCCTTCGACGCCAGTACTGTGTGTCGCTTATTAAAGCATGTTTAAATTTTTTCTTTTGCAGTTGTTTGGTGTAGTTTGGATCATAGCCTCAAGCTCACTACGATCACCATCTGTGAAATATTACACTGCATAAGCCAAGGTTAGTCGGGTGATAATATTAGATTAGTTTTCGTTAACATTAACATGTGCCAAGTTAATGTGACCTTCTAAATTTTGAAACCATCGACATGAATGTTAATTTTTTTTAAAACATTTTTACCTGTTTCACTATATTTTTTGTAAACGTGTCTAGTTAAAGATTTTAACAGTATTTTAAGGATGCTTCTAAAGACATTTAGTTTAAATAAAAATAAAAAATATTCTTTTATAGAAGAGTTAAGTGTATGCTTCAGACAAGTGCAACAACCTAATAAAAAAAAACTAATAAGAAATTACCGTCGTAATTTTGCTTGGTAATTTTGTTATCCTACTCTTAAGTCTTCGTTAAAGATGGATCTTTTACCTCCCTCATATTATTCTAAACTCCCGTGAGTCACTGAGTCTTGGAGGCTGAACCCTCCCATAATTATACTTTCCTTAAAGGTGGGCAACGCTTCTGCACCGCGGATGTCTATGGGCGGCGTTGATTGCTTTCCATCAGGGGACACGCCTGCTCGTTTCGCCTCCTATCCCATAAAAAAAGGGATAAATGGGTCACATTTTTCATTAACAATTCCGTTCATTTGTTTTAGTTCTTTCTATTAATTTTTTTAAATAATTTTAGGATGTGTATGTGCAACTTTTTGATTGTTTCTATTACCTTGTGGCTAATTGATAGAGAATGCCTTAACGCTTTAATTTGGCCAATACATACGTTTTATACTAAATTTTATTAAAAATAGAAAGTTTTTAAGAACGTATAGCTATTTTTAAAACAAGCTATAGAAATCGAGTGGTTTTATGAAAAATATTGTGAAACAGATACACTTAAGTGATAGTATTAGTTGTTATTTATTATTATTACATTAGTTTCATATTTAAATGTTGAAAAATATAAAAATGAAATTAAAACCAAGTAAAATAAATTACAAAAATAGTCAAATTTACTTGGCACTATATCTACAGGTAAATTAACTATAGAATTGTTAAATTCACTAAAAGTTCAATGAAATAAGGATTATTTCAATTTTGAT
The DNA here is from genome assembly GCA_031353405.1 of Baronia brevicornis. Taxonomy (NCBI): domain Eukaryota; kingdom Metazoa; phylum Arthropoda; class Insecta; order Lepidoptera; family Papilionidae; genus Baronia; species Baronia brevicornis. Next base: position 1,159,799 of record JASFAT010003679.1, read on the forward strand.
GTAAAATTTTCGACTATTATAGGATACTTTGTACAACTAGCCAATTTTAGTATTTATATTTTATAGCTGTGTTCAATTAACAAGTGCCTGGTTCTACAAGTGAAATACACCTATATTATCAAAGACCAACTGAAAGAGAAGTAGTCGAGCGGTCACTTTCGGATTAGCTTTTAGTGTTCAAAATTTATCATACCGTCGGCCTAGTTATCAGAAAATGTAAGTTCATATGAATAAATTTTGGAGGAAAAACAACAAAAAGAATTATTTTCGTTTATATATTCGTTTTATAAATTTTTATAAAACCATTCTTACTTAAGACATAAACAGAGGTATTATTGAGCTAAATACGAAGTCTATCCATAAATATGCTTTGATATTATCCATTAGATGGCAATAAGAGTGAGAAGTGAGGAAGAAATGATGATTTGGAGGTACAATTAATCAACAACCTGCGGCAGTCCACAGCTGGACATAAGTCTCCACCATGAAGCGCCACCTAACCCGGTCTTCGGCTTCACGCATCCAGTTTCTGCCAGCCGCCCTGCGCAGATCGTCTCATCATCTAGTCGGGGGGGGGGGGGGGTACACACTACGTTTGTCGAGACGCGGTCTCCACTCCAGCACTCGTCTGCTGCCGACAAACGTGACTAGGCCATTGCTACTTTAGTTTGCTAATTCGAAAGACTATGTCGGTGACTTTAGTTCTCTGGCGGCTTTTTCATTCCGAATCATATCTACCAGAGAGACTCCGAGCATAGCGTACAAGTTCCAATAATTAGGCCAACGGTACTTCCTCGGTCCAGTTGGTCTTCAATAATCAGGATATGTTATATATTTTATAAATATCTAATAACTTTAATCCAGAAGCAATTTCGTAAGCATCTATATATAGACTCTTTAATTTTTATCATAGCAACTGTGTATTTAATGATGCTTCTAAATGTATATATTTACACTAATTTAAAGAAGTGATAAAAGACCATGTGACTGAACACTCATTATCAACAGAATTTTCATATCTATCATTTACACAGAAATATTTGCAAAAAGTATAATAGAAAATATTATATATTAGATATATTATTAGAAATTATCGTCATGCTCTTATAAAATTGTTATTAATTGAAAACTTTATCTAAAGATTTACCTTTCAAAGTGTCTTTGAAAGGTAAATTTCTAGATAAAGTTAGATTCTTATGAACGTATGTAAAATGATATATCTATTATAATATTTTTGCAAAAAGTACAATAGAAAAATAAAATAATTCAAATAACTCGAGCGAAAATTATCTCCATGTTCTCATAAACTCAACCTCATCCTTTTTATTGAAACATCTTTATCCATCTACGAGGAAGGAACGGATAAGTATTGACGTCATCGCGTTTTAGAAGTTATACATAGCGCTTATTCAGAACTGTCAAATTTTACATACGTTCATAAAAGCTTGCATTTTTGAAAGGTAAATCTTTAGATAAAGTTTCCAATTAATAACAATCTCATGGGACTGAAGCATGACGATGGTGTCTATGCCGACCTATTATGTGCTCAAGAAATTTATTTTATTCCTTTTTTCCCCTGAAATTTCAAGATTTTGGGGAAAAGGCATAATGTTGTTAGAAATAATATTGTATTTTCCCTAAATGCTGATTAATTTAATACTATTTAAGAGAAAAACAAGCATATAAGTTAATTTATTATTAGGTGCGCAATTAAGTTCTCACTGTGTATCATTAGTCATCAAAAGTCGTAAGTCTTTATGAATAAATTCTACAGGAACAACAAAAGACTGATTTCCTTTCATAGTTTTAGAAATTTTTATAAAACCATTCTTATTTTAGATACGGAAAGAGATATTATGAGGTACCATCGGATACGCTTTAAGACTATCCGCTAGATGGTATATACAGCATCCAATGGCTTCAGCAGTAAGTGTTGGTCGATTTTGACTACGAGCGAGAACTTTGTTGCGCCTGTTAACCTTCACCACCTTAAAAAACTTTGATAAAGAAAATTATAGAAACCCATATTTACGTAAATAGTTTTATGTCCAATTTGATCATAAAAGTCTATAAATTGTATTTGTACAGGATTTCAATTGTATATTTTCATCTCTTTCTAATTCATATGTATGAGTATATTACAAAATACGGGATCATCAGAAGCGAAATGTTCAATTCGTTAAAGCCCGTTTATGTTTATTCTATTATGTATTATATTGTATATACTCTATATATATAGAAGATTTACTATAAAACATCTTACCCATGTTCGGCCCCATCATATCCTTGGGATGATTGGTTTTTATAGCATTCATCCTGCGATTCATAGCTTGCGGTCCCAAGCCAGCTGATAAAGGCCCAGGTGTACCCCCAGGCACCCCAGGCGCTCCTAAATTTTAAGGTGAATTATAATTTTTTTCCATATACAGATTTGACATAGGTATTGTTAGAAAGGGATGGGGAGCACGATTCTAATACACATTACATAATTAATATAAAACTCTGCAGAGTTGTTGCTAGTATAGAAACGAATGGGAAAAAAACCACATTCAACAACAAAAACACAATTAATGCTAGTAACACAATAATCTAGATCAAGAGACTCACACTACTTTTTTTTAATGGCAACACTCACAAATATTACGCCAGTGTCAAGTAAAATATGTTAACATCAAATCTCTTGAAATAAAACTATTCAATTTATCACGTTACGTCTCGATAAAATGGCGGCCATTTTACCAAAATAGGAGATTTTGGTAAAACTTTTGGACTTTTTCAGTAAACTTAAAAAGTCACAATACATTCATTTTTATTTTTTAGCACATCACTTATACGTTTTAATCGAAATATATTGTATAATACACCACCACAATTAAACTGATAATAATATAAGGTTATGAAAATAAAATAAAAACACAACGTCACTGATTACATTTGGCGAGAAACGTCGGCTTGTTGCTTTGGCTTGTATATCTGTTGTTATGGCAACCAGTAAATATTCTGGTGAGTTTTATATTTTGGAACATATAGTATTATTAGTCTTCACGGCATCATTATTTAAATTTTTAAAGAGATTGACTGTTTTTTTCAATTTAGTCATTTTTTTATTTAATAAATACATTTCGTAGTTCACATTTAATATGAATCTAAGCTCAGTTATTAAAGCTTTCAGCTACTTTAAGATAAACGTTATTAAAATATGTAATTATTTATAAATAAATTTTACAGGAACAACGAAAGACTGATTTCCTTTCATTGTTGAAATAATTTTTATAAAACCATTCTTATTTTAGATGTAGAAAGAGATATTTTGAGGTATCATCGGATACGCTTTAAAACTGTGGTGAGGCGTGGCCCCGACATGACAGTTTGTGATCATTAAAATATTACAGTCTATGAATGTCAACCTTCGCAAGTCGGAGAGGCACTCTTAGAAAAAGAAGAAGTGGATGTCTATGGCGGTGTTGATTGCTTTCTATCAGGCGAAACGCTTGCTCGTTTGCCTTCCTATCTCATAAAAAGCGTTTTTTGTCTTAACCATAATATATACGGGGTATACAATTAAGTTACTCACTTAGTGGAGGTCTTGTGGGTTCAACGTTTATGACTCTTCGTCTTTTCTTGGGCAGTTTCGCTCTCGCTTGTGTGTGCGAGTAGTACATGGCGAAGTTTGAGACGATAACTGGTACTGGTAGGGCTATCGTTAACACCTGTTTGCATGAAATAAAAGATTTGGAAAAAATTTACATGGGTTCACGTCAGCATCATGCTAATGCTTAATGTCTATAGCTATGAGCTCTATAGACATACTTTAAACACAGTTAATGCGCGCGCGGCTGCCTACGTACACGCACCACGCCAACACATTGTATATACCCGATTGTATGTGTGTGCGTTGGACGCTACATGGATGGATAAAGTTTTGTGAGTCGCGTCAGCAACATGTGCATGTAATAGCAGCATTTAATAGTAGAATTACTTTGAAATTTTAATATACATACTGTTCTCATGACTGCCTTCGATTATATATATATATATATATATATATATATATATATATATATATATATATATATATATATATATGTATACAGTAAATCCGATAAAGGTTTTGCAGGGCGATGTCAGATTGTCGAATTTGCCGGTTTATATGTAGTCCGGAAATTTTTGAATAAGAGTACATAATCAGACAAATTACAAATCAAAGAATCTATTTGAACTACGTATTATACCACATAATTAAGTACATATATAATATGAATCTGTAAATATAGAACATACTAAACCACTAGTGGTGTCGTGTATAAGTTATAACCTGTCCAATCATGTATTATATTTGTGAAGACATGCCCAAATCTTTAAGTACAATCAACAGTGATAGGCCTGTTGGATTACAAGGGGCGCCGAATTAGACAGAGTACGGATTATGGAGTGTCCACTGTATATAGACTGTATATAAAATTCTAGAAATCCGAAAGCGAAACCTTTCCCTCTGAGCCGATTAGGTCCTCGCAATTCATTATTTTGATTAGCTAGAAATTTTATTTAATAAATTATACAAAGCAATTATTAATATTCATTTAATGAGTATGTTATAGAATAATTTGGTATAACTTACAATTACTTGATTGAATTGGCTCAGTGGCAAATCTAATGCTTTCTTAATCGATATTCGTGGATTCGTTTCCCTTGTCAAGGAAAGTTGCAAAGTGTTATCCCCACCATTTGAATGAGCGGTGATACAGTACGATGTGCTTTTTCTGAAACTTCATTCTAATATCATCCTGTGGAATCCCCTTCCTTCAGAGGTATTTTCAAACCTATACCACATTTAAACCTTCAAAACAAACCTACCTAAGCCACCTAAAGTGTTGCGGATGTATACGGGCGGCGTTGATTGCTTTCCATCAGAAATCACGCTTGCTCGTTTGCCTTCTATCCCGTAAAAAACAAATATTTGTCTAAGTCACAAATATTCATTTTATGTCTAGATATTTGTGTGTTTTCAATTACCCCCACGAGGTGGGAATTTATAGTCTGGAGCTATAAGTGTAAAACTACTACTATGAAAACGATATACACCGTGACTTTTTAATTACCTGAGAAAATTAAGTAATATATATAGTTATCGATATACCTTAAATTTGGCAAAGAAAAAAAAATATTTGTATGAAATATTTATTAAAAATGTCCTTAATATACACCAAAAATTATACAACAAAAAATCTTGCTAATTCAATCATTATCACATCATTATCATTCCAATATGAACTGCACCCAAACCAACCTAATTTGGTCGCGTAATATTTACAGGATTTCTTTGAAGTCCCATAAAACAATATTTTTGTATGAACGCTATAATATTTGAATGTTACTTACTGACATACATATTTTTACACACGCGAATTTTAGTTTTCTCGGGTAATTAAAAAGTCACGGTGTATAAAAACTTACACCAGCCAAGGCGCATAGAGCGCCAACGAACATTCCGACGTAGGTCTTCGGTGCCATGTCTCCGTAGCCCACCGTTGTCATGGTAACCAATGCCCACCACAATCCTAAGGGTATGCTATTGAAATCATTGTGCGGATTCGTTTGTATCCGTTCCGCGTAATAAACTAGACTTGCAAATATTACTATTCCAAGAACTAGGAAGAACACCAACAGCGTCAACTCTTTCGCTGACGCTCTGAACGTCTGTATCAGAATCTTCAGGCCCGACGAGTGTCTGGTCAGCTTGAAGAGCCTCATTATCCTTATGATCGAGAAGAACTCCAGTATGTCGGCGTTCTCTACATGAGACGCGTACTTCTGGAGGATAAGATCTATGTAGAAACTCATAGTGGCAATGTAGTCGATGATGTTGACGGAGGATTTAACGAACTCGCATTTGTTTGGCGACGAGATGAACCTGACGAGTATCTCCAGGGTGAACCAGGCATTACACACGCACTCAATGTAGAAAAAAGCAATGTGGGCGTTCGTTTGCACTTTGTCCAACGCCCAGCTCTGCGTCTGGTTCGCCGTCGTGACCGTATAGTTCCTTATCACTGGCACTCTCATATCCGGATGAGTCTTTAGGCAGAAGGATATGATCGACACGCATATAAAAAACACTGATATCACACCAATTATCTGAAAGAAGAGAACAAAGTTTGTGAATAGTTGTGTTTAATTTTGAGTTTTTTGATCCAATATTAATATCAGCCGCGGCAGTCCAACGCTGAACATAGGTCTCACCTAAGGCTCTTTTAGTGGTAGAGTCACGTTGCAGACGAATACTTTGTCAAGAATGGCATAGTATTTGTCTGTAGCATGAATGGGCAGGCTCGCCCGGGGAAGTACCACATTCCCACAGAAAACCAGAGTCTAAGTGGTAGCTTAGCTACCGCGCTTCGTACGATGAGTGACTGACTTCCGGAGGCCCAACACCTTCCCCCTCATCCTCCCACTCCCGTAAGACACTTTCCTTAAAGGTCGGCAACGCTTCCGCACTGCCTATGACGCTACGGATGTCTATGGGTGGCCTTGATTGCTTTCTATCAGGTGACACGCTTGCTCGTTTACCTTCCTATGCCATAAAAAAAAGACTTTACTTTTGAGGTACCACACAGAAAAATGTCCATAGGAGTGAGATCCGGTGACGTGGGTGGCCAAGGCATATCGTCGAAACGGCTTATTAATTCGTTAAGGAAGAAATCACGGAGAAAGTCAATGATCTCTCTAGTAGTGTGAGGCGTGGCGCCATCTCGTTGAATGTGCGTGAAGTGAAGGCAGGATGTTCTCTCAGTATTGGCAGAAAATAAACAGCAAGCCGTAGTTGTGCGGTAGTAGTCCGGTTCCCTGTAGGACACCCTAGTAACCTATTTCGTCTAAACCACTTTTGTCCAAAGCAGAGTAGATCATTATAATGTACATAAGATTTGGATTTATTATAGCTGTTTATAATCTGTGTTTATATACATTTTTCTATATGAATGTGAGGCTTGGACGCTTAAAGAAGACCTCAGAAAACGTATAGAGGCGTTCGAAATGTGGGCACACAGACGGATGCTCGTCATTAGCTGAGCTCAAATGACGAAGTTCTCCGACAAGTGAAGCAAAAACGTGAACTTCTGCAGACCGTCAAAGGTAGAAAAGTTGCTTACCCCGGTCATATCATGAGACATGACAGGTACAAGTTGCTGCAACTGATCATGATGGGAAAAATCGAGGGGTAAATAACAAGTTGGTCGAAAAAGAAAGTCTTGGCTACGTAAGTAATATCAGGGAGTGGACCGGGATAGCGGGTGCTCCTGAACTGCTGCAACTCGCGAAGAAGGAGAAGGAAAGTTTTGCTGCATTGGGTGCAAACTACTCGCTACTCGGAAAGAAACTTTTAGAAGAAGAAAATAATCTAAGAGGGGCGGTTTCTTAACACGAATGTAAACGACGGTATAAATATAAGAGAGATATATTGAAAGTTCAACAGGTTTGGCGTACAGCCAAAACTACGCTTGCTTCCACTTAGAAAGTTTGCAGCAAAACTAGAGAGCCAATATAAAAGAAAAGTTTCAAATAGTACTGACGAATGCACTAGGGGTCGTTTATAACAGTTAAAAAGGAAACATGTTCTTCATCAAAAATCTATGGGTTCGCGTCAGCAACATGCTAATGCTTAAGGTATATCTATGGCTATGAGTATATCTATAGACATACTTTAAACACAATTAATGTGGGCGCAGGTGCCTACGTACCCGCATCACGCCAATATATTGTATATACCCAATTGATGTGTGTGCGTTGGACGCTTCGTGGATGGATAAAGTTTTTTTTCGCGTCAGCAACATGCTGTAGTAATAGCAGCATATCTGTAGCTGTCACCCTCACGAGTTCTATAATATTAGTGTTGTGTGCATCTATACAAATAAAGTTTAATTTTTTACGTGGAAAGATCTATGTGTGTATGCTTTGCGTCGTTCGTTATATTGTGTTTTAATTTGATTCTTTCAATTGTTGAATTGTCACATAATTGTGCAGTACAATAGTGAGTACTTAATATGTTATTAATATTACAACTAGTTTGAAATTTCAAAACACAGGTTTAAGTTTTCACTTCTATTGGCAGTCCTTATTCAATTTCTTTTATTTTTAAAACAAGATTAATTTAATAAGACTAGAGATCTTACTCTAATAATGCGTGAGCTTGGAAAATATAGCTTACATCAATAGTTAACTCGAATCTACGACTTGTAATTATAAGAGCAATATTTAACCAATTAAAATATTGCTGTTCATCCTCGATTTCTATCAATATTTAGCTAACTTAGGGTAATTCGATCTCTATAGTTCTCTCGTTTTTTGTATTCAGTTGTTGTTAAGCATTTATCAAATGGATGGGACAACAAAATTACCTTTGGACCGTTTAGGTGTGATAATTCTAATGAAGCTAAAACGTGCCAGATAAAAACACTTAGCAGTAAAGTCCTTAGTTAAAACACTAAGTTTATTTACATAAATTTGCATTAAAGCACAGAAAATGGAAGGGAACCCTCAAGATTGATGTTGTATAATTAAACTAAGCCAGTTGAAAGGATTACAATGTACTTATCTAACTTTAAATGGTAGTTCTTGAAATAGTAGTTCGTTTTTATTGGTATTTCGAAGTCATTATCACGCCATTTACAAAAAACTTTTGGAAATTGAAATTCTTTAACTTAAGGAATCAAGGAGGTTGGATGTAATTCCTTATTTCTATACAAGCAATAGCTTAGTTTTAATATTTCTTGCTTGACAGTCAAGTCAGTTCAGAAGTTCTTGGTTCAAATCGGGTCAAAATTTATTAAAAAAAAAATGTGTTTCTGAAATATATTCATTTTATTGTGTCTAAATTTATTTTCTTAATAGAAAACGCAACAAACATACCACCAACATATACCTTTAGGAGGAATAGTAAACACAACAAACATACCTTTCCACATCAAAAATTTCAATATAAAGTTGTACAAAACATCGCCTGATGTGAGTTTCTAGAGGATGTTAGTAAAAGTTAATGTTTCGTCATTTAAGCGCCATAAGCCTATTTTTTTTGGGATCATAAGCTAGAATCTACCTACAACTGACATATTTTATCAGTCAGTGTTAATATTTTTGAATATATATATTTATTGACTTGTAGTTCTTTTCTTATTTTATCTATATTTGGAATAATAAAAAATTTTTATTCCACGTGATAGTCACAAGTGATATTATAGTTAGAGACAAGATAAAAATAATTTATCTTTACTATCTTTGAAGACCAAGGAAAACATACCTTAACCAAATTACCGAAGTTTTCAAGAATCGCCAGGTTAAGAGTACCCTTAACCTGGCGATTCTTGAAAACTTCGGAAGGAGTGTGGTGGAAGCAAAGAAATTATGCTGAGATCGTTGCAGATGGGGATTTGTGGTCTCTGCTTACCCCTAACAGGGAAACAGGCGTTATGATATATGTATATATATTACCTTTGCAGCATTCGAACTGTATGGTTCATCAAAGAGCGACCACATTTGCGGTTTGATCTGCTGCCACCAGGAGACGGTTCCATTGTAGTAGTCCTCTTCGAAGCCGAACTTGCGTGCAACCTCCTCATCAGATGGCTTCTCCGTGTCGAGGTCAAGACGGTCAAGGACGGCTAGAGTCTCTTGGGTGTCTCGATGCTAAGAAGAAATTAAAAGGTTAAAACTCAATTGACAATCACTTCTTACTTAATTTCTTTTTTTTTTTATTCTATTGATTGTGATGCTGTCTATTTATAAGGCATTGATGATTTCTTTAAAAAAATGTTGGATTAACAAACGTTTATAGTCGTATTTTTCTTAGCGTCGGTTTTTTTATGTGGAAGGTTCGTTAACCCACCGCACAATCATCCAAATGGTAGAAGACTATAACTAATGTTGATCAGTCCACTAAACGTAGTCGAGAAGGGCAGCTAGGGAGAGAGCGAAGGGAGATAAGGGTATGATCTGTAATACAGCATGTATTACAGATCATTCTTTTTTTTCAATTGGAGAAGATCGCTCTGACGAAGGAAATATATATGTCTACCATCAGTTCAACGGCCTGATGGTCGTAGTTTCGTTGAAGTGGTGCAGTAAATGCTGATTTGGAATAACTTCAATTAATTAACTAGCGAGAAACCTACAAGATCCTGACCAGTGACCGGTTCTCGTATCGAAAGCCAAGACACACTTCGGATCGTCGAGTCAGCGGAGTAAGTAAATAAGTACATTATTGCTATTATATGATCATGATGGTGATGGGAAAAATCGCGGGCAAAAGACAAGTTGGTCGAAAAAGTAAGTCTTGGGTACGTAATATCGGCGAGTGGACCGAGATAGCGAGTACTCCAGAACTGCAGCACCTCGTGAAGGAGGAGGAAAGTTGTGCTGAAATGGCTGCCAACCTTCGCAAGTCAGAGAGGATCTTAGAAGAAGAAGATTACTATTATAGTAGATTATGGTTACTGATATATGATTACTATAATATTTACGGCATATTTCTGTTATAACATTCTTGTACCTAGTAATTTTTTTTACATCATTCTTTTGACCGTTCGTAGTTCATCCATTAAGAAGACGAGTAAAGGGAGAACAGAACTTACATCATATCCGGCCCAAGTCAACCTCACCTACATACGCTACTACGATGGTATTCGAATGGGTATCGGGTGCTCCCTGCTAGACAACAGACGAGGCTCTAGCGACTGAACAATGGCGGTATAAGCATAATACCATAGGGAAACCGGTTGGAAGAGGCTACAGCGAGCCTTGGAGTCCAAATAACTTCAAAAATGTCTGGTGCAGAAGACAACGGGAAACCACTGCACAAAATCTCCCTGTCAATTCAGACACACAAACACAATGGATAAAGGAAAGAAATGGTCGAAAGGAAATGGCTCCAACTGCCTGGCGTTCCTTTAATGGATCAGGAATGCGAATAATCCCCGGGTGGAAAAGTCCAAAAATGAGGCGCGAAATTAAAATCGATTAGTGGATTGTTAAATGCTCTTGGAAATAATGACGATTTAGTTTTTGTCAGATGTAGGTGATTCTGAATAGAGGGTTTTATTAGCTTTACCTGTGTATATGTCATCCAGCAGCAAGGCTCTACCTGATTTGCATCAAGTCCCCAAAACTCGAGTTCTTCTTCGAACAAAGGGCCACACACATCCGTAGGGTAGTGCAGCTTTCCAGTTCTAGATTTAAAGAAAAATTTAATATTACATTATGTATTTGGGTATTTCTGTCTCCTTATCTTATTTCTTATTTGAAATAAATATTTGTAAATTCTTCTTAAATTAAAGTATTCGCAACATCGTCCGCTGTAAGATCTAAATTAGATCGACTTCTATATAGATGAGATCTAAAATCTACATAAAAATACTATTATAATAAAAGCATCTATGGTAAAGTGAACTCGGTCACCTGTCATTACACCCATGATGGTTGCTGTATAAAATTTTTCACCTTTTTTGCACGATGGGATGAAAAGGCAAGAAGGAAGAAGTTAGACTTGGATCGAAGAAAATACAAATTTCCACACCGGCAAGTGCTAATGACTTAAGTTATGGGTAAGTTAAGGAAGACAAACGAGAAAGCGTGTCGCCTAATGGAAAGCAATCAACGTCATCTATACACATCTATATAACAACAAATATACTGTTGAAGCGATGTTGGTCTTTGATATATGTATCCTTGCGTTTTGAGGGTTCCAATGTTGTATCAGCTCGATAATACTGCTTAGGCTAAGGTCGTAGAGAGTACGCTTGCTAAGCTTGGGAATTATGACAACACCTCTCATGATGGTGATGATAAAAGAAAGAATTAGTAGACAACATTAATGTAAATGGGGCTATATCAAATCACAATGTGAAGAGTGAGTCGTAAGCCAATCTTTTTTTTATGGGATAGGAGGGCAAACGAGCAAGCGTGTCGCCTGATGGAAAGCAATCAACGCCGTCCACGGGCAACCGCGACACCGCAGGAGTCGCGGAAGCGTTGCCGGCCTTTAAAGTATGTATAGGCTTGTTTTTTGAAGGTTCCAATGTCGTAACGGTTCGGAAAGACCGCCGAGGGTAGCTGATAATATGCTCTATGGAGCATATACTCAATTGCTCATTGTGCCCTTGCATTCGAAGACCTTATCGAAGCGAATACTGTTGCAATTGCAGTGACGAATTACTGGGCCGATAAAATATAAGTCAAACCACTAATACGAAAAATAAAGAACACTAATGTGAATGTGAATGAATCGGTATTTATGGTATTGGTATACGGGTACGCGACCCTGGCCTCCCGAGCTACTACCGTATCACTCCTCGTCTTCCGTTGTGAGTGTATCATATTATTATCGTCCTGTCTAAATCCATCTTTTCCTTTCTTCTCCATCATTTTCCCTTTCTCTCCGCCAATCCACGGTCTGCCGTGCCAATGGATACATGGCTAGGGGCAAGATAAGTCGCAAGCGTGTCGACTGTTTCGGAATCGGGATCCCCCGTGTACTATAGTACCTCAGCATGCGGGGCTCTGCTGAGGCTGACCTACATCCTCCCCTGTGGCTCGTAGGATTCACATGATTTATCTTAACGTACCTAATTCGTCAACGGGGTTCGCCACCCATCACGTTCTGATTCCCACGAGGGCAAGAAGCGACGAACGGAGAGCCGTTTCACTACAATGGATGTGTGAGGAAGGATAGATGTAAAGATGGATGAGTGTGAAGGAAGCAAGGAAGGTGTGTCGGGATCGTGGTGGATGGAGATCTGTGGTATCTGCCTAACCCTACAGGGAGACAGGGGTGACGATATATATGTATGTACTAATTTGAATTGAAACAAGAAGTACAGAATAGCTAAGATAGAATTTGCATCAGATTAATTAATCAAATAGGAACAAGCTGAGATACACTAACAAACCTGACAATGACATATAGTATACTTGGAAGTTGTAAACGATCCTATATTAATCAATACGCTTAGATTGTCCCGACATGACATCAATCAATCACAATACTTAAGGACTTGACCCGAATTACAATGGCGCTAGACAAACTTCCACAAATTGTCTAACCCGTATCAATGGTAATTAATTTGGACCCTTCCATACATACGCAAACCGAAATAACAGATGTGCAATTGGAATGAGAAACACTCGGCGTTTCAGTAGTGATACGGGTCTGGTAGGCTATTACATGCGTTACTGCGCTGATGTAGAGTGTTGGTATTCAATGATTGAATTGTAATTGAAAAGTTAATGCATTTATAAACTTTTTATTTTCTGCTATTCCATTTCGAATAATTTATACTAGTTCAGCAACGATCATAGGGCGGTTGGTAGAAACTGGATTTTTTTATGGGATAGGAAGGCAAACGAGCGGGCGCGTCAACTGATGGAAAGCAATCAACGCTGTCTATAGACGCAGCGCATATCCGCAGCGCTATAGGCAGTGCAGAAGCATTGCGGACCTTTAAGGAAAGAGTCATTATGGAGTGGGAGAGGGAGGAGGAGGGTTTTGGACCTCCGGAACTCAGGCCGCTCACCATACGATGCACAGTAGCTAAGCTACCACTCAGACGCCGGTTTTCATTGATAGAGTGGTTCTTCCCAGGGCGAGCTGGCCCATTCTTGCCATAGTCAAATAATATGCCATTCTTGACAAAGTATTCGTCTGCAGCGTGGCTCTACCACTATTAATAAATGCTTATTGTTTGTGTAGACGCTACTATTCGTTAACAAGTAGAGTGAAATGATTATTTTTGGTAGAGGATGGCCAACGAGCAAGCAGATCATCTGATTGTTAGTAATCATCGCCGTGTAGAGATCTTCTACGCCAAGGTAGGCTTATGCGTTACCAAGATCGAGGACATGAATAATGGGGAAAAAGAATTTAATGGCAGGATGAAGGAAGAAATAACGGAAAAAAAGTAAGGCTTCCAGGTCGTTGCACACACCGTATGAAATGCAGTAACACGGTAAAATTTTAACGCCCGATTTCTATGAATGAAATACTTACTGAATAGAGAGAAGTTATCGAAATACCTGTAATAGTTGAGGACCTGCGCGAAGACCCCGGGGTGGCGATCGAAGAAGTACTCGTTAAGCACGGGATCGTAGTTAGCGAGCGCCTCCGTCAACCGGGAGAGCCTGGTCGCCGGTATCTTCTTCAGGGTCGCTTTGTAGGTTTCGTGGCGGATGCCGCCCACGTTGAGAACCACGCGGTTCTCCGCGTCCATATTCAGGAGATTCATTTCTGTGGACAATGCTCTATATAAATGATCGAGTCAGGCGTTGATTTGCGTAATTCTATTACAAAGGTGCACATTAAAGCTCACTTTGCTAAGATTCGCGAACACAAATAAGAAAAATAATATTGTGTGTTTACGAAGTAGTGTATAGTGTTTACAATTATAATTATTATCGATAAACTAAAACGAAACCTCCAGCACTTGACTATGATCATCAAAGTTGATTATGTCAAACATACATTACCATTTTTCACTATAAACACAATGCCTGTCACCTCAACACAAGGCATCTTCAGGTGAAGTAGACTTCACGATAGATAACCGTCTCATAGTCTCATAATATCTCAGAATTATCTCATCTCTCAGCATCTTTTATCGTTTTTACCATGGAGGGTGCTCCGACAAATTGTTCGGGATAGTTCTGGCCGCTGAATTCCACTACTACACACGACCCACATACGCTCTCTTGACTGCGCGATCCTCCCCCATCCTCTCAACGTGGCTCAGCTAACGAAGTCGGTGAGCCTTAGTCGGCTACTATTTTTCCCTATCATGCTTCTTTCCATTGCGTTTTGGCATACTTCAAGTTTCTTTATATCGGCTTTTTGTAGAATTTGTATAGAAAGAATAAATAAATAAGGTAATAGGTGTCACCCTCTTAATCGATACCCTTCAAAGCCTGCTTTAACACGTTGCGTACTAAGCGTGATTACGTAGAGTTTCCCGCCGGCTCAAGTTTTTCTCTCGGCGCACTAGAACGATAGCGGAGAGATATGCGGGAATACCAACAATGTAACTCGAGTAGATCCGTGCAATGTCGATTATCTTCATTTAAAGTGCCATCGATCTATGTAATTGATACATTGTTTTGTTCCGAAATAAACTTATTGGTAAGTAGCTTATTTTGGATTTTGAAACGTTTATCGATTTCCCTTGAAAGCGATAATCGTTTCGGTTAGAGATCTGCAAGGGATCTCACTGCAGACATCATAGATTATTCAGTTAAGAAGCATATTTTTTCTGAAACACACCAGTAATTTCATGCGACATAGTATAATATAATATGTTATCCTATATAAATTAATAAAAAGTAGAGTTTAATTTGTGTATTTTTTTATATTTTTACGCTGTATATTCTATATTTATACTTCAGAACTTGTTCCTAAATATAAATCTTATTTGACTTCAACAAGAAAAGCGTCACCCGTACTTGGGTGACGCGGGCCCCACTAAAGCATGCCCGTCACCCAAGTACGGGTGACGCGATACGCAAAGTGTTAAACGAAAAGTCATACTTGCGAAATCTCCTCGGACGCAGGAAGTCAATACGAGCTGTGTGTTACGGAGATCGGCTTTGACCGCGTCGTAACATAACCGCTATATAATCGCCTTCCAATCTGCCGGGCTTGGTGCGTGGTGTCATCGCTTGAACGGATAATATTGGCTCTGTAAATAAATATTATTATACAATAAAAATACCTGAATACGATAAAGCTGTTAAAGCCAATAGGCTACCAGCATTAACATCTTCGAATCTTAATAATAATACAATAAAAATTATTGTTAAAACCCTTGCGGCTCGTGGGATTCACTAAGACGAATTTAATTTACCTAATTTGATAAAAATGACGGCGACGTGGTACGCCAACCGTCACGTCCTGATTCTCACGAGGGCGAGAAGCGACCAATGGAGAGCCGGTTCGCTGCAATGAATGTGAGAAGAAGGATGGATGAGTGTGGTAGAAGCAGGGAGGGTGTGTCGGGATCGTAGCGGATGGAGATCTGTAGTCTCTGCCATCCCCTACGGAAGATAGGCGTGACGATATGTATATATGTATTTTATGTGTGACATTTAAGAGGTGTAATTAGATGGAACATATTGGGATCCACTAGGCAGGCATAAGCTTAGACACACTGATTCCATCATTTTTTGGTTTTTTCTATACATATATATACATATAATTAATGGAGTCAGGCGTTACTTTGCGGAAATCCATCACTATGTGGACAGTCAAAAGTTTTACTTAGCTAAGATCCGCGACAAGCAAAACAATAACAGAAAACTAGTAATGTCTGTTTTTTTCTGCTGGATGAAGTGGATTTATTTGGAACTTAAACCAAAAACTTACCGAAAATCGGCTATTAATTCTCCACCCACTAACCACTATACACAACACCAAACACACACTACCACTTTTCCACCTTGTAAACGACACGTGTTTCGCCCCAACACGAGGCATCTTCAGGTATAGTAGTTGTGTTTTTTTGGCATCTTCAGGTATAGTGTGTGTGTTTGTGTGTGTAAAAGTTCTTCAGTTTTACTGTATGTTCATTTTTGAATTAAAATTAGAATATGAAAATAGAAAAAAAAATATGACACCTTTTTTTACAACTAAAATTAAAACCTTAATATTATACAAATAAACAAGAAGATAGTAATTTTAATCTCACAAGTGTCATAAAATGGTTTTTGCTCAGCATATTCCAGGCGTTCTATTGGATCACCTGGCGCTGGTTTTCACAAAATTATTATTTTATTGACAAATTATTGAAAATTGTATGGATTTATTGTGTACGTATTTACATACTGATGAAGTATCTATATACATATGTATCTGTGTGTATATGTATGTATTGAATTATATAATATTGTTTTTTTATTTATATGTTCACGCCTTACCTTCGCAGGGGTTGGCAGAGACCACAGAGCTCCATCCGAGCTATGATCCCGGCATACCCTCCCCGCCTCCACACACATCCATCCTTTCATCCATTCTTCCTCTCACGTTCATTACAGCGAAACGGCTCTCCGTTAGTCGCTTCTCGCCCTCGTGGAAATCAGGAAGTGTCGGGTGGCGATTCACGTCACCGTCATTTTTTAACAAATTAGGTATATTTAAATTCGTCTTAGTGAATCTCACGAGCCGCAAGGGAGGATGGAGGTCAGCCCCACCAGAGCCCCGCCCGATCCTGGTATGTTCGGCATGCTTGCGACTAAGCTCGCCCTAGTCACGCATCCATTGGCTATTACACACATACATAATTTTGTACCTTTTTTTATCTTTTCATCAATCTAAAGATTGAGCCTGCTAGGGAATGCCATCCGGGATAACTCCGTCCTTGTACTAAAAATGACATTAGGAATAAATAAATAATGTGTTCGTGTAACTCAACTTTCAAGATAAGAAATCATATTTCCCAGTTATCCAATACTCGTGGAGGATATTCAATATAAAGAGATGGCCACTGGGAAGTGCTTTAGATAAACGAATGAGTTCATATTGTCCCTTTTACGTCCAACTAGCTCAGTAAAGTGGGATAAACCGAAGTATTTTATAATATACCATATAAATATCATATTACATTATCCTGAATAAAGTCTTATCGAAATATCTTATACCATATTTATGAACCTTTGAAATGAAACCTCTATTGCTACGTTACGCTATTACCTTAACTAATGTACAAAAAAGTGATAACGATAGTGTATGCTCTCTAGGTTCCTTGATTTATGTACATATACACGCCTTTGCAAAAAAAACGGGCACCTTACACTCAATGGCGTTTTTATGGATAATATTAATATTTTTATGGTAAAGTGGTAGAGCCACACTGCAGACGAATACTCTGTCAAGAATGGCATAATATTTGTCTGTAGCTGAAGTGGGCCGGCTCGCTCGGGGAAGTACCACAATCCCGCAGGAAACCGGCGTCTCAGTGGTAGCTTACCTATCGCGCTTCGTACAGTGAGCGGCCGAGTTCCGGAAGCCCAACACGCTCATTACTCTCCTCATGCAAGCCCGCCGGTTAAGGGTACTCTTGACCTGGCCTTTCTTAAAAACTTCGGCAATTTGGTCAAGGTATGTTTCCCGTGGTCTTCCCCTACCGACCCTTCTATCCACATTCGCAATGTAAATTTCTTTTACCAGACGTCTTTCAACCATCCTCTCTAGTCTCTAGTAGAGAGAGGGTTTTTAAACGTATCATTAAAAATGAAGATGTGATGAAACATGGACTATCTTTTATCTATATAATCTTTATACATTTTCTAACGAATTCGCTCGAATAAACCACCCACACCTGTTATTTAAATATTCGCAGAGATTTATAAACTTATCTTTTGTGAAAATCCCAGCTGGCGGTTCGATAGCGCAGAAACGCCGCGAGGTAAGAGAGATCAAAGTGATCCAGAAATCAAGCAAACCATAAACAATTTACATTAGCCGATAAGTTCAAGTGGATTAAATAAATATGGCGCCATTCATATTCTATTCGCAAATACATGTCGTATACATGATTCTATTTTTACACTTATTACACCGATAGTCTCTTCATTATCCCTCATATAGCCAGAATTTAATGAAATAAAATACATTTTATTACACAAGTGAGGGTGTAAATCTCTAAATATAAATTTGAACATTTATTATATTTATAGTTTCTTCATTATTCCTCATATAGCCAGAATTAAATGAAATAAAATACATTTTATTATACAAGTGAGGGTGTTAATCTCTAAATATAAATTTTAACATTTATTATATTTATAGTTTCTTCATTATTCCTCATATAGCCAGAATTAAATGAAATAAAATACATTTTATTATACAAGTGAGGGTGTTAATCTCTAAATATTAATTTTAACATTTATTATATTTATAGTCTCTTCATTATTCCTCATATAGCCAGAATTTAATGAAATAAAATACATTTTATTATACAAGTGAGGGTGTAAATCTCTAAATATAAATTTTAACATTTATTATATTTATAGTTTCTTCATTATTCCTCATATAGCCAGAATTAAATGAAATAAAATACATTTTATTATACAAGTGAGGGTGTTAATCTCTAAATATAAATTTTAACATTTATTATATTTATAGTTTCTTCATTATTCGTCATATAGCCAGAATTAAATGAAATAAAATACATTTTATTGTACAAGTGAGGGTGTTAATCTCTAAATATAAATTTTAACATTTATTATATTTATAGTTTCTTCATTATTCCTCATATAGCCAGAATTAAATGAAATAATATACATTTTATTATACAAGTGAGGGTGTAAATATCTAAATATAAATTATAATATTTATTACACTTATAGTTTCTTCATTATCCCTCATATAGCCAGAATTTAATGAAATAAAATACATTTTATTATATGTGTAAGGGAGTAAATATCTAAATATAAATTATAACACTTATTACACTTATAGTTTCCTCAGAATTCCTCATATTGCCAGAATTAAATAAAAACAAAATATAACCAAAAAATGTTATGTATATGTTATTAAAATCGAAAAGTAGGAACCAAAGCAATAGGAAAATATATATATATATATATATATATATATATATATATATATATATATATATATATATATATATATATATATATATATATATATATATATATATATATATATATATATATATATATATATATATATATATATATATATATATATATATATATATGCGTTTCACCTACAATTTAATTAATTCAAATTAACGAGAACGATATCTTCTGGTAGGCTTAACTTCTCCTGGTATGTTAGTACTTAAGTATGCAATACTGTATCATAAGGCGCGAGTTGAATCTAGCCACAACGGTTTTCATTATGGAGTTGGAGCTATCCCGTATTCTGTGAAGCAACGAGGCTGTTCGTTTTCGCAAAATGGCCCAAAAGCAATCGGTGCGGGCTTTAACGAACATAACTTTCGTATTCATTAAATAATAAATAAGTATTATTAAGTCTTAATCACAAAATAAATGACAAAAACTAGATTTAACGATAGATAATTTTTTGTAAATTAAAAAAAATACTATAATTATAAAAAAAATAAAAAATCAACCCATAAAATTACGTCACATCTCTATATAAATATAAACTCATCAAAAACCTGACTCGACAAAAAACCTCTCAAAGTTGCACGCAACAATGTAAAAAGTTAAAATGAAAATCGATTCCACCAACTGGTGAATTTGCAGGTGACTTTATAAACCAAGCACAAGCAATTTACGCTTTAGAGTCAGATGAACTAAGTTTAAATTTCCGCATCCGACTTGCAAATCTTCTAATACGATTAACTTCGATGCAAATCTACTATATCGGGTTTTCCACGTAGTTGGAAATACATTCACCGAACGATAATCCAGTGGCTTATTTGGAGCGAATCCAATATGTTATTGTTGTTTGATTTATTAGGGTTTTAATAGTGACATTGTTAAACAGAGGAATGACAATGTTTTAGCATTTCTAGAGTTCGAGTTATCATTTCAATGTGATAGTGACTGACTGAAGAAGTATCACACCCTTGTAGAATGTTTATAGCGTTTCATACAATTAATGGCAGGAGGAGGAATGTTGGCATTCGGGGACCCAACTGCTTTCCCCTTCCTTTACTTTCCTCTTACTCTTCTATTACTTTCTTTCTCTAAATTTACCCTCAGATAGGCATTGTGTCATTTTTATGGGATAGGAGGACAAACGAGGAAGCGTGTCGCTTGATGGAAAGCAATCAACACCGCCTATAGACAACCGCGACACCGCAGGAGTCACGGAAGCGTTGCCGGCCTTTTAGGTATGTGTAAGCTTGTTTTTTGGAGGTACCATATCGTATCGATTCGGAAAGACTGCTTAAGCTAGCTGGTTCCACAAAGTGGTGATGATTGTAAAGAAGTTTCGAGAGAAGCGCACCGTAGAGGATTGCCACTCACCCTAGTGGTGGGGATGAAACTTTTCTTTACAACGAGTCGTGCGGTTGTGGAATTCGACAGCAGGAATTATTCCAAACAATTTCTCGAAGCATTCTACTCTGCAGTGGTCTGAGTGATGCAGATTTGTTTTTTTTTTATGGAATAGGAAGGCAAATGAGCGGGCTTGTTACCTGATGGAAAACAACCAACGACGCCCATAGACATCCGCTGTGCCGTAAGCACGTGGAAGCGTTTCCGGTCTTTGGAAGTTCTGTATGTTTGATTTTTGAAGGTTCCAATGTCGTATCGATTCGGAAACACAGCAGGAAATAATTAGTTCCACAGAGAAGTGGTGCGTGAAAAGAAGTTGACTTTTTGATGAGCTGTCTGCTTCAACGATTGTCGGATCTCCGACAAATGTGACCAGCCTATTGCCACTTTACTTTGCTTATTTGACTATGTCGATGACTGATTATTATATAGATTGAATTGCGATTCCACAATCACATCCGTCACTTTGTGGTGCGGTGTTGCCCTATTAGCTCATATTATGTGTGCAACGACCCAATTGTGTACGGAGTCTGTCATTGCAGATCGTAGTAAAGCGGAAGCTTGTTCAACTATTAGCTTGCTTTGGAAATATCAAATATCGATAAAATAAAGATGGTATCTGCAAAATGTATGCACGACCCATCACTTTCTAGCACTGACGTATTCCCTGATCGATATCAGCTGGCAGTCACGCAATGAAATAATATAAAGAGCCGCCTACGCGACACATTTTCCCGCTACGAACGAGTGTGCATGCAATTTAAGCCCACCATTGTGTAACTGGATATTTTATTTTTCGTTACCGCGTTGTATAGGAGCGGTATTCTTTTAAAACTTGACTTTCGATTGTGTTGTCAGTTATTCGGGAAAAAATGTTTTCAATGTGGCAAAGTTATTTTGTTATTTAATATCAAAAACACTGCGTGTAACGTCGTCCGATTAATCTGGTATTTGTATATCATATTGTATACATACATAGATACATATTGTCACGTATGTTTCCCGTAGGGGTAGGCAGAGACCGCAGATCTCCATCCGCTAGGATCCCGGTACACTTTCCTTGGTTCCTCCACACTCATCCATCTTTTCATCCATCCTTCCTCTAACATACATCATAGCGAAACGGCTCTCCATTAGTCGCTTCTCGCCCGTGTGGGAATCAGGACGTGACGTGATCTTAGCTTAGTAAAAATTCTGACTGTCCACATAGTAATGGATTTCCGCAAAGTAACGCCTGACTCCATTAATCATCTACCTTATTAAAGTTATGTTTTGGATAATGTGTGGAATTATATATCATTCTATTCTGTTTTATTATAATATAATCACCCACACCAGTATCAAAGGTCACATACGGGTCGAATATTTGGATCAATTATGTATTTAAATAGTTACTTTTTTTACGCCGACGTTTTCAAGGTCAAATTTTTAATGGATCAATTATTTCATTACTGCCTTTCTGTATTCCGTTTGTAATGGAGTTGGTGACGTAATTCATTTTTTTTTAAAGAAACAGGATATATTAGTGGTGTCTTGTATTGGGTGCCCATTTTGAATCCTCGGGATGAATGAGTGTCGAGGAGGCGTGGAGGGTGTGCGAGAATCGTAGCGGATGAGGGCTCCATCCGCATCTGCGGGAGTGTGGTACTTCCCCGGGCGAGCCGGCCCATTCATGCTACAGACAAATAATAAGCCATTCTTGACAAAATATTCGTCTGCAGCGTGGCTCTACCACTAGATTGCTCTATTGTCGATTTTATTGATGATGAACTAAAGAAATGCACAACAATACATTTAATCAATGAATTAGTTAATACAGTACATCTACTGTCACCCGAGTCACCCGGTGGTAAAATAAAATGATCATGATGACCGCGAACCATAGACAACCACAAAGTCAAAGGCATCTCACATGCATTGCCGACATTTTGTGAACACATACGTTCGTCTCTTGAAAGCCCCTATGTATCTATGAGCAAATGTTTTTATTTATTTTTCAATTAAGTTTTAATTAAGATCAACGTCTGCCGGGGTCAATTCTAGTTATTAATAATAAAAGGAGTCATCGCTTAATATATCAGCCCGCGGCAGTCCAATGCTGGACATAGGACTCACTCAAGGCCCATAACACGTAGCCCGATCTTCTACACCCATCTAGTCTCTGCGAGCCGCCTTGCACAGATAGTCGCTCCATCTAGCTGGGGGGGCATCCCACACTACGTTTGCCGAGTCGCGGTCTCCACTCCAGCAGTGATCTACTCCAACGATCTCCGACAAACGTGTCCAGCCTGTTGCCACTTCAGTCTGCAAACTTGAAGAGCTATATCGTTTAAAATAATCGTTGCAAATTTACATTGAATTCTCCACACATTTTCTTTCACTTCATCATTTGAAACATACTAACAGATCAGGCATTGATATAATAAATTCATGATCGAAATGTGGCCATTTGCAATACAAGAACATCTGAACCGGACAGACAAAATGAGAGAGAGAATTATACTGTTCAGAACATGATGAAAGCCACTGATACAGTATTTATGTACATTAGGAACACAGCGGATGTGCAGTCGGTTGCACTTAGAATGTCGCTGCAAATGTTTGATTCAGAAACAGGCTTGGCTGAACAAGCTTTGTTGAATTTCCGGTCTTGGCTCGATTCAAATGAATTTCACTTAGGATTTCCAATTTGTTTACTATCTTATCTATTTATTTTATATGATGTATTTTCAGCATTGTCATTCATTAAATTTTAAGTTTACAATAGAGCCATGTGGATTAAAAGCTGTCGCGACAAAAGTGGAGAAAGGGATGCTGAGATGTTTTGGACATTAGGATGGTTGGCTTGGAAGATGTTCGATCGAGCCGACAGTGGACCACACTCATACCTCAAAAAATTTGCTCCCCTCTACGCTCGGCCACATGAGGGACGTCCACTCTCACGAGAAATCCTCTTGTCGCCGCCTAGCTCCTGCGAGCGAGGAGGACCAGCGACGGACCCAACGTAGAAATAGGTTCAGCCATATCTCGACGACGTGAAGTCATTAAAGGACGCCCAAAAACCGCTGGGAACAGCGGTACCTAGGACCGGGGGAGCGGTCGCCCCATTGAGTTGTTGCGCGAGCAGTGGCGTTCATCGAGGCTCCATCGAGTGAGTGTCCCCGTTTGGTTTCGATATTTTGGACACAGAGAAGATGGATGAAAAATTAATAAAAATGTGGATGATAAAATTGTTAGGAGAAGACCAAGGGGAACATCTTGACAAAATAACTGAAGTTCTCAAGAAAGGCTGGATTAAAAGTATCTTTAACTAGTTAGTTTGTATGAAGGGAGCGATGAGTGTGGATGAAGCAAAAAAGTGCGCCGGGATCGTTGCAGATGGAGGTCCCCGACTACCCCTACTAGAACCAGGCTTTATAAAAAAACAGACTTTATTACTAAGTCTGTTTTTTTCGGTCCAGTGTTCGCTGATTCCATTTTCGCATCGGAATCAATATTTGTAATATATATGAATGACCTACAGGTATTTATGTTGGGTACACGCCTCTCTGTTTCTAAAGGTAGTTTTATCCAGTGCCTATATAGAGAAACAATATTTCATATTTTTCAGACTATAAGATAGATATATATATATATATATATATATATATATATATATATATATATATATATATATATATATATATATATATATATATATATATATATATATATATATATACTTATAAGACGCACTTCAAAATAAAATGATTTTTAGAAATTAATATTTTAATGTTACTTTCGTACCATAAGATACACTATAAATTTCAAAAAAAATAAAATAAAGTAAGTAAAGTAATTTAAAGAAAAATAAAGTAATTTAAATAAACTTACAAAAGCGCACACGATCTAGCCTAAACTAGAATTTATCGTTCACAGACAAAGAGCGTAGGTAAATCGGGTATTCCCCCGCTTGTTTTGTGATAATTTGCGTATACTGTCGACGTGCCAGCCATGCTTACGATAATCCCCCCCCCAATCCGCATTTTCTTTCCTACCCTTTCCTTTCTTCTCTATCCTTCCTCTTCTTCTCCGCCAATCCACGGTCTGCCGTGCCAATAGATGCGTGGCTAGGGGCGAGCTAAGTCGCAAGCTTGCTAACCATCCCGGGGTCGGGCTCCCCCGGGTACTATAGTGCCTTACCTCAGCATGCAGGGCTCTGCTGGGGCTGACTTCCATCCTCCCTTGCGGTTCGTGGAATTCACTAAGACGAATTTAATACACCTAATTTGTCGAAAAGACGGCGACGTGGTACGCCAACCGTCACGTCCTGATTCTCACGAGAGCGAGAAGCGACTAATGGAGAGCCGTTTCGCTGCGATAAATGGTAGCGGATTAAACTTTGTGGTCTCTGCCAACCCCTGCGGGGGATAGGTGTGAATATATAATAATAATTTTCTAGGTAAAACGGTCTGTGTTTATAGTCCACAAAGTACGGTATTTTAAATATTTTCGCTCCATTGGTAACAGACAGCGCTAAATCGACCATTACACGAGCAATACACATTACCAACCGTCCGGTACAGCGTCATTTGTGACAAGTAATTCGCTATTGTATTGGAATCTGATATCTCCGTGACAGTTCCATTTTGAGCGTAGGCTAACATTTGGCAATACGCCACCATTTGTCCTTCGACAATTCGCTTAATCGACCATATCAATGTCGATGATGATAGATAAGAATAATGGGGGAAATAAATAATTCTGGATGAAACAATTACGCTACTGAAATGCTTGGACAGATTTTTGGAATTACTAATTCATAATAATAATAATAATAAATCTTTATTATTATAATGTGAGGTTATAACAAGATGAAAAAACGAGACGTATAAAAGCTCCATCACATTGCCACTTACGGCGTACAAATTTCATTAATAATGACACACTATTAGAAATAACTAAAACAATTATTACA
Source organism: Baronia brevicornis (assembly GCA_031353405.1). Taxonomy (NCBI): domain Eukaryota; kingdom Metazoa; phylum Arthropoda; class Insecta; order Lepidoptera; family Papilionidae; genus Baronia; species Baronia brevicornis. Next base: position 1,185,777 of record JASFAT010003679.1, read on the forward strand.
AATCTAAATACATAGCTAGATTATTATAATATCATTAAAATTTATTATTACATTTATATATCACTTTTTACTTTACACTATATATTTATCTATTATATACATTTGATCGACTCTTTAAAGCAAAAAAGTCTTGAATATTATAAATATTGGCATCTATTAGCCATTTATGTAATATTTTTTTAAATAAAGTTGCGTTCAATTGTTTTAATTCATGAGGTATATTATTGTAAATGCGTATACACATGAACAGGCAACTATTTATATATCATCATCATCAGGGCATTTCAGCGCAATGGACCCATTTACCACCTGCTGTGTTCCAACGTAGATATGATATAACGGCATTTAAAACACGAACGTTTGTGGTCACAAAAGGCACGCATCTGAAACGCCTCCGGCATTGTCTATCGATTTTAATTGGCTCAGTGGTGAAGCCAATTAAAATTTATGGTACTATTTAGTATATAAAACGATAAGGGACATATTGACGTCACGTCAGAAGACGTACATATTTGCTGTAATTCGTAAATGACGTATTTTGGTTTATACACGGTTTGAATCAGAAAAAAAACAACGTCGTATGGTTTCGATCGTTTTTTAAATTCTTTTTAAAAAACTCTTAAAAATCAGGACCATTCCATGCATTTTTTTTCTGATGCAGTGTACTGCATACTGTAGTATATAAAATCAAAATTCGTTATTTCCTAATTACAGCAAATATGTTGTTTGTCTGTTGTCAATATGTTTTTTTTTCATGGGATAAGAGGGCAAACGAGCAAGCGTGTCGCCTGATGGAAAGCAATCAACGCCGCCCATGGACAACCGCGATACCGCAGAGGTCGCGGAAGCGTTGCCGGCCTTTTAGGTATGTATAGGCCTGTTTTTTGAAGGTTCCAATGTCGTATCGATTTGGAAAGAAAGAACATCGCATTACATATGTAGATATGTACTGTAATGATACATTCATAAATGTATCACTAATGCAATAAAACGTTATACATTATTTCTTTTTAAAATCGTTATTCAAAATTTGAAATAAAAAAGAAATAAATTGTTTTCTATTAAAACAAAATATTAGTTCGCCTTACGTCTTTTCGATAGATGTGTCACCCGTCCAGCATAAGTAATTGAATTTATATATATTGAGATATAAAAATAATATGATAAAGTGTGATAAACAAGAAGAAATAAATTAATATCATTTGGAAGAATTTTATTTGAAGAAGCCCCCTAAAGATCCCATGTGTAGCCGTAAGCAGAACGGCAGGCATGTTACAGTACCTAATATAAGTGTTAAAACTTAACAATCAAATCAAAGCGTACATAAATCTAGAAATAAAATAAAATCGTTCAAAACAAACACTTAATTTTTCAAACGAACATTGCACATCGATGAGAGAATTTCAATCGCCAGATAATTTAAAAATAAAAACTAAATCGAAAAAACTCACGGGAGAATCCAATCGGATAGCGTGTTTACTTAGAGTATCCGATCTGGATAACGTTGATGAAACTGTAAACAAATCACACGCTATACAAATAATTGTTACGCGAGAGGATCGGGCACTTCACGTTTTTAACAAAGGAGCCGGGCTTGTGAATAGGTTTTCTTCACCTGGATCAGTTTATTTGGACAAGCTTTAAAACTAAAAATATTCGGTAATGATGGATCATAGTTTTAATTAACTCACAATTTTATTAACACGCGATGATTATGAGTTGTTGTTGATGAGAAACATTACGGTATTAATCTTAGATGTGATAGTAGTGTATGGAACAAAAATGGCAGACAAATAAATTAGGATTTACAGAAGCGTTGTCAGCCTTGTCAGAAAAATATGTGGATTTGTTTATGGAGGTATTTATGTCGTGTTAGTTCAGAAAAAGTATATATATAACTAAATAACAAACTATATATAATAATAAGATAATATATATAATATAAATAATAAGAAAATAACAAACTATATGTAATAATAATAAGAATAACTAAATACCATCAAAGACAAGAGTCTTTGATGGTATTTAGTTATTCACAGAGTAGTTAGTTGCGTGTGGAAATAAATAGTTTTGGGAAAAAGCATCGTACTAGATCGCCATTCGGTTTATTAGGGATGAGACTTTTTTCTTTATTGATTTAATATTATCCATAGCCTTTCATAGCTTATTGCTGGAATCACTGGACTTATTGTTAGTGTTTTGTGACTGTTACGAGAAAATGTGCCATTTCTCATCGACGCAAAGAATCGAAAACACTGTAAATAACACAGGATTTCGATTTCGATTATATATTCGGATCGGAAAAAAATACTGCATCGAACGATCTGAGTCTCACAGCTCGACGACGAATAGAAAATTTTGTACAGTATTGAAAATAACTATTTATGAGTGATCAGATACAATTTTTTCACAAATCTCAAAAGTTTTTTTGGCTCTGGTGATAAGTTTTCAATTTACGGATTCCTACGTTTTTGCGCTTCGGCGGCGGTACCCGGGTGCTCCCTGCTAGATAACAGACGAAGCTCTGGCCACCGAGCAATGGCGGTATAACCATACATCCGATTGGGAAACCAGTCGGAAGAGGCTTAAGCGTGCTTGTAGCTAAATAACTCTAAATTTGAAAAAAGTCTAAGTTTTGTTGCAGAAGGCAACGGGAAACCACTGCGCTAAATTACCAAGAAAATCACCATGAAAGTGAAGAAGAGATAACAGCGAGTTTGTCATGAAATGGAAGAGCCTGACGCACCGCTGAGTGAAGTCTGATGATCGCGATCTTCAGACATGAAGGATCGACCAGAGAGAGAGAGAGAGAGAGAGAGAGAGAGAGATCTATTCAGAATTACTGTTGAATTGAAATGCTGAAGTATATCAGTGACTATGAATTTCATTAGCAAGTACGTTGGTAATCGTTGTGACCTTTTCATGACACGACTTTACGTGACAGTGATAAGGGTGTGTTACACAGACGATATAATACGGTACAGTGAAACGACTTCTCTCCATTATTTATAATAATTCATACGAGTTATGTTTTATATACACCACCAGTTTGTGGAACCAGCTACCCTCGGCGGTCTTTCCGAACTGATACGACCTTCAAAAAACAAGACTATACATACGTAAAGAGCCGGCAACTCTTCCGCGACTCCTGCGGTGTCGCGGTTGTCCATGGGCGGCGTTGATTGCTTTCTATCAGGCGACACGCTTGCTCGTTTTCCCTCCTATCCCATAAAAAAAATATATATGTGTAAGTAATTAAGTTATATGTTTTGATTTCGGTGTTTCTCTGATGGACAGAACACGGATTGAAGATATTCGCTGGAGAACCAGAGTCACCGACATAGCTCAAGTTAGCAGACTGGAGTGGCAATGAGCTGGACACGTTTATCGGAGAACCGACAACCGTTGGAGTAGACGAGTGCTGTAGTGGAGACTGCGTCTCGGCAAACGTGGTGTGTGTCCTCCTGCTGGATGAAGCGACGATGTGCGCAAGACGGTTGACAGAGACTGGATGTAGCCGAAGATTGGAATAGTTAGCACAAGTTGGGTGAGGTCCATGTTCAGCATTAGACTGCTGTGGGCTGATATTGATTGATTTATATTGATATTTTGATTCAAAAGAAACAATAAGTAATAATTATAATTCTGACACTCTTCGTGTCACGCACACACACAACATATTATATATAAATATATAATATAAAATGCATTTGATAAGAAGTCTAGATAAAATAATATATTTTTAATATAATTAAAATGTAAATCTATATTTGGCACCAGAAGTTTCCTTATTTAATAAAAATAATATCTTTATTTTCTATAATTTGTATAAGTGTTAGCATATTATATGCTGTGGATTTTGTATTAAATAAATAAATGAAATCACCCCTAAAACCAGAACGATACAATTATACTGCACCATAATAGAAACAAATCAGTTGGTCTATTTAGTGAAAGGAGATTGATTTATAAAACAAACCGAAAATGCCAGCCTAAACATGTCTGACCACTATATAGCAGCTATAGTATTGTTGATTGTAGCGAAACGTACACAGAAATGTGACGGAGAATCGGAACTGTGAGTATTGATAAAATGGCGGGTATTTTTAAATTCATCGCATATAAATTAACACATTCACACACACATGATTATTTTACCTTCTGCTTTTCCTTTAAACTTCTTGACTCTTCTGCTAAACCCAACTTTCACTAACTTAAGTAAAAAAAATAATTTGTAATTTTTCATTTCCTGTACAGAGCAAAGAATAAACAGAGCCATTTTAGATACCGAAGATCTCTTAAAGTCCCTAAAATCCCAAAGTGAACTTACTAACCTAATAACAAGTCATGTAATAAATAACTTATCGTAGTAAAACACACCAGTAATCCAAGAGCTCGAAATAAGAACAAAACAAAGACAAGTTATTTTGCTCCACAGTGCTTATTTTGCTCCACAGTGCTTATTTTGCTAACATCTGGCCGCCGAGACTGGAGATGAAATAAGTAGTAATGAACATTTATTTGCGAGTAAATGGCTAAAGCCGGTTACGTTATTAAAAATAAGCATTCCCTTTATCTCTGACCCCTTTTTGGCTCGCTTTCAAATATCACATTTCATATCTATTAAAGGTCAGCTTTGCTTGGTGAAATTTCCGAGCACCAATAAAAAAAAGAATATATATTTTTTTAACATTAGACTAACATCAGCTATTTAGTAAAATTGTCTTTCCCTTAACAGGCGTTTTTAAGAGTTTTTCTTTGTTAATTTTTATAAATCTATATTATTAAAACAATGTTATATACAAGTTTATTTTTAAAGCAGCAATAGCCTGTTTGGAAGCCTCTTTCTTGCAAGGATGTGAATGTTTTTGTATTATCTAATCTTAATTCCTTGGCAATATCAAAAGTTGATTCCGCTACAACTTTTAAATATTTTTTATGGAATAGGAAGGCAAACGAGCAGGCGTGTCACTTGTTGGAAAGTGATCAACGCCACCCGTAGACATCCTCAGGCAGTGCAGAAGCATTGCCGAATTTTAAGGAAATGTAAGGGGGAAAGAGGGGGAGACAGAGGAGTAGAAAGGGGGAGGGGGTTGGGCCTCCGGAACTCACCCGCTCACCAGACGAAGCGTGGTAGGTAAACTACCACTCAGACGCCGAACCCAGAAGCCAGAGCGAACGAGAATCGAACCCAGAGCACTCACGCTCATAATAACGTTCATTCTTAAATAGTATAGATTAAAAAATTATAATAATTAGATTATGTATGTCAATCAAAATATATAATAACAATTCTTTTATCAATCAAAATATATAATAACAAAACGCGGCAGCCATTAAAGTCGTCTTCTAAGTATGGTTGAAGTCATTAGTAGAGTCAACGCATGGCGGAGTTTAACCCAAGATATGAGATGGTAAGCGTAATTCTCACTATTTGAGCTATCGTTGCTTTGAAATAAAAATAAAATGCCTAAAAATAAAATAATCCACACGCACGAAGTGCTCAACGATAGACAAGTGTTATAAGAGGCTTACAAAATCTCTCGCATTACGAAGGCAAAAATAAATCTACTATGAATTATTTTTCAGAGATAAATCAATCTAAACATGAAGCAAATACGAAAAATATATTCACGCGTAAAATATTTCATTTTATTCTTAAACCAAATTGGATAAAGCTTTTATATTAATATAGCTTGATATTCAAAATACATAAAAAATATCATATCACATCGGCCTAATTAGTTATTTATTTTTGAAGTGAAAACGCGTTACACGACTCTGGGTAGGGAAACATTCTATGGGATCGCGTCAGCAACATGCTAATGCTTATACTGGTATGTATATAATTATGAGTATTTAATAGACATACTTAAAACACAGTTAATGCGCGCGCAACTGCCTACGTACACGCATCACGCCAACACACTGTATATACCCGATTGTATGTGTGTGCGTTGGACGCTTCATATATGGTTAAAGTTCTGTGAATCGCGTCAGCAACATGCTGTAGTAATAGCAGCAAATCTGTAGCTATCACCCTCACGTGTTATATAATGTTAATGTTGTGTACATCTATACACTTAAAGTTTATTTTTTTACCTAGAAAGTTCTATGTGTGTAAACTTTGCGTTGTTCTTTATGTTGTGTCTTAATTTGATTATTTCAATTGTTGAATTGTCAGATCATTGTGCAGTATAACAGTGAGTACTTAATATATTATTAATTATCAATTAGTTTGAAATTTCAAAATACAGTTTTAAGTTTTCACTTCTGTCGGCAGTCCTCATGACTGCCTCCGATTATTTTTATTTATGTCGGCCTTTGAGTTATGTGAAGACTTGTTCTTTTAAGATCCCAATGTCGTATCGGTATGAAAATCCCACTGAAGGTAGCTCGTTCCATGAAGTGGTGATGAGTGGTATGGAATAACGAAACGTACTGGATCGCCATTCATCCTGATGTTGTAGTTGAAACGAATTTCTTTTTGCTATGTATTTTAACCGTTTCATCTTTCCACAAAGGTGTACCGAAGTGAAAGCGAGAGATACTAGCGACTTCAAACGTCCTCACCCAAACGACTGGCCTTTTTAACGACAGCTGTGTAGAAGACTTCAACGGTACAGCATTAACTAGGCCAAGTGCTGGAATCAAAGAGCTTTGAGACGTTGCTTTGTACGAACACTGACAGGCCGTTAGACCAATATTAATTAGTCTAAAGTACACCAACGAGCCATTGAAAATAAATATAGCTCTTTCAATAGACGATCTATTGATGTAGAATCATTATTAACGAGGTGGATCAGGGGACAACTTATTCATTTGTTTAATATGAAAAGCAAAAAGTTTGCTGTATAAACAAATATTGCTGTATAAGAAAAATAAATGAATAAGAGCTGTCACATTGCTTTACATAGCAATCAACGCGGCCCATAAACATCCGCAGTGCCATAGGTAGTGCAGAGGCGTTGCCGACCTCTAAGGCAACGGTCATTATGGAAGGGTGTGGGAGAGGGAAAAGGGAGGAGAGGAAGCGGGGTTGGGCCTCCAAAACTCAACTGCTCACCGAAGGAAGCGCGTTAGGTAAGCTATCACTCAGACGCCGGTTTTTTGCGGGAGTGTGGTACTTCCCCGGGCGAGCCGCCACATTCATGCTACATGCTACAGACAAATAATATCGCTATGCCATTCTTGACTATTATTTGTCTGTAGTATGAATGGACCGGCTCGCCCGGGGAAGTACCACACTCCCGAAGAAAACCGGCGTCTGAGTGGTAACTTAGCTATCGCACTTTGTACACCCTTTCTCCCTCCCCTCACAATTGAGTGGTGTTGCAATAACTCTTGTTCGGCGAGAAGATAGCAGATTCGTTTTAATTACTTAAGTTATCTGCTGCCGGTCCACTGATATTAAATTCCTTATTTGTCTCATATGAGAATCAAAAATTGTCTCTTTTGTCACTATAGGTCTCTACCGAGAGTAAAACTTATGGTGTCCAAACAATAAGTATTATAAGACATAATTATTTTATATAATAGAGTTGGCAACCCTAGCTTAGACAGGCTGAAAGCCCAGCTCACAAATAGAGTCAGTATGAAAGTTGCCAGACTAGCTTCCATTACTGGTGTTGAGAATAGATATGTCGATAAGATTCGTCAAAGTAGGTCAGCGATAGTTTACAAGTTACTCGAATAAGTTATTCAATAATATTTCTCATGCTGAATATTTAAAAAGTATCAGTATGCGCTTTTAAATTGTGGTAAGACTGTTTATATGTGCTGAATAGGAGCATTGTTGACGCGATGCTTGCCTTTGGATGATAATATGTAAGATTATTAATGAAGTCAGGCGTTACTTTGCGGAAATCCATCACTATGTGGACAGTCAAAAGTTTTACCTAGCTAAGATCCGCGACAAGCAAAACAATAACAGAAAATTAATACTGTAATAAAAAACTCTACGGAAAACAACCGAAAGTTTTCGGTTGTCTTCCGTAGAGTCTACTATACCTGAAGATGCCCCATGTTGGGGCGAAACATGTGTCGTTTACAAGATAGAAAAGTGGTAATGTGTGTTTGGTGTTGTGTATAGTGGTTGGTGGGTAGAGAATTGATGGCCGATTTACGGTAAGTTTTTGGTTTAAGTACCAAATAAATCCACTTCATCCAGCAGAAAAACACACATTATTAATTTTCTGTTATTGTTTTGCTTGTCGCGGGTCTTAGCTAGGTAAAACTTTTGACTGTCCACATAGATAATATGTAAGACAATTGCGTACGTATTACGTCACGCCTATTTCTCGTAGTGGTAGGCGGAGACCACAGATCTCCATCTGCTACGATCTCGGCATACTTCCCTTGTTTCCTCCACACTCATTATTCTCCTCATGCAAGCGCGCCGGTTAAGGGTACTCTTTACCTGCCCTTTCTTAAAAACTTCAGCAGTTCAGTTCAGTTCAGTTTTTTGTCTAGGTATGTTTTCTGTGGCCTTCCCCTACCCACTCTTCCATCCACATTCGCAACGTTATTTTTTTGCCAGTTGTCTTGCATCTCTCTACATGCCCAAACCATCTAAGCATCCCTTTCTCAACTTTTGTCACAACACCTTCTTTTACTCCACATCTCTCTCTTATATCTTCATTTCTTATTCTGTCAATCAAAGTTACACCACACTTCCTCCCTAATGCTTAATAAGACAATTGGATTGAAAGATATAAAAGGAAAGCAAATAGGGGAGGAGGATTGGACCTCTGACCCTCAACGCTTCGCAAACAAAGCCAATTGCCAAGCTTGTTCATAATTCGTTCTCTTGCGAGATTGTAGTTCAAATTTAGACGAGTTGCTTATGCATGATTGTACCTCATAAAAGTGTATTCATCATTATAATTAGGCGATGTTGTTTGCATTTTCATCAAGTGACGCGCTTGCTCGTGTGTTTTAATTAAATAAAAAAGTAATTGGTTATAAATTTATAATTAAGAGACAATTTAGATTATTTATAACAGTAAGCTATCGATTTTTTTATATAGCTATACTTTATTGTACACATAAAACACAACATACAAGAATTAAAAGGAAAGAAGTTGTACAAAGGCGAGCTTAACTCAAAATTGAGTTTTCTTCCAGCAAATCCAGGAGTGAAAGAGAGATAAGATAAGCTGTGAGGATAGAAATAAGTGTACAACAACAAAATATTATAATAATATACATAGCAATACATACTATATAAAACCATACATATATAAACATATAAATACTAATAATATAATACTATATAAATAAGAGGATTCATATATATAATATACACATAAATATATACATATATAAATATTTTATACTGAAAGGAAATATTCTTTAATTCTTCTCTTAAATACATCCAGTGAGAGGCTATCACGTATAGTATGTGGGAGAGAGTTCCACAAGCGCATTGCATGTACAGTGAATGAGCCACCGTATCCGTATATAATATACTGATCCTTGTTACGTGCGGCCATCCTTATTAAGTACAGCTGCCCTTATTCAATAAATCTGTCCTTGTAAGGTACAGCTGTACTTGTTAATAGGATAACCCGCAATGTGGACGCTGATAGTCCGTCTACTTCACAAGCTTAGAGTCGCTCAGAGAGCTATGCTCAGAGTATCTCTGGTAGATATGATGCTCAGAGAGCTATGCTCAGAGTATCTCTGGTAGATATGATTTGGAATGAACAAATCCGCCAGAGAACTAAAGTCACTGACATAGCCTTTCGAATTAGCAAAATCAAGTGGCAATGAACTGCTCACGTTTGTCGGAGATCCGCCAATCGTTGGAGCAAGCGAGGGCTGGAGTGGACACCGCGTCTCGGCAAACGTAGTGTGGGACGCCCCCCGGCTAGTTGGTGCGACGATCTGCGCAGGGCGGCTGACAGAAACTAGATGCGTGAAGCCGAAGATCGGGCTAGGTGGCGCTTCATGGGGGAGGTCTATGTCCAGCAGTGGACTGCCGCAGGCTGTTGTTAAATGCTCACTCGAAGTGAAGATGATAATTTGCAATGAAAAAAATATTCATAAGCCAACCCAACTGAATTCATTCCAGTCCACGTAACCACAGGATATATTGGGTAAATAGTCACACGTTCTTGTAGCAAATCTCCGCGTCTGCCAGAATGTAATAAAGAAGCTGTGAATTTGTTGTTTTTATGTTTCGCACTAAATTTACTGGCGTGCCTACATATTGTTTGAACATCGCTAGAAATATGAAGTAGGAACGTTGGTTTTGGTAGAAATAATATAATAGATAATTTAGTATTGTCTGTCATAAACTTAGGAAATTATGAGCCAATTGTTCTAATCCAGAACCTTTACTGTACTTGTGAGTTCTCTGTATGACGTATACGATTGCATTTGTTCCGAAATTTATGTAAACATTTATTTACACGAATTTCAGAATTATAAAACGTGGCTAATTTTGTCGGGCTTTCATTATACAATGAGCTGTATACAAAGATCTTAAATCATTATTTAAATCAGATTCTGTTCCCAAAACGAGCTTTGCAATTTCCACCTCAAATGTATTTTTTTTTCATTCATTTCAACGGCCCGGTTTGATTGTTGTTTATGTAGCTATAGTAGCAGCGACACCATTTATCTTCGTGTCGTTGTAATCCTTGGATTTAAAAAGCGCTGTCGTTCTATATTAACACTCGCTAGTATATATAATTAACTCAAGGACGGTTAATTTGCATTTTTAATAATGTCCTGCTATTGTATTTCGTGATATATGTAGTTTTACTCCAGCTTTAGCTTAAAGTAGCTACAACTGTCCTTTGTTGGTCATTGACTTCCCTTACAAATTCAGCTTACAGATGTTCACCATATTTTCCACCAGCACAGTAAGTATATATATATATGTGATATATATATATATATATATATATATATATATATATATATATATATATATATATATATATATATATATATATATATATATATATATATATATATATATATATATATATATATATATACATTTATTCCGATGCGGGAATCGAACCCGCGACCATTGACTCCGCGGGCGAAAGGCCCCGCGCCTGAGCCAATCGGTCGTCACAGCACAGTAACTTAGTTAACAAAATATATAGTAAAAGATTATTTTAAATATTTGTGTTTTTTATATAAGATACAATTTTAATTGAGTTAAATTAAGATCCTACCATCATTTCGTAATGAGGCTTCTAATTTAGGAAGAATCTGTGGCAGAAACTTTGCAGGCATCCCTTACTTTTCTCTTCTGTTTCGTCATGCTCTTGGCAGAACAGTCATGGTTGTTATTAATAGTTATGGCCTGTTCAAAGAGACGCAGCCATTCATCCCTCGCGGCTGTGCAGTTGCTCACGTCTTACTTTTACCCTTTGATTTACATTATTGGTTACTTCTAATATAAGAAAATCCAAAATAATATAAAAGAAGGAATGCGTGTCACCTGATTCGCAGTGCCATAGGCAGTGCAGAAGCGTTGCCGGCCTTTAAGGAAAGGTTATTATGGGAGGAAAAGGGGGGAGGGTAAGTGCTCCCCCTGGCTGGGCGAAGAGGGAGGGGGCTGTTCCTCCGGAACTCAACCGCTCACCGGACGAAGCGCGGTAGTTAAGCTCAGACGCCAGATTTCTGCGGCACCGTGGCGAGTCAGCCTATTCATGCTACAGACAAATATGGCATATTATTTGTCTGTAGCATGGATGGGTCGGAAAATTCTTGACAAAGTATTCGTCTGCAGCGTGGCTCTACCACAAACAAAACGTTGATTAATGGAGTCAGGCGTTACTTTGCGGAAATCCATCACTATGTGGACATTCAAAAGTTTTACTGGCTGGCTCCTTGGTGTTGTGTATAGTTGGTAGGTGGAAAGTTGCTGGCCGTTTTTCGGTAAGTTTTTGGTTTAAGTTTCAAATAAATACACTTAATCCAGCAGGAAAACACACATTATTAATTTTCTGTTATTGTTTGCTTGTCGCGAATCTTAGCTAAGTAAATTTTTGACTGTCCACATGACAAACAAAATCATAAATTAGGCAAATCATCAGACAAAATAATAATCAATCAATCAGACAAAAACCGTTTAGAACTCACGTCAGTGACGTGTTTTTATCTCATTTTCATTATCGGATGTTATTATTAGTTATTTTTTTCTATCTTAGCGGCGTATTGTAGAATATATTTCAATAAAGGCGTATAAGTTGAGTGATATACAATAAAATGAATACGTATATCGTGTTGATTGAAGTAGTCCATGGAAGGTTCTGGTAGAAAGGCTACCATTTTATAAAAACGTAACGTTACTGAATTCACATTTAAAGATACTTGTTATTATTTTACTACACACTGGCATAATATTTATAGCTAATTGCAATTAAAGAAAGAAATTAAAAATAAATAATCTTGTTACCGACGAGTTAAAATCGTTAGCATTTACAGAAATCCTCTTTCTATTATTATTAGTAGTATTCCCTATTATTTCTTAAAATACTATTAGAAGAGTAGCACTAGCACATAAAATTAGTATATAATATAATATATGGACAGTCAAAAGTTTTACTTAGCTAAGATCTGCGACAATTGTCCGCGACAAGGTTTAGCATTTACAGAAATGCTCTTTCTATTATTATTAGTAGTATTTCCTATTATTTCTTAAAATACTATTAGAAGAGTAGCACTAACACATAAAATTAGTATATAATATGATATATGGACAGTCAAAAGTTTTACTTAGCTAAGATCCACGACAAGGTTACTTGTCGCGGACAATTGTCGCAGATCTTAGCTAAGTAAAACTTTTGACTGTCCATATAGAGATGGATTTCCGCAAAGTAACGCCTGACTCCATTAATAATATTATAATATATAATAAAACTACCGTAAACAAACAACAAGACTGAAAGAGATGCCATGATATGCAAGACTGCGTCAGGCTATCTCCAACTTGGTTACCATGACAACAATATCGAAACAAAGTCTTCAATAATAAAGGGCGGAGACTTTTTCCGCCACTTACATCAGTATTTTTATTTAATTTTCATAATCAGTTGTGTTTTTATTTAATTTTCATAGTCGTACATTATTGTCAGTTATATTGTTTAATTGTGGTGGCGTATTATACAAAACCGACGACTAATTGGCTCAGTGGCGAGGCCCTCCGCCCGCGGAGTCAGTGGTCGCGGGTTCGATCCCCGCATCGGAATGAATATATGTATGGATTACAAATATTTATTCCGGGTCTGGTAACCCCGCCAATCCGCATTGGACAAGCGTGGTGGGTTTAACGTCCGTTCCTCCAGAAATGGAGAGGCCCGTGCTCAGCAGTGGGACATATATGGGCTTTTAAAAAAAATACACAAAATAATTCGATTAAGGCGTATAAGTGAAGTGATATGAAATAAATGCGTGTTTCGTTGACTGAAAAAGTCCATAGGAGTTTTGGTAGAATAGCCACCATTTTATCAAGACTATGATAAGCTAACTAGTTAAATTTCAAGAGATTTGATATTGTTGTATTTAACTTGACACTGGCATAACAGTTATAAGTCATTGCCATCAAAGAAAGAAAAAAAAAATAAAGGGCAGCCAATGTTTTCAGAGTAAATTTGTCAGGCAAAGGCAACGGTCCCACTTCCGTGTCAGGGTGAACATGACAACGCGTTGTAGACAAGCAAACATTGCACGATACACGTCGCTCAATTAGAATTGCAAATGGCGAACGTGTACCAACTAATTTCGTGATCGTCACGCGCTGTTTGGCCAATTCGTTTGATCGAAATACAAGACGAATATTGTGTGTTTTAATTAGATTATTTGGAACAAAAGAAGCTTTATATATGTATAAGGGATTAAGAAATAATATATATATTAAGCGGTATTCTTTCAGCGCTAAACTCAAGTGGCTCCCCATTCACGTTCGCCGAAATGCTCACATACTCTCTTCTTCACTATGTTTTATTTGGCTTTTGTTATACCTCTGATTCGCTTTGTATTTCTCAATGACTCACATTCGAGGTGTTTGATAACATATGAATACTTAATATTAAAAATGCCTGCTCATCATACCAAGTTCTTTGACCAATCTTTCACTACAGATTGTATGATTATGGAATTCGTTGCCGCTGAAGGTGATACAAGCGAGGTCTCTCCCAATTTTCAAAAATCACTATCTTTATAAATATTTTTGTAACTTTTATGTATTCGTTTATTATTTACGGTTAACCTATATTTATGTTAGTATATATATGTGTACATATATATGTATATGTGTGTGTGTATGTATGTATATATTTATATATTTGCTTATGGCTATTATCTTTGTTAATTAATATTTTTTTCTATCTTCTCTATTATTATAACGATAATGTATAACCAACCTACATCAAATTATCTTTTTAACATTGTGTCCATCCTACGGTTGTCTGGAAGAAATCGCTATTAGCGATAAGACAGCTATTTGTATATAAATATTACAATCAATTATTGTATGTATAACTTACATACAAACGTAAACGTATTAATTTATAAATTATATGACACGTATATATAAATTATAAGACACGTGTTTGGCCCCAACACAAGGCATCTTCAGGTATACCTGAAGATGCCTCGTGTTGGGGCGAAACACGTGTCGTTTACAAGATGGAAAAGTGATAATGTGTGTTTGGTGTTGTGTATAGTGGTTGGTGGGTGGAGAGTTGATGGCCGATTTTTGGTAAGTTTTTGGATTAAGTTCCAAATAAATCCACTTAAACCAACGGAAAAACACACATTATTAATTTTCTGTTATTGTTTTACTTGTCGCGGATCTTAGCTAAGTAAAACTAATTAATTAAACTAAAACTAACTAATTAATAAAGAATATCTATCTAGATAGATAGATATTCAGTCCTGGTTCAAAGGACCATACACTGTGGAAATGCAGATGGGAACCATTGAACTGGGGGCTGCTCGCATATAATAACAATAATTTTCAAAATTCAAAAAGCAACTGTATTGTGCATGGCCGGGATTAGAAGGTTCTTTCCTTGGGTGAATAACCCTTCGTGTATTGGTTTATCCCGCCACGAAGGATTAATAACCCTAATAATAATATTATTTTTATAGAGATTTTTTTTTATATTAATAATATTATTATTTTTATAGAGATTTTTTTTTATATTAATAATATTGTTATTAAGAAAGAAATGTGTAAATATAGTAATAATAATGAAAAACATATATGTCTGGTATATAGGTATCCTATGTAATCTGAAAACGACGAAATAAAATAACGAGCGTCACCCCTACAATCGATAGTCTTCAAATATTTACATTAACAGACAACCGAGGCGGGCTGGATTATGTCAAGGTCATATATTTTTAACCCTTAACAAGCCTAAAGGAAAATCAATTGATACCATTGTTATGTGACATACTAAACCCATGAAAAGTCCGGGACGGTAAAACTAAACGAGGCCCCCTGTCTAAGAAGTCATTATAAAGATAACTATAGATAAAATATAAATAACTAAAGATATAGAGCGTTTCGGGCTTCTGCCAAATTTCAGCGAAATCGGCCTATAAATGACAAATGTAGCTTCGTATAGCGGCCATCTTGTTATCCACCATTTTGAATTTTTCTCCCCTCCCCTCTCACGTGTTCGCACTTGTCACCATTTTTCACTCGAGGGCGACCCCGGTACGTATTACGGTTCGGGCGGGCCATAGAGCAACTTTTTACCAGGTTCGGAGTTCCAAGGTTTGGATATAATTTCTTGCCACGAGCCCTATCCGGATATTTACAACAACAAACATACAAACAGGGTGGGTTTGTTCCAGGAAAATATCCGGATCCACCTATTGCTGTTTCTCCAATTTTGATGCCAGTGAGTCAGTCAATGGTTATGAATGCAGCTTTACAAAATATTTTATTACTACATATAATCATAAACTTCATCAAAAGACCGAGGAAAATAAAAAATACGATGTCAAATATATAAGTGAAGCTGGAATTGAAGGAAAATTGAATAGTCCACAGATGTATTAGCAGTAGAAAAAATTTTTATTTTGAAAATTGTTGACTACCAGTACAGGCTGTACTTATTTGCATCTACTGGACCTCGAGTTCCAAACTAGTTCTTCATCTTCTCCCTTTGGCGCTACAACCCGGCGTGGGTTTTGGCTTCTTCCACAATTTTTCTCCAGCCATCTCTATTTAGTGCAACGCGCTTCCAATTAGTTTTCTTTCTTAGTCTGGTCTCCAAACTAGGTATTTTTAAAAGGTTGGAGCATATTTTCAAAAGTCTTGTTTAGGATTTGGTCAAGAGAACTTGTAGATATTTGTAGGCCCCCAGAACTAGGGCGTGTCCCTTCCACTCCCCACCCTATAGTCCACCACTGTCATAATGATCGAAATGTGATTGTTAATTTATAGGTTAAACGCTTATAACTTTGGGAAGGGGTGTTATAGAAAATTTGGGAGTAAGCTATTTTCTATTTAAATTCTGATATTCAACGAATAAATTTATTCGTTTTCCAAAAAAGTTTGATTCAGTATTTAAAAGTTAATTGATTGTTATTCTGTAATGGATATGATTATATTTTTGGATGGGATAAGTTAGTTAAAAGTATTTTGTTAGTGTCAAATAAAATGATATAATATCAAATTTCTTGAAATGTCTAGTCAGCTTATCACGTTACGTCTTGATGAAATGGTAGCTATTGTATCAAAATCTTGTATGGAATTTTCAATTAAATTAAAAAGTCACGATACATGCATTATGCATTATCACTTTACTTATAAGTCTTAATGGAACTACATCGTATAATACGCCACCATAATTAAATAATATAACTCATAATAATATAAGATTATGAAGATGAAATAAAAATACAACGTCACTGATATAAGTTGGCGGGAAAAGTCTGGATGGGATCTTATCTTGAGGGTAGAACGCATATTTTTAAAATCAGACAACGATTTCTCATACAACAGCCAACGTCTTCAATGTAAAAATTAACAATCCTCAATAAATATATGGACAGTCAAAAGTTTTACTTAGCTAAGATCCGCGACAAGCAAAACAATAACAGAAAATTAATAATGTGTGTTTTTCCGTTGGGTTTAGTGGATTTATTTGGAACTTAAACTAAAAACTTACCGAAAATCGGCCATCAACCCTCCACCCACCAACCACTACACACAACGCCAAACACACACTCACCAGCGGAAAAACACACATTATTAATTTTCTGTTATTGTTTTGCTTGTCGCGGATCTTAGCTAAGTAAAACTTTTGACTGTCCATATAGTGATGGATTTCCGCAAAGTAACGCCTGACTCCATTAATAATCCTCAATAAATATTTATCAAGATAAGCGTGCTCTCATGAACGGACTGCTTTGTGTTCCTTTCACGGTTTACAGCTTATATTATATAATATCTTACATCGGGCGCGCTATTGAAAAGAAAAAAATTAAAAAAGGCCCTTTATTATCTTCAACCGATTCAAATTAGTTTTGTATTTCATATTACTTTTGTATCATATCCTATTTCCTATTCCTACTAATCCTACTAATATTATAAATGCGAAAGTTTGTGAGTATGGATGTATATTTGTTACTCTTTCACGAAAAAACTACTGGACGGATTTGGATGAAACTTTACAGTAATATAGGTTAACATCGCAATAACATATAGGCTACAATTTGTAATGATTTTATGTAATTTTTTTTGGTCGTAATATAACGATACCATGTAAATTAAGTCGGGAAAAAAAACTGGCCTCTGAGAGCTATCTTGGCGTACGCTGCCTAAACCATTGGAGTTACACAAAGATGATGTACAGTAGGATTGTTTGTCTTGAATAGTTCTAAATAAAAGTCCGCGACAGCATATCTCTACCTTTTATGTGGAAGCCACTATGACCAAAATTGTGAACCATAAACTAAGTACTAACTTAATTTATGGTTCACAATTTTGGACATATATATATATATATTTAAAACGATCTGTCATGAAACTTAATGTGGCAGACCAAATTCCACGCGAGCGAAGCCGCGGGCAAAGGCTAGTTTCATATAATTGTAAACATGGTTGATCATATAATCAACCATTATATGATTATATATAGATGTACAAGGGCGAGCTTAACTCAAAATTGAGTTTTCTTCCAGCAAACCCAAGAGTGAAAGAGAGATAAGATAAGCTGTGAGGATAGAAATAAGTGTACAACAACAAAATATAATAATAATAATGACTTATATAATTTTTTTTATGACATAGGAGGGCAAATGAGCAAGCGTGTCGCCTTATGGAAAGCAATCAACGCCGCCCATAGACAACTGCGACACCGCAGGAGTCGCGGAAGCGTTGCCGGCCTTTTATGTATAGGCTTGTTTTTTGAAGGATGCAATGTCGTATCGGTTCGGAAAGCCCCCGAGGGTAGCTAACCAGCTACCCTCGGCACCACCTGTACGTGGAAAGAAATTTTTGTTTTATGGGATGGAGGGCAAATGCCCTCAATATACGAAACGCGGTAGCTAAGCTACCACTCAGACGCCGGTTTTCTGCGGGAGTGTGGTACTTCCCCGAGCGAGCCGGCCCATTCACGCTACAGACAAATAATATGCCATTCTTGACAAAGTAGTCGTCTGCAGCGTGGCTCTACCACTTTAAATATGAAAGAAGTGTAAGAAATATGCATAAATCTTTATATTGGTCTGCTTTTATGAAACATTATGTTCCTTAATATCGAGATAAGCCTGTCTCAATATTTGTATCCTTGGCTAAGCTCTAATACGTTAAATAACAAACACGAACGCGCCATCCTATCTAGGTGTAACAACTGCACAAACAGATAAGGATTTAGGTGTGAGTAATGGATTCCACCGTATCGATTGGGTGTACAAAGGGCGGAGTGAACACAAAATTGTAGCCGACAGAAATTTATCGAAGACCCTACGGCTTCTATTTTGACCTTTGCAAGCAAACAGGTAGAGAAAAACTGAATTGGGTTGAGATATAACGCGATAAATTTGCTGAAAGGCTACTCCTAGGAGAAGTTTAATAAGAGTGGAAAGGAGATAAGTCTCTAGCTATTAAATTTTTTTAGAGGATAGAAAAGCAAACGAGCAGGGGTGTCACCTGATGGAAAGCAATCAACGCCGCCCATAGGCTTTCGCAGCTGGCTGCCATAGGCAGTGCGGCAGCGTTGCCGACCTTTAAGTATCATTATCGTAGTGGGAATGAAATGGAAAGGGGTAGAGGGAAGAGGAGGAGTAGAGAGAGGTGGAAGAGCGGTAGGTAAGCTACCACTCAGACGCCGGTTTTCAACGGGAGTGTGGTACTTCCCCGGGCGAGACGGCTCATTCATGTTACAGACAAATATTATGCCATTCTTGACAAAGTATTCGTCTGCAGCGTGGCTCTACCACTATTAGAGTATCTAGCTCTTAAGTATTACTAATCGAAGCTAAGCGACAAAGGATCTACAGGATGAGCCAACGTGTAAATGCTGTGGCATTAGTGCAACAAGGCTGAAGAAGAATTAGACTGCAGTGTCTTCATGAGACAATAATTGTACACAGATGATATTCAAAGACAAAAAAAGATTGTTTTTATAGTCTGCATTCAGTGTCTACATTACTATGTAGAAATTGAATACAGACTTTTTTCCTATGGGATAGGTATGTAGACAAATGAGCAGGCGTCTTATCTGACGGAGAACAATCGACGCCGCCCACAGATATCCTCAGCGCCATAGTCATTGGGGAAACGTTGCTGGCTTTTAAGAAATGTGTAGGCTTGTACATACATACATGTATGTACTAGGGTGGTCCTTATTAAGAATTTGCTCAATTTTTTTTTTACTTTTCTTTCAGAAAAAGTCAGAAGTTTCTTTCGTCAAGGTCAGAAAAAGCGTCTAAAATATAAATATTAAGCCTTCTTCCATTTTTGAATCATTAATTGACGTTAAATAACGTTAAAAATAGTAAAACTCATAGATTTGACTAGAATTGTGATTTTGACTTCGAATAACTTTTGAACCATTCAAGTTAGCGAAAAATCATAACAGACCTTTTTTGTAGAGCGTTAAATTAGCAAATTTACTAAGACGAATTAATATACCTAATTCGTTGAAAAAATGACGGCGACGTGGTTCGCCACCCGTCACTTCCTGATTCTCACGAAGGCGAAAAGCGACTGATGAAGAGCCGCTTCGCTGCGATGAATGGTAGCGGATGGAGCTCTGTGGTCTCTGCCAACCCCTGCGGGGGATAGGCGTGAATATATAAAAAAAATAAATTTGCTATAAAAATTTTTATTTATCGACATGATCGGTTCATTAGTCCATGACGAAAAAAATTCTAAACTAATAACAATACTTTTCCCATGTTATTTCCATACAAAATTTTGGCTATCGGGGGCCGGGTTAATATTAAAATTAAAAGCTTAAAATTAAATTAAAATTAAAAATTTGGCATGAATTTTTTTTTATATAAATTTGAAACTGATTTAGGACTATCGTGAAAAAAAAAATTCGAACAAACCCCAAATAAGGGCCACCCTAGTATGTACAAGCCTATAGCAGCACATGTACAGCATATAGCATTCGAATAATTTATTTCAGCAAACATCCAAAACAAGGTTGGCAAACCTTTTATACATTGCCATTGTCTCTAAATATTTTTAACTTAAATATATTTGAATGATAGAATAAGAAATGAAGATATAAGAGAGCGATGTGGAGTAAAAGTAGGTGTCGTGGCAAAACTTGAGATAGGGATGCTTAGATTGTTTGGGCACATAGAGAGGATGGATGAAAGACGACTGGCAAAAGAAATTAACGTTGCGGATGTGGATGGAAGGGCCGGTAGGGGAGGACCACGGAAAACATACCTTGACCAAATTGCCGAAATTTTTAAAAAATTAACAGGGCTTGCATGAGGAGAGTAATGAGTGTGGAGGAAGCAAGGAAAGTATGCCGAGATCGTGGCAGATGGAGGTCTGTGGTCTCTGCCTACCCCTACGGGAGACAGACATAACGGTATGTATGTATGAACTTAGAATAATATGTATGTATTCTATATTTGAATGTTTGTGGTTGTCTATTGGATGTAAGGAATTGTGAGTTGTGTAAATTTTATCACTATCATTATCAATAGCCCGCGGTAGTCCACTGCTGGGGATAAACCTCTTCGAAGGTAAGTTTTGCCATTCCTCTAATCAGTGTCGTCGCTCATGTTATTTGTCACGGTCTCCACTCCAACAACACAAATTCATTCCAACAACTGTCAGTTTTTCCGGAATCCCATCCGAATGAATCCCATCCGAATCCACTGGTGGTACAATCGGTAAATTATTCACCCGATTTGAACGCGCGCCCGAAAAGACGACGCCCGCGTAACGTGTTACACGATCCGGACGACGAAACAGCGTCGTTCGGATCCACTCACGACACCAACACTCACACGCACCCCGGCTCTAGCCGAGCACGTAGAGTAGGGAACACTTCTACACCGGCCGCTTACACGAGATTCTCTCACGTACCCGGTCGGTTCTCACCCCCTAGACCTTAGGGGTCTATGGGACTAATAGGGACTATAGTTACTAAAGTTCAACCTCCCTTACATGTTTAACGTAGAATCATGACGAGTTTAAAATCAGCACACACACATATGTGTACCTCCGACACGGCATCAGGCCGATGGAGTCTGCGATTTGCGCAGATTCCCAATTATATTTTACTTATTCAGGGCTGAATACGATAAAGCTGTTAAAGCCAATAGGCTACCAGCATTAACATCTTCGAATCCAATCAGTTTTTCAACACATGTGTTAAGCCTATCGATATTCTAGTTAACTTATTGAAAGTGCTTTTTATCCGAGAAATTTTATTTTTAATTTTATTTATTTTATTTTTATCTATCTACCTTCTATTTTAATATGCTGTGTTTTTATTTTTTAATCGCGAGCCAAGCGTTTACGACCTCTGATCTAAAAACAATTCTCATCGTGAATAACATTCATGGAATATGCACAGTTTACTTCACTTCATTAATTTATATTTCAGCCATTACAATAAATTCAACGTATATCGTGTAATACGTATGAAAAATTCACTTTCAGTTAATTCTACGATCTAAATATTTACGTTCAGAGCTAAGATTTTCCGGATTTCATGGTGGGAATTAATGACTGAATCCACTGAAATGAGTGCCTGGCTTATTTACAATTGTGTAAACATTTTTACAAGGAAGGCCGGTAGAACATTTTTAAAACATTCCATTTGGTAATTATTTATTTAAATAAATACGTTTCATCCCCACCGTTTCGATAAGTGGCGATCTAGAACGCTTCGGGTTGACTGAAACTGCTTTCATGCACGAACACTTTGTGAAAAAAATGTTGTACCTTCAGTGGTGTTTTTCAAAACCACACAATATTAGAAACTTCAATAATAAGACTACATCTTTTTTTAAAGATGGGCCTATGGTGTTGCATATGTTTTTCGGCGGTCGATTGCTTTCCACCAGGCGACTAATCCCATAAAACAGAAGTGAACTTGTAAGTGGTTTATTTGATTTAATATTCACCGAGGCTAGTGGACATGGGTTCTTATAAATGTGTACTCCTTAGGCAAATATATTGGAAAATGAAAAATTTCACCCCTTTTCCAATATATTTGCTAAAGGTGTACTTAGTACAAGGTTGGTTCTCTTAGTACAAATCTGGTGTACTTAGTACAAGTTTGGTGCGCTTAGTACAAGGTTGGTGCGCTTAGTACAAAGTTGGTGCACTTAGTGGGTGCAATTAATACAATTTCGGTGCGCTCAGTACAAGTTCGGTGCGCTTAGTACAAATTCAGTGCATTTAGTATAAATTACGTGCACTCCGTAGGTGTGATTAGTACAATTTCGGTGCGCTTAGTACAAATTCAGTGCGCTTAATACAAATTCGGTGCGCTTAGTACAAGGTTGGTGCGCTCAGTACAAATTTGGTGCACTTAATCGGTGTGCTTAAAACAATTTCAGTGCGCTTAGTACAAGGTTGGTGCGCTTAGTAGAAGGTTGGTGAACTTAGTCGGTGTGCTTAGTACAATTTCGATGCACTTAGTACAAGTTTGGTGCGCTTAGTCGGTGTGCTTAAAACAATTTCGGTGCGCTTAGTACAAGTTCAGTGCGCTTAGTACAAATCCGGTGCTCTTAGTACAAGGTTGGTGTGCTTAGTACAAGGTTGGTGTGCTTAGTACAAGGTTGGTGTGCTTAGTACAAGGTTGGTGCGCTTAGTAGAAGGTTGCTGAATTTAGTCGGTGTGCTTAGTACAATTTCTATGAACTTAGTACAAGTTAGATGCGCTTATTACAAATTTGGTGCGCTTAGTAAAAGTTTGGTGCACTTTGTACAAATGATGTACCGAGGGTAAGGTTTGATAAAGAAGCAGAACAGCTTAGCAAAGAGAGGGACTTAATTTTCCAGCCTTCATGAAGTTCATTAGCAAAGGTATTAGTTAAAACAGTGTGGTAACGTTGTACCAAAATTGTAATGTTTTTAACAATTTTTCATAAAAATTGTTTTATAACAAGACAGAACTAAATTATAAAAAAAAAATCTTTCTTAAACAAAACATCGCCGCAATTTATTCAAATAAAGAGTGCTAACGTCAGTATCCCAAATACGATCTTTATCGCAGTAAGAACATTTTAGGTACAGATGGCTGAGAGGGATGGGACGGGTAGGTAGGCACATTTTTCTTATCCCATCCTAAGGGAGCGAGATAAAACGTACGAAAAATGAAAGAACAAAAATATATCTAGCATAATAATACAGAGATCCCTATCTCTATATTATTATGCTAGATATATTTTTGTGGTTCACTTTTATGTCTTATTTAGTTTGAACGAAGTGCGGTAACTAAGCTATTATTCAGACGCCGGTTTTCTGCGGGAGTATGGTATTTCCCCGGGTGAGCAGTTCCATTCATGCTGTAGGCAAATAATATGTCATTCTTGACAATGCATTCGTATGCAGCGTGGCTCTACCACTTCAAAACGGTAGAGGCACGAGCGCGGGGAAAAGCTTCAAATTTAGGGTTTGGGAAAAGTACGTTGTTTTCTATTACTAATTGCTGCCTTCTTGATGCTTGAAATAGGTTCCATCCCCATTACTTGAATGGCTGGCCGTCAACCACCGTCCGATTTTTTTTATGGGATAGGGGTGCAAACGAGCAAGCGTGTCGCCTGATGGAAAGCAATCAACGCCGCCCATAGACAATCGCGACAACGCAGGAGGATATATATATATATATATATATATATATATATATATATATATATATATATATATATATATATATATATATATATATATAGTAGTCAGCAAGTGATACTGCCATTCTATGCTGAACCCCACAACAAACCCGTGTACATAAATTCGTACAAATAGCAAAACATTCTATGTGAAAACAAAATGGCGGATGTGATTTTTTTATACCAGCCATGTAAAAAGCTTGAAGTGCGTGCGTTTGCATACAAATTGTATGCGAATCACAAACGTTTCCGGATAAACAACACGCCCGGCCGACCGCGGTGCGTGCTTTGTGTAAAGCTTGCTAAAAATATGGACGATTTGTTGTTATGGGTTTGAAGGCAAACGAGCAAGCGTATTGCCTGACAGAAAGCAATGAACACCGCACATAGACATCTGCAACAGCGTAGGCCGAGTGTACAAAGTACATCGTATGTTTCTTGACGCGTGACGCATTTTAAAGGCCGACAACGCTTCCGTGACTCTTGCGGTGTCGCGCTTGTCTATGGGCGGCGTTAATTGCTTTCTATCAGGCGGCACGCTTGCTCGTTTGCCCTTCTATCCCATAAAAAATGACCTCAAAATACGAGAAAGTAAAGTGCAACTGAGCAAATTTATTAAACCATAAATGTACTCATATGCCAAGTTAGTACTGAAATATACTTCATCTGGTCTCACTCGCCTTTTACTTCCACATCTGACATTACTCTTACATCTAGGCTAGTCTAGTCTACTTCTTTATTTTCTCTTCTCTCATTATTATATTGAATTCTATATAACCAAACTTTTGTCTTGATATCTTCTATAGCATCGTACGTAAAAACGTACATATCAGCTGTAAATTTTATTGAACGAAAGAGACAACGGGTAGAGCCACGCTGCAGACTAATACTTTATCAGCAATGGCATATTATTTGTCCGTAGCATGAATGGGTCGGCTCGCCCGGGGATGTACCACACTCCCGCAGAAAACCGGCGTCTGAGTGGTAACTTAGCTACCACGCTTCGTCCGGTGAGCGGTTGAGTACCAGAGGCCAAACCGAGGAGCTTTCACAGGGTGAAGAATAAAGAAGAGAAAACAAAAACAATTGTAGGCCCTTATATATGTGGGCGTATTAGAATTAATATCATTATTTAATTATTTTATGCAATAGATAAAACTTTATTTTATATAACTTGTAACGCCATCTATTGGCAGACGAAGTTAGAATAAAAATCATTTAAATAATTAAAATAATTGAAATTATTGTAAAATAAATTACTTGAAGTTATGTAAAATTCAACTAAGCTGTATTTTATGAATTGTTTTGCAATAGTTTCATTCGTTTATTAAAAAAGTTATTTTTGCTATGTTGTAGGAAATCTAGTTTAGTATTTATTGCCGGAGATATTTGTTCGTTGTTGTCTGTCTTTATTCGCGTTTATGATTTTGCGTATAAAATCCGAAGTTCAGTCGGGGCTAGATACATTCTAATTCCAACTGTCATCGCCGAAATATAATTTGTAACATGCCTCAAATACTCTAACCCATCATCACAAAACATTACTCGGTATATACATTCAGTCAAGAAAGTAACGGGAATGGATTATTAATGGAGTCAGGCGTTACTTTGCGGAAATGCATCACTATGTGGACAGTCAAAAGTTTTACTTAGCTAAGATCCGTCTTCCGTAGAGTCTACTATACCTAAAGATGCCTCGTGTTGAGGCGAAACACGTGACGTTTACAAAATGGAAAAGTGATAATGTGTGTTTGGTGTTGTGTATAGTGGTTGGTGGGTGGAGAATTGATGGCCGATTTTCGGTAAGTTTTTGGTTTAAGTTCCAAATAAATCCACTTAACCCAACGGAAATCACACATTATTAATTTTCTGTTATTGTTTTACTTGTCGCGGATCTTAGCTAAGTAAAACTTTTGACTGTCCATATGGGAATGGATTATTTCATTATGGTTCCAAATTCGAATTTTTGTTTTTCTTGTTGTTGTTAGATTGGCACAACCTTTTTTCCATTTTGGCGCGACGTTTAAGTTGCATCTGTTATTTATATTTAGTACAGTGCTGTTTTGAGTTATATCATATATAGTGTGTATTGCGAATTTCATAATGGACAAAAACATCGAACAAAGAGTTTGTCTTAAATTTTGCATCGTTAATGAAATTTCGTGTTCGGAGTCAATGAAAATGATACAAAAGGCTTACACAGTGAAACGACTTTATCAAAAACTCGTGCTTATGATAGGTACAAAGCGTTCAAAAGCGGTCGAGATGTGATAGAAGATTTGCCTCGCTCTGGTAGGCCATCCACGTCTGCAACTGAAGTTAACATCGCAAAAGTGTGTGAAAAACAGTGACTGAAAATCCTCATTTAACTTTTAGAAAGACAGCCGCCGAAAAAAGGCCAGATTTGTGGAAAGAAAATTCTTGGATTTTGCAACACGATAATACGCCTTCGCACAAGGCCATCATTGTGAAGGAATTTTTGACAACAAATACCATCGAGCAACCACCATATTCACCAGATATGGCTTCAGCCGACTTCTTTCTTTATCCCAAACTCAAATTACCACTTCGGGGCACCCGTTTTGAATCGGTAGAAGACATAAAGGAGAATTCGCGGCGAGAACTGAACTCAGTTCCAGAAACAGCGTTTAAAAAATGTTGTGATGATTGGATTATTCGTTGGCGTAAGTGTATCGTTTCTGAAGGAGCATACTTTGAAGATGATAAAATAAATTTGGATTAATAACAAATAGTTTGTGTATTATTGATTATTGATCTTTTCCTGGTACTTTCTTGACAGACTGTATATTACGTTTCACATAAAAAAATACAAAATAACATAGAAAAACTTACAAAGGTAAACATCGTGAAAACATAATAAAAAAAAAATTATGTATACGCGCATTAAAACTGATTTTGATTTATCCCCGCCTGACAGTTCGCACCGGTGTGGACGCGTGTAAATACAGCTAGATTTATACACTTGCCATAGCGTAATTTCAACGCGTTTGTTTACGTTGTCGTTTAGAGAATTCGCCGCAGCAAACTAAATATTTACGCTAACCGTATAGTCAGTGGTTATTTTTGCTAAGAGAATTAAATTGGTTTTGCGGAATAAAATGGAATAGAACTCACTGTTTGTTCCCGGTCTCCATTTTATCAGCGTTGTAAACAACATTATTCAAATGCGATGGCACATTATATGAAGTTAAGAGGGGAAATGCGAATCTAATACGGTTTTTATTATAGCTTTGTTTCCCACACTTATTTTTAGTTTGTCTTCTATTTTATAGGATAGAAAGACAAATGAGCAGGCGTGTCATCAGATGGAAAGCAATCAACGTCGCCCATAGGCATCCGCAGAGCTATAGGCAGTGCGGAAGCGTTGCCGACCTTTAAGGAAAGTATTACTCTGGGAATGGGAGTGGAAGGGGGAGGGGAGAAGGGGAGGGGAGAAGGGGAGGGGAGAAGGGGAGGGGAGAAGGGGAGGGGAGAAGGGGAGGGGAGAAGGGGAGGGGAGAAGGGGAGGGGAGAAGGGGAGTCTGTGGGAGTGTGGTACTTCCCCGAGCGAACCGGCCCATTCACGCTACAGACAAATATTATGCTATTCTTAACAAAGTATTCGTCTGCAGCGTGGCTCTAGCACTTCTTATATCCATTTCACTCTATCTAAGGTTGGTTTATCCCATTTCTTCCTGCTGTTTCTACAATGTCTTCTGCCCATCTTTTTCTTTGTCTTCTTACACTTCTTTTTCCTGTCGCGCCGAGACGATTTCGTTATTTTGCGGGTTCACCCATTGTCCCTACATCTCTTTACCATCTACTTCGTTATATTGCGGTTGTCTATGGGTGGTGTTGTTTGCTTTCCATCAGGTGAAATGCCTGCTCGTTTGCCTTCCTATCCCATAAAAAACATATATGTCTCGACAAATTGACTCAGTCGCGGGGCTCCTGGCCTACGTAGTCAATGGTCGCGGTTTCGATTCTTGCATTGGAATAAATATATACAGTTATTTATTCCGAGTCTGGTTACCCCATCAATCCGCATTGGACAAGCGTGGTGGATTATTGTTCGCTCCTCTATTCTTTTTATAGCTCATATATGCTACTTCTAGGCAAGGGCCTATTTCTGAAAGAATGAATATTAGATCACCACGGTTGTTAGAAGCAGGCGGGAAGCTTGGATGAGACGTCTAGATTCAGGATACATATATTTAGGTAGTTAATAATTAAAAATCTTTAAGGACACAGGCGTAGGATAATTTTCGTAGAAAAAAGGAATTTATGCAAACATAGGAAAACAGATGACGTATTGGCTTGATCAAATCTTTTGTCGGTAGGTAATCAATAGCTACCGTGGAGAAAGGGTTGTAACAAACTTACGTATATATATCTTGTTTCCACACATGAGAATTAATTAATCTGCCATCCCTGTCTATAATATTGAAGAAAACTTTTTTGAGGTGGATTTTAATTACAAGACAATCTTTCGTAATTGTACTATATTAATGTAAAAAAGCTAAAACGCTGTAAATGACACACGTGACAATTTTTTTTTTATTGTATATTATGATAAGAAAATACTGCGTCGAATGGTCTGAGTCTCACAGCTCCGCGACCGATTGAACACTTTGTACAGCGTTGAAACTGACTATTATTGAGTGATCACATACAACATGATTTTAACTCAGGTGGCAATTTTTTATTGTGTGGTTTACTATGTTTTTTTGCGTCGATATGCATACATAAAAAAATAAATATATGTTATATTTACTAAATATATATGAATACTTTGTTTAAAATGGCATATTATTTGTCTGTAGCACGAATGGGAAGCCGGGGAAGTACCACAATGCCGCAGAAAACCGGCGTTTGAGTGGTAACTTAGCTATAATAACTTAGCGCTTCGTCCGGTTAGCGATTGAGTTCCAGAGGCCCGGCCCCTTCTCCTTCTCCCTCTCCCCATCAGTTTCCCTCCTCCTTCGTCCCCTTTATTCTCCCTCTCTTTCCCCATCATTATTTTCTTCCCCTTCTTCCCCCACCTTCCCCTCGACTTCCACCATCCTTCTCCACCCTCCCATAATGACAGTTTCCTTAAAGGCTTTTGTTGGTTGCTTTCCATCAAATGACATAAAAAAAAGGATTCTTTTAAATAATAATTAAACGTCACTTTCAGCCATAAATCAAAGCAACACACTAGTGTAAATACACTAAAGATAATATCACTTAAGACAGAAAATAACTATCCATATAAACATATCTCCGACGTAAAACTGAAGGGTGACGCAATCTTTCGGAACCTTATTCCAATTTTCTATTCGACTCGACACAACGAATATTTGAAGCGATATCTGACGGGGCACGAGAGACATTTAGATAGAGGCCGCGATACGGATAGATCTATTTAGTTTGAACGAAGCGCCGTATGACCTGGCACATATTTTGTCATTGATTAGACTTATCTATTTAACGGTTAAGTTGATTGAAAAGAATCGGTGGATATTTTTCATAGGAGAGCAAGCAAATGAATATGCGGGTCACCTGGTGGTAAGCGATCACCACCACCCGCAGACATCCGCACCGCAGGGAGCGTCGCAGACGTGTCATCGGCCTCTAACGAGCACATACGCTCATTTATTGAATACCCCCACGTGGGAACACCGCAGATGGTAAACTGTTCCATATTTCCACAGTTCGTGGCGGAAAACTGTGACTAAAACGGACGGTGATGACGGTCAGCATTGCCAGTGATGGGGACGGAATCTATTTTTGGGCGCGGAATGCGGTGATGGAACTGTGCGGTTGGGTGGAGTTATATAAACTCCATCGCCGTAATAAATTCGATATGATGATGATTTCGATCTACGTAAGATCATTCGCCCTAATTAACTCGATACAGTACGCAGACGGATGATACATCTCTGCGTACAGATAAAAGATCGAGCCTATCGGAAATTCTGCTGTCGCCGATGATTCAAGAAGCTCTTCGTTGAATGTTGGATGATTATTAATCGCTAAAGTTATTAATATTTTACTTCTTCACACCTTCTTCTACTCCACATCGTGTTTTTATATCTTCATTTCTTATTCTATCATTCAAAGTTACACAACACATATTTCTTAATACTCTCATTTCTACCGCATTCAGTCTGCTTTCAGACTCTTCTGCCAAATCCAACTTTCACTACCGTATATCAGAGTACATACATACATATCGTCACGCCTGTTTCGCGAAGGGGAAATCACAGATCACAGATCTCCATCCGCTACGATCCCAGCACACCTTCCTTGCTTCCTCTAGCTCCACTCATCCATTCTTGCTCTCACATTCTACGTAGCGAAACAGCTACGTGATTGGTAACGAACCACTTCGCCGTGATGATGAAACAATATAAAATAATGGATGAAAGTTTCATAGCGCTAAATCGACCTGAAAAGGATTTAGACACCCTTGGACCACAGGTTAACGATCGGGAATCCATGGCCCGAGGCAACTTTACGGCACAGTAAACATACAGAAATCTCTCCTTTTATTGGCCGGATTAAACATTATTGGATCGTAAAGTTTTGATTGTATACCAGCCGACGTGTTACAGTCTGGTGTGATTGTGCCTTGCGCCTTTGAAGGTGTAATCCCGTGCCTCTGTACACTCGACTGAAGGTCAACGGGCTTAGTGTAACGAAAATTCGGATTCCATTGGAAATGATAGATTTGGGTTTGAATTTGAATTATATAAATAAGTTATGTTCTTCTTTTTCTTTCTAAATAGATATTGTTTCATCTTATGATATTATACACCGTGACTTTTTAATTACCCGAGAAAACCAAAATTCGCGTTTGTAAAAATATGTATGTCAGTAAGTAACATTCAAATATTATAGCGTTCATACAAAAATATTGTTTTATGGGACTTCAAAGAAATCCTGTAAATATTACGCGACCAAATTAGGTTGTCTATTTGAATTAGCAAGATTTTTTGTTGTATAATATTTGGTGTATATTAAGGACATTTTTAATAAATATTTCATAAAAATAAAAATCTTTTTTCTTCGTCAAATTTAATGTATATCGATAACTGAATATATTACTTAATTTTCTCGGGTAATTAAAAAGGTCAAAGTGTATATTTAATTATGTTTTATAAGTTTTACAGCAAATAAAAGGTTGAATAAATAAATATATTTGTAAATTATTAAATTATCCTCAAGAGAGCCATACTTATTTTTTATGTTTAATAATTAAAATCAATAACAATATAGGGGGAAAGGGGAGGGAGAGGGGGAGGGCCTCCGGAACTCAACCGCTCACCGGAAGAAGCGCGATAGCTGAGCTACCACTCAAACACCGGTTTTCTGCGGGAGTGGAGTCTGCAGCGTGGCCCTACTTCACTTCTCAGTTTTTGTTTATATTTTCTGACAAATTATTATAGTGAACAGTTTTTAGGAGTTATTAGATCTAAATTAAATCTAATTTAATCAGAAGGCTTATCGACGATCCTTATTTACTAAAGTAAATAAGGATAGTCGATAAGCCTTCTGCTTTTTTCTACGTGTTATTTCAAATTAGGCTAATGCCTTTCGACCTATATAACGCACCAAGAAACAAAGAACAAAATACGATCCCCAAAAACCTGCGGTAGCGGGATAGTTTATCAGTTAGGCAGTCAAATTTATGCCACATTATCACGCGAACTCGTGCGGCAACTGTTTTATTGATTTGTTTTCCGTTATTTACCCGAAGATTAGCAACCGCGGACGTAAACTTACAAAGTTGTGTTTATTACTCATTTTAACAAACACGGACAGAACACGAGACAGTTATATAATAACTAGGTCACGTGGCAGACGCAATGTTCTACTACTTTTGAGTAGGTGGGGTGGTGTATTTAAATTCTTATTATTTGATATCTCTCACAATGCCGTTTATGAAATCGTAAGATTATCTAATTTACTTTTGCTTTGTAGCGTGTTGAAGCGTTTACGTTGTGTAAGATAATTTTTTTCTGAAAAAGACCCTCCGCCCACGGAGTCAATGATCGCGGGTTCGATCCCCGCATCGGAATTAATATATGTATGGATTTATAATACTTATTCCGAGTCTGGTAACCCCCCAATCCGCATTTCCGTTCCTGCCCTTTCCTTTCTTCTCTATCCTCTCCCTTCCTCTCCACCAATCCACGGTCTGCCAAAAGATGCGTGGCTAAGTGCGAGCTTAGACGCGAGCGTGCCGACCGTCTCGGGATCGGGCTTCCCCGGGTACTATGGTGCCTTACCTCAGTATGTAGTGCTTTGCTGGGGCTTATCCCCATCCTCCCTTGCGGCTCGTGGGATTCACTAAGACGAATTTAATATACCTAATTTGTTGATAATGACGGCGACGTGGTTCGCCACCCGTCACGTCTTGATTCTCACGAGGGCGAGAAGCGGCCAATAAAGAGCCGTTTCGCTGGAGGAAGGAGTGATACGGTAGTAGCTCTAGAGGCCAGGGTCGCGTACCCGTGTACCGATAGCATATATGCCGCTAGGCAAAGATACTCCCTGACCTTGAAAATGTAAAACGCAATATTCTACTAGGGAGGGTAGACGGCGTAGACCTTGTGGGCACACTGAAAATGCGTCAGAGGGACGGCTGGGTGAATAACTCATTCAATGGTTGTCTTTCGTAGAGTATGACACCTAAAGATGCTTCCTGTTGAGGCGAAACGCGTTGTGTTCGTTGTTAAAAATTTAGTGATGTTGTGTGTATACTAGTTCTTATGTGTATGTATTTTTAGAGTTTGCTTTTTCGCAATTTTCCCAAAGTGGTTATTGTCTTCCCATCTGAATAATGAATTTTTGCAAAGTAACCTCTGACTCCATTCATCAATTAACATCAAGACAGCGTCACCTAACATTTCGGGTCTTACCATTCATTCCCCGATTCGGATAAAAGTATCCGAATCGGGGAACGAATGGAAAGTAAACAACGGATACACGTTTCTACCTTTAATCGTTTCTCTTTTACTTGTTGTAGTCAAACAAAAGGAAATTATGAGTTTTTCTAAGCGGAACAAGAATGGGCGTTCACGCAGAGACTTTTAACTCTCATTGTTCACGTGAAAATTGTAAAGGCTTACTATATTATTTCAAACTGTTCTCCGTATTTTTAAGGTCGGTTTTACTTGTGTAACCGTATATATAGTATATATTATGTTTTATACTTACATTGCGGGATTGCAATAGGGTAATTTTAGAATGTCTAACGCTTTACGTGACTTGTGCTTTAAATTACGAAATTTTATCGATTCTTCGGTCGTGACTTGTCGAACAAAGGGAAATGTTATATGAAAACGTTTTTGTAAAGGTGCGGCCTTATATATAAGGTTTCACGTTTCCTGATAATGAAATTTTTGGCGCTCTCTTGCCGCTGTGGGTACGTGTTTATAATGTATAAAAACTTAAACGCGAACGTGCTTAATTTATATATATTATGATACTTAATTTGGAGACATCATTCCATGAATTTAAAATTTAAGTTAAATACATACATATCGTCACGCCTGTCTCCCGTAGGGGTAGGCAGAGACCACAGATCTCTATCTTCTCGATCTTGGCATACTTCCCTTGCTTCCTCCGCACTCATTATTCTCCTCATGCAAGCCCGCCGGTTAAGGGTACTCTTGATCTGGTCTTTCTTAAAAACTTCAGCAATTTGATTAAGGCATGTTTTCTTCCTCTACCGACCCTTCTATTAAATAAATTTATTTTGCCAGTCTTTCATCCATCTTCTCTATATGCCTAAACCATTTAAGCATCCCTTTTTCAACTTTTGTCACAACACCTTCTTTTACTCCACATCGCTCTCTTATATCTTCATTTCTTATTCTATCATTCAAAGTTACACCAAACATACTTCTTAAAAATCTCATTTCCACCGCATTTAGTCTGCTTTCATGATTCGTCTTCGGAACTCCAATCATTAAATTTATTTATTTTATTTTAGTGTGTATTATAAAGCTATGAATACACTGTGAAATGACTTGAAAAAAGACACTTCATTGGGCAAGGACGGCAAATGAGAAAATATATCACCTGATAGAGAGGGGGTTTTCTGTGAGAGTGTGGTACTTCCCCGGGCGAGCCGGCCCATTTATGCTACAGACAAATATTATGCCATTCTTGACTAAGTATTCGATACGCTTAATTATTGATATTTACAATTAATTATTGATCACTTCCGCACTTACCATTATCATCATAATCAACATGCTGCGGCACTTCACTGGTGGATATAGGCCTCCCCCAAGAAGCGCCACCTAGCCCGATCTTCGGCTTCACGCGTCCAGTTTCTGCTAACCGCCCTGCGCAGATCGTCGCACCATCTAGCCGGGGTCGTCCCACACTCGTCTGCTTCAGCGATTGTTGGATCTCCGACAAACGTGACCAACCCATTGCCACTTTAATTTACTAATTCGAGAGACTATGTCGGTGACTTTCTTTGGTTCTCTAGCGGACTTCCAGTACCAGAGAAACTCCAAGCATAGCTTTGTCCATTATATCACATTACATATTCGAAAAATTTACCCAATGTGTAAGAACATGTTTTTCAACAGTCAGTTGTCTAATTCTAGGTTTCCAATTTTTATTATTACGGTTATTTTTTGATACCTCCGCAAGCACTTATCTATTCGGTCTCTTACTATTAAGTTTCTACGTCCTGCTACTTTAAAAAGATGGTGTTCCTGTTTAATGAAGAAAAGGATTGGTAACTATACGATCTTGCACAGATTACCAGCAACTGAAGCTCAAGAAGAGCAGCAAATACCGTGTATGAGGTAACATTTCCCTGTTGTATGTAAACATTTATCAAGCGGGGCGGAAGAGGGAATGACTCACCACCATGGAGGAAGTCATTAATAACTATAGACTCTCGCACAGGTTAACAACAAGTGAAAATTTATGGCATGATTTATTTTAAAACGATTATTCATTATGTTGCATTTTTCTCGAAACTTCTTTCTTCGATGATTCGAATGCTGAACTAAGAATTCAGCTACCTTCTCAATTATTATCGAATCAATATGACATTTAAATATATAAAACGATGATACACATTTCTTAAAGCCTGACATTGCTTATATAATACTTCTGGCGTTTGAAATGTCTATGGGTAGCTTTATTCCCTAATGCGGTTCGCTTATTATTGCTTTCCTATCCCATAAAAACAGATGGCTGTCCCACCATCAGTTAGTCGTCTATATCAGAACATATATGGACAGTCAAAAGTTTTACTTAGCTAAGATCCGTTTTCCGTTGGGTTAAGTGGATTTATTTGGAACTTAAACCAAAAACTTACCGAAAATCGGCCATCAATTCTCCACGCACCAACCACTATACACAATTTTTTTGGAAAACAGACTTTTCGTTTGTCTTCCGTAGAGTCTACTATACCTGAAGATGCCTCGTGTTGGGGCGAAACACGTGTCGTTTACAAGATCGAAAAGTGGTAATGTGTGTTTGGTGTTGTGTATAGTGGTTGGTGGGTGGAGAATTGATGGCCGATTTTCGGTAAGTTTTTGGTTTAAGTTCCAAATAAATCCACTTAACCCAACGGAAAAACACACATTATTAATTTTCTGTTATTGTTTTGCTTGTCGCGGATCTTAGCTAAGTAAAACTTTTGACTGTCCATATAGTGATGCATTTCCGCAAAGTAACGCCTGACTCCATTAATATATCAGAACAGATCAGAGCGAGGTAAATGAAATGAAACTAATATATGAGTATGTATGCCCCTGATGTTTTATTGATTATTTTTAGGGCAATTTAGTTATATTTCAAAGTACTATCTATTATTTCCAATGTACCTACACTAAATAACAAAATGAAAATATTAAGAAGGTTGAAATAAAAAAAAAATTGCAAAAAAAAACAGAGTCAACAGAATGATTTCAATTCAGTTCTTTTCTTCTTCGACGTAAGAAATTACATTTCATTTGCGAAACGTCAGACTGACGAGGTTCCTCTGAATGTATAAAACTCCGCTAGTACGTACCTCTATTGAAAATGGCTAAATTGATTTTCACTTTAGACTTTCTAAGCAATAATTTGGGCTGTTTTGATTCATGGATATTTTAATAAGAATAATAATAATTCTTTATTTGCATAATGTGAGGTGTAACAAGACGAAAAAAAGCGTTTAAAAGCTCTATTATGGTGTACAAATTTCATTAATTATTTATATACATATTTGTTTATAATGTCAACTCTACATAAACTATATACACGTATAGACACATAGAGATCTAATTACATAAGTCGCTTATGGTTACAAAGCATTAAATTATTAATAAACTGTTACATTCTCATTAAAATTATAATTGATTCATCTATTTACCATTCAAACCGACTTTTAGAGCAAAAAGGTCCTTAGTATTATAAATATTGCCATCTATTAGCCATTCATATAGTCTTTTTTAAATAATTTTGTGTTCAATTGTTTTAATTCATGAGATATATTATTGTAGATGCGTATACACACGAACACATAATATTGAATGGTGCATTTAAGTTGCTCTAAAGTCCATTAGTCAAAACTAAATCTTATCTTTTATAAATAAAAGAATAATGTATAAGCTAGGAACGTTTGTCAAAGGAACAACAATCGTTGGAGTGAATGATTCCTGAAATGGAGATCACTTCTTGGAAAATGTAGTATGGAAGACCTCCTGGTGAAAGGAAAAGACGTTACGTGCAGGGAGGCTGGCAGAGTCTGTAGGCTTGAAGCCGAAATTTACGCGTCTTAGTGAGGCCTATGTTCAGCGGAGCGCTGCCGCTGACTCATGATGATGATGAAATAAATTAAAGAGTTAAAATTTAAATGGAATAAGAAAATCAGATTCAATAGCGGTAGAGCAACGCTGCAGACGAATACATTGTCAACAATGGCATATTATTTGTCTGTAGCATGAATGGGTCCAGTATCCGGATTCCGGAGGATCAAACCTCCTCCCTCTCCTATATGTCACTTTCTTTAAAGACCGGCAACGCTTCCGCACTGCCTATGGCACTTCGGATGTTTGTGTGCGGCGTTGATTGCTTTCCATCAGGCGACACGCCTGCTCGTTTGCCTTCCCATTCTATAAAAAAAATGAACATAACAATGTTGTGTGTAAAAGTTAAAATCGAAAATACATTGATTATTTACAAGAGATAATTACAATTTAAGTCACAAATAACAATTCCGATATTAAAACGTCCTCTCGTCTGATTGATAGGACAACGTCGTCTGATGTTGCCGACAATTAAATTAATCACAATCCCTTAATTGGATTGTTAATTATCCAATCTGACGAAGCAAATTATTGTGTTATTTTTGAAATAATAATTGATGAAATTGATAAGCAAAGTGGGTCACCTGATGACAAATAGTACCACCCCTGGACACCTACTAAGGTAACTGAAGATGCATTGCCTACTTTGTATTTAGAATGTGAACAATAAAAGGGAAAAGGAAGTAATGGGAGGAGAAGAAGGAAATAAATAGGAAAAAAAGGAAAGGAAACGAGCCTTTGTATACTATCACCCACTAAAAGCGAAAACACTAAAATGCAAGCACTTAAAGCCGATATTATTTGAGAATGTAGTATATCCGTGATAGATTTTTTAGTCTGCTAATTTCTGTCTCTTTTATACATATAGTAGCCAGTCTTAGTCATATTTCATTTTATTTGTATATTCTTTGTTTGTTTGTATGTGCTTTGTGGATTTTCTATAGCCGTTACACGACTCTTGGTAAGGAAAATATTCATGGGTTTGCAGCAGCAATATGTTAATGCTTAAGGTATATCTATATCTATATATTATAATTTTTTACGTGAAAAGTTCTATGTGTCTGTCTATACTTTGCGTTGTTCTTTATGTTGTGTTTTAATTTGATTGTTTCAATTGTGAAATTGTCAGATTATTGTGCAATACAACAGTGAGTACTAAATATGTTATTAATATTACAATTAGTTTGAAATTTCAAAATATAGTTTTAAGTTTTCGCTTCTTTCAGCAGTTCGATTTTTTTCTTCGTTTTTTTCTAGGATAGTAGGTAGTTTTGAGCATTTTCCTCCTGCGTATTCTATATGCAGATGTTTCCGTCAATAAATTATTGTAGAATAGCAATTTTAATGGATGTTTGTCAAGTAAATTTACATTGTTTTAGTGATCAGATTTTATGGAGTAACTACGTCATGGTTAATGGAATGCTTTCATTGTTGAAAGTCACGAGTTTCAATCTTGCATCGCTTTATATTTATATAAGATTGTTCTGATTTTTATCGATATCGATTTTAACGATGCGGTTATTTATATAATGCGAGTAGTTTCTGGAAGAAACTGGATACGCCGATGAACACAATTTTGCTTATTACAAATAGCTGGGTTGGGTTTCTATTTTTTGTTTTAAAATTCACGTTTATAAAGCAAAGCCAATGACTGAGATTTTTATAGATCTATTCTAAATAAAAATAAACACGTATAAAAATTTACAATGCTAATTACTAATGAATATATTATTTTTTAAATATATATCCTTAATAATGTATTATTAAGGATCTTTTCTGTTTCCTTAGTAACATCTAAGGAAAAGAAAAATTTTTGCCATTATATAATATTTTATATATTATGTTTATTTTTTGTTTTAAAAGAGGAAAAACTTCAAACTAAATTTTTAGTAGCTAATAACTCCTAAACTTCATTTAAAAGTCAACACAAACTAAGGTATTTCACCTTAGTTTGTATTGACTTTTAAATGAAGTTTAAGAGTTATTAGCTACTAAAAATTTATGATTATTCTGTTAATATGCTATTCTGAAAATTTTCAAATAAAACTAAAAAGTGGCTCTTGGAACTTATCTGGAATTAAACTTATAACAATGGTCCATAAACAAAATTTCAGAATATTAAAAGTCTTTTCTTTTTATTATACATAATACATAAGTACAGCTAAGTTTTTTTTTAATTAATACATATTTATTAATAAATTTGAAGTATCATTGTGACATACGAAATAAATTTCTTTTACTAAAGCGGTATTACTCAAAATAGCGTGTGTAAAATTTTTGTCTGTTTGTGAATTGTTTGAAAATGTCTGAATTGTTTTCAAATGAAACTTTCCCGAGAAGATAGAGAACTTTGTGAAGAATGGCTTACGTTATTTAATTTTGTAGACAAGCTATGGTAATCTTGAGTAGTTTAATTAAAAATTAGCGTGAAATATTCTTATCTAAGACGACCGATTGGCTCAGTGGTGGGGCTCTCCGCCCGCGGAGTCAATGGTCGCGGGTTCGATTCCCGCATCGGAATAAATATTTATATGGATTTTTAAATGTTTATTCCGAGTCTGGTAACCCCCCAATCCGCATTTCCTTTCCTGCCCCTTCCTTTCTTCTCTATCCTTTCCCTTCCTCTCCGCCAATCCACGGTCTGCCGTGCCAATGGATGCGTGGCTAGGGGCGAGCCTAGTCGTAAACGTGCCGATCGTCCCGGGGTCGGGCTCCCCCGGGGACTATGGTGCCTTACCTCAGCATGCAGGGCTCTGCTGGGGCTGACCTCCATCCTCCCTTGCGGCTCGTGAGATTCACTAAGACGAATTTAATATACCTAATTTGTCGAAAAATGACGGCGACGTGGTTCGCCACCCGTCACGTCCTGATTCTCACGAGGGCGAAAAGCGACCAATGACGAGCCGTTTCGCTGCGATGAATGGCAGCGGATGGAGCTCTGTGGTCTCTGCCAACCCCTGCGGGGGATAGGCGTGAATATATATAAAAAAAAAAAATATTCTTATCAAACACCGTGGCCAATATTAAAACTATTTTTTACTTGTAAAGACAATATCGTTACACCTTCTTATACAATATTCTTTTATATTTTAATATATTTTATAATATAATATATTTTTTTATATAAATAAATATAATTTTGGTCTCGAATAAAATTATTTTATCTACAGTGTGAATCCACACCGTGGATTGCTCCCATCGTGGATATAAACACATAGATATTATAAAGACATATGTAGGTCATATAAATATTTTAAACTGGGGAATCGAACTCACAAGGTTTAGTTCAGAAAGCGAATACCATGCTAATACATTATTTGGGTTGTATTGACCATAAAGTTAGATAAGAGACAGATGTGGGCAATATCGAGAAAAGGAGATAGTGCTCTCCGTAATCGAAATGTTCGCGATCTTATTATGTTCATACATAATTTCATAAAATAATTATAATAACAATAAAATAAAAAAACATTGTTTGTTACACAATTGGAACTCTCTACTCGATTAATATTTTTAACATAACACTGACACGCAAGAAAGTAATTTACAAACCTTTGTAGAAATGTGGGGGCCTTAGTTTTCACTGGCGAACTCTTCGTTCGTACACGACACCGCCGCACTGTTGTATTAAAAATTCAAATTAAAAAAAAAACATATAAAGACCGATTCACATCACTGGCCGCCGATTAATCAATCATCGTTGAAATCGATTAGTTTTTTTTTTATTTTTATTCATTCGATTTTTATCCACTTTTGAATCTCGATTCACATTATGAAGCAATGCTCGCGGCCGCTTGGCCGGGCCAAGCGAGCGCCCCGGCGTCTGTGTTTCACGTTACTGACGTATAGGGTATGGTTAACGCATGCGCTATTTAAAAATTGTACAAAGCCGTAGTCGCCACTTGCAATGCTGATGAATTCAGACAAAGCACGTTACAGTTTCTTTCTGTTCTATGTTTACTGTTATAGGTTAGGACCAGCCCATTTCCTAGCATGTTCGTCGCGCGAAGCTTCTACTTACCGGAATAAACAAGTCTACGCATACCTTAAAGGCTGGCAACGCTTTCGTTGCGGTGTCGCGGATGTCTGTGGGCGGCGTTGATTGCTTTCCATCCGACGACACGCTTGCTCGTTTGCCAGTGGACGGATAACGACTAGTCGAGTGATCAACTACTATCCCCCAATCAGTCTTATCAATCAACAGCCTGCGGCAGTCCACTGCTGGACGTAAGCGTCCCCCATGTAAGCGCCACCTAGCCCGATCGTCGGCTTCATGCATCCAGTTTCTGCCGACCGCCTTGCCCAGATCGACGCACCATCTAGCCGGTTATATTGAAAGTAACTAGAAAGAGTTATATTGAAAGTATAATTAAAAAACCATATGCCACCCAACTGAAAGCCTCTACAATGACTTACCTGTTCTGCATGTAAGGTAAACTCTCTATCCTAAATGCTACAGTTCTTATTCTCAAAAAACTAAAACAGAACGGATTACCAACTGTGGTCCCCAGAGCCAGTGCGATACTTGCTAGAAGATCCTGACAATTCCTACAATTACGCATATATAATATATATGCGTAATTAAACATAACGTAACATAAAACATAACGAACTCATAGGATTCATCAATGCCAAATAAAGGTAACAAAGTGGCTACTTTCTCCCACGAAGAAACCGCATGACTAAAACAGTACAGGCAGAGGATACACACACACACACACACACACGCGCGCGTGAACTGAAATGAAACGGTGAAAGAAAACTCCGTATTTTTTGTCTCATCTTTTTGACAACATGACAATGTGTGTAGATAAAACTATATAATCTCACAGACAGCCAGCTCACAAACCGAACGTTCGGTTATGTTTGGATAACATTTGAGTTACAAAGGTAAACAAAAAAAAGATTGTATGCGGAAAACAAGCCCGGTGACCAATCCATTGCTGCTTTAGTTCGTGAATTTGGGCCCTTTCGTGTTTTCAAGAAAGGTCAAATGTACCCTTCAACTTTTAATTATTCGCCCTTAACCGGCGAACTTATATGAAGAGAGTGATAAGTGTGGATGAGTATGAAGGTCTGTTCCCTCCTCTTACCCCTACGGGAAATTATCGCGGTATTAAAACTTGAATTGTGAAAGGAACGCTATCTGTCGTAAAGGGAAAGCACTTTCGGAATCGGGCCAGCCGTTCAAAGTTATGAGGGTGAAGAGGATACTTAACCCGAAACTATTAGGCCCTCTCCCGACCGGTGATGTACTTCGTACTGAGTATCAATTTTAGTTGATCGACTTTTAATGCTACATTTATTTTATTTATCATTAACGTTACACGCACAAACGTACATAGGTCTTCGGTCAAATTTACTTTACTAGGATCCGCCAGTATTTCGAACGTAGTGTGGGACGCCCTCCCGCTAGATAGTGCGACGATCTGCGCAGGGCGTCTGGTAGATACTGGATGCGTGAAGCCGAAGATTGGGCTAGGTGACGATTTTTGGGGGACGCCTATATCCAGCAATGGACTGCCGCAGACACAAATCAAAAAAATAATATTGTGTGTCTGCGAAGGAATATACTAGAGGATTACAAGTCTAATTCTTATCGAGAAACGACCGTCAGCCAATCCTTGAATACTTCTATATACTTCTACTACTACTTCTTCCACTATATACTACTACTAGTACTATTTTTGTACGTTGATAACATATTAATGTTTTCAACCTACGAAAGTCAAGCTTCAACCTGGGGGGAGTGACTTAGGTCTTGACGAACCACAAGAATAAATAAATTAGTTGAAAATTAACCTCTATACAAACTGAAAACTGGAAAACGAAAAAGATGCAAAATTAAAAATGAAACCCTTTTACTAAAGCACATACATACATACATATCGTCACGCCTGTTTCCCGTAGGGGTAGACAGAGACCACATATCTCCATCCGCTATGATCCCGGCACACTTTGCGGAGGAAGCAAGCTCCACAGTCATCCATCCTTCCTCTTACATTCATCGTAACGAAACGGCTTTCCGTTAGTAGCTTCTCGCCCTCGTGGGAATCAGGATGTGACGAGCGGCGAACCACGTCGCCGTCATTTTTTAACAAACTAGGTTTATTAAATGGGAGGGTGGAGGTCAGCTCCAGCAAAGCCCCGAATGCCGAGGTAAGGTATTAAGGTACCCGGGAGAGATCTATGTCGACGGACAGTCGACTCCCCTTTCTGAGACTTTCCTTAAACGCTTCTGCACTTCCTATGGCACTGCGGCTAAGGGTGGCGTGGATTGCTTTTCATCAGGTGACTAGGTAAGCTTGATTATATATATATATATATATATATATATATATATATATATATATATATATATATATATATATATATATATATATATATATATATATATATATATATATATATATATACATACTGAATTATGAATTCTGTTACTTGTAGAGATTGTCTTTAAGAAGAAATATTCAATCTTATTAGAGACACAATGCTTAATATTAGTTTTATATATACGAACCTTGAATAGCTATAATAGCTAAAAGAAATGACAAGCCGTATTTCTCGTAACCGTAAATCGGGTCACTATATTTGTTATATTAATTATTGCTCTCTATCTGTTTCAGGGCTTGGCGACATCAAATCCTCATTTGCATCGCGCAGCATTCAAATGGTACAGTCAAAGAATATTCTCTTTGCGTAATTTATCCTTCGCCCTGCTATAAAATTCATACAGGGAACGAGTGATGTTTAATGAATGCTTTCTCCAACAGCTTCTGTTACTTTTGCTGTGTTTACATCCATTATTTTAATTCATATTATAACTTGCTAATTATAAACGAAATTAAAATGGATGGATTATTAACCAGTATGCTAGGTCTCTGATCACATAGGTGAATATTCATACTTCCAAGAAATGCCTAAACAAATCACTTATTACAAATCACAACGTAGCAAAAAGTCCTAATTAAGACGATCACGCTAAAATTTTAATAATATATATGGCTTAAAAATATAACCTTGAAAAGATCAATATCACTTTCTTGGTCACGTATAATAAATAAGTAATTAATTTTATTAATTACTTAAAAGTTTGATATATTTTCAAACGAAACAGAAATGTGGGAAAGGTTACAATATGTTATTTTATTAATGTAACTAAAATAATTCATAATGTCAATGCAATTTATCTTTATAAATATTCAAGAGTTCAAAGAATCAACCCGTTAGTTGGGATTTAGCCAGCGAAGAAAGTAAGGATAAATTTAATCTTTATTGCGTATATAAAGTTGGTTGTTTAACTTCTTAGGCACGGCTCAATTTTGCACGGGGCTGTTTCTCTGTACGGCAGATATGAAGGTAAAACAAGTATCAGACAATATGTGAATCATTATTTAAGAGGTTAACGCGTGTGTTACTAGAGGACGCCACTATAGTGGCGCATCGTTGCAAAAGAGAACATTCGCGAAAGCCACTATAGTGGCGCATCGTTGCGAAAGAGAACATTCGCGAAAGCCACTATAGTGGCGCATCGTTCAGAATAAGAACATTCGCGAAAGCCACTATAGTGGTGCATCGTTCGGAAAGACAACATTCGCGAAAGCCATTATAGTGGCGTGTCGTTCAGAAAGAGAACATTCGC
This sequence comes from Baronia brevicornis, assembly GCA_031353405.1. Taxonomy (NCBI): domain Eukaryota; kingdom Metazoa; phylum Arthropoda; class Insecta; order Lepidoptera; family Papilionidae; genus Baronia; species Baronia brevicornis. Next base: position 1,230,536 of record JASFAT010003679.1, read on the forward strand.
GAAAGCCACTATAGTGGAGCATCGTTCAAAAAGACAACATTCGCGAAAGCCATTATAGTGGCGCGTCGTTCAGAAAGAGAACATTCGCGAAAACTACTATAGTGGCGCATCGTTGCAAAAGAGAACATTCGCGAAAGCCACTATAGTGGCGCGTAGTTCAGAAAGAGAACATTCGCGAAAGCCAGTATAGTGGCACATCGTTCAGAAAGAGAACATTCGCGAAAGCCACTATAGATGTGCATCGTTCGGAAAGACAACATTCGCGAAAGCCACTATAGTGGCGCATCGTTCAGAAAGAGAACATTCGCGAAAGTCACTATAGTGGTGCATCGTTCGGAAAGAGAACATTCGCGAAAGCCATTATAGTGGCGCGTCGTTCAGAAAGAGAACATTCGCGAAAGCCACTGTAGTGGCGCGTCGTTCAGAAAGAGAACATTCGCAAAAGCCACTATAATGGCGCATCTTGTCTAAGAAGCAAAATTAAAATAATAAGCAATATTTATTCTTGAAAGTAATTTATTATCTGTATGTGGATGTCCTACTTTGTAAAAGCTGATTTAATCGTGCTGGTTATAATTTCCCCAGGGGGTGGCGTGTAATTATATATGTCGGAGGTAATTATTCTCTTTTAGAGTATATTTACTGCCATGTTAGGATGTTTTAAGTTTGTGGTGGGGTATATGGATTAATTTATTAATACTTTTACATATAATTTATTAAATGTTACGATTGATATGGTTTAGTACGGTAAGCTATGTGTAGCCATCTTATAGTGGTAGAGCCACGCTGCAGACGAACACTTTGTCAAGAGTGGCGTAATATTTGTCTGTAGCATGAATGGGCCGGCTCGCCCGGCGAAGTACCACACTCTCGCAGACAACAGGCGTCTGAATGCTAGCTCAGCTACCGCGCTTCGTTCTATGAGCGGCTGAGTTCCAGAGACCCAATACCTTCGACCCACCCTCTACCCCCTTCCATTCTCACTCCCATAATAACACTTTCCTTAAAGGTCGGCAACGCTTCCGCACTGCTTATGGCGGTGCGGATATCTATAGGCAGCGTTGATTGCTTTCCATCAGGTTACAGGCCTGCTCGTTTGCCTTCCTTTCTCTCATACGGACTCACATGTACTTACTCATACAGTCATGATTTCACTGGGTGGGTTTTTGATGTACTCTAGGCATAAAACTTTTATCATTGTTGAATTATTTATATAAAAAAAAACTCATGCCCAAATGTCCCTAGCTTACCGTATTCAAGAGAACTTCAGCCTAAAGCGATTCAATGTATTAAGTATATTAATATCCCATCTCGTACCTCGTCCAGAGTCAGACGTTATTACGCCTTAATCTACGGGTAAACCAGAATATGTACAGTTTATGCTGTATTTATACTGACTTGTGAGTGAAGCATACATACATACATATCGTCATGTGAGTGAAGCATACTGAAATAAACTTTCGGTCGGAACTAAAATCTGTATGAAATATAACAATTATTTTTTAAGGGGCTGGATGTAATTATAATACATACATATAAACGATTAATCCGTGCACTAGCGGCTTGTGGAAAAAAATGTTACACTGAAAATCAGCGCTGTGGCTTGCCACGGTTTTTTGTTGAGTGTGGACTATTTCATTATACATACTGCAGTATGTGTTTTTTATTTTTTTTTGGGATAGGAAGGCAAACGAGCAAGCGTATCGCTTGATGGAAAGCAATCAACGCCGCCCATGGACAACCGCGACACCGCAGGAGTCGCGGAAGCGTTGCCGGCCTTTTAGGTATGTGTGAGCTTGTTTTTTGAAGGTATCAATGTTGTATCAGTTCGGAAAGACCGCCGAAGGTAGCTGGTTCCATAGAGTGGTGGTGCGTGGAAAGAAGTTTCGAGAGAAACGCACCATAGTATATTGCCGCTCATCCAGATGGTGGGGATAAAACTTTTCCTGACGGTGTTCACAAAAGGTCGTCAACGAATCTGAAACGCCTCCGGCATAGCGAGTAGCTTTGAGCGGTGGTGACCACTTACCACCAGGTGATCTGTATGGTGGTTTGCTTACTCCGCAATAAAAAAAAAAGATATAATCCTAAATAAAGGTAAAATTAAAAAAAAACACGTTGCTCTACTAATAAGCACCACTACGGAATAAAGTTACGGTACAGTTAATAAAGAGCGAAAACTAATTGCCTTGCTCACTCTTTGCCTCAGGGTAAGGCTTGCAGTTCTTTAAAACATTAATACACTTACGTGCAAAGTAAATGGGAAAGTAATTAGTCCTACAACCTAACACTAATCTGGTGCCATTTTGATGTGCATGAATAATTCTGAGACTCTTAATAAATACAAAATAGCTGTAGAGTTATCAATGGGTCCACTAGACCGGGGAATAACCACACCCTCACAGAATAAACACTGGCATAATAGTTATAACTAATTGCCTTCAAAGAAAAAAAAAAGATATATTTAAGAGGAACGAAAAAAAAAACAGTTTACCTATCACTTTAGTATATGGACAGTCAAAAGTTTTACTTAGCTAAGATCCGCGACAAGCAAAACAATAACAGAAAATTAATAATGTGTGTTTTTCTGCTGGATGAAGTGGATTTATTTGGAACTTAAAACAAAAACTTACCGAAAATCGGCCATCAACTCTCCACCCACCAACCACTATACACAACACCAAACACACATTATCACCTTTCCATCTTGTAAACGACACGTGTTTCGCCCCAACACGAGGCATCTTCAGGTATAGTAGACTCTACGGAAGACAACCGAAAAGTCGTTTACAAGATGTCAAGATGTGAAAAGTCGTTTAAAACACGTGTCGTTTACAAGATGGAAAGGTGATAATGTGTGTTTGGTGTTGTGTATAGTGGTTGGTAGGTGGAGAGTTGATGGCCGATTTTCGGTAAGTTTTTGGTTTAAGTTCCAAATAAATCCACTAAACCCAACGGAAAAACACACATTATTAATTTTCTGTTATTGTTTCGCTTGTCGCGGATCTTAGTTAAGTAAAACTTTTGACTGTTCATATAGTGATGGATTTCCGCAAAGTAACGCCTGACTCCATTAATAATATCACTTTAGTGTCATGACTTGACATTTTTCTCTTCGCATTTTTTTCTACTATATTCAATTTTTATTGTTCTATGCCGAAACCAACAAAGCGAGACTCCTTGTGTAACATTTCCATGTCAATTCATTTGTTACACGCCACACTAGTCGAATCTATGGTGCGTGCAAATGTTGCATTTGGCATAAAGAATAGCCTCCTTACGAACCAGACATTTACAATTTTTTTCACGTTGGAGAACCACGTAATACAATACATAAATATGTAAGAAAAAAAGCGACATTTTTTCGCCAGTTTTTGTTTGTCAGCCTTATTCGATCTGCTTCTCCCGGAATACTCACATCATTATCACACTCTTACAGAAAACTGAGGGTTGAGGAGTTTCCACGTTCGTTCTCAAAGAATGCGAACTAGAATGTCTTATTAAGCAGCAATAGGTCAGTTGGCAAAGCTCTTTCTTACGTACGTATTGACGTGAACCATTTTCTAGCACAAGCATTATAGTTACAATGGTTATCAAGATTTCTAGTTATATTTAAAATGAACATTTCTTTAAAAAAATTAACAATCTAACTAACATTTTTTCTTCTCATTTTCCAATATCCTTCTTAACACGCTAAACGCCATGGGGGTCACCGGTGACCTCACCTGGTTGCTTTATAGCGCCATGAGGGCTACAGGAGACTACGGTCACCTGACGAAGTCCCACATCAGATTTTTTTATATAACATCGAGTATAAAAAACAGTTGTAACAAACAAAATCGTTTTTCCATAATGGCGTTCAACGTGTTAAGGGTAAGGAACGTATCTTCAACACTCTTGGCATTACATCTATAATAATATAATATAATGATATAAATAGATGCCTGCGATTACTAATCATCAGGTGACCCACATACTTGTTTGTTTTTATTTCTATTAAAAATAAACGAAATTATTTGCATATTTCTTTAATTATTAATATTTTTTTAATATCTGCACTAAAACAATATTTATTGGTATATATGGTCTTGTAAACTTTTTTGGTTCGAAGTGTACTGTAATATCTTTCACTAGCTACGTTTAATTAGAAAGAAATTGAAATATTTTTATTTATTTTTTTTCAGGTAAAAATAATGCAAAGTATTGTAGCAGGTATAGAAAATCACTAGCCTTGGCGTTGGAATTCCAAAAGTTTATCAATAAGATATAGCAATAGAAATAGAAAAACTTTTTGTAATTTTTTTTTATAATAATTAATTTTTGCTTAAAATTTTAATAATATTATAATATACAGAACAAACAAAACAAAAAGATAATAATTTTAGTCAAACAAGTATTATAATTTTTTTTTATGGCATAGGAAAGCAAACGAGCAGGAGCGTCATCTGATGGAAAGCAACCAACGCCGCCCATAGACATCCGCAATGCCATAGGCAGTGCGGAAGCGTTGCCGACCTTAAAGGAAAGTGAAATTATGGGAGGGGGAGTGGGAGGGGGAGTGGGAGGGGGAGTGGGAGGGGGAGTGGGAGGGGGAGTGGGAGGGGGAGTGGGAGGGGGAGTGGGAGGGGGAGTGGGAGGGGGAGTGGGAGGGGGAGTGGGAGGGGGAGTGGGAGGGGGAGTGGGAGGGGGAGTGGGAGGGGGAGTGGGAGGGGAGTGGGAGTGGGAATCGGAGTGGGAAGGGGAGGGTGTTGGGCCTCCGGAATTCTGACCGCTCACCGTACGAAGCGCGGTAGACAAGCTACCACTCAGACGCAGGTTTTTTGCGGGAGTGTGGTACTTCTCCGGGCGAGCCGGCCCATTCATGCTATAGAAAAATATTATGGCATTGTTAACAAAGTATTCGTCTGCAGCGTAGATCTACCAATAGTGAAGCTATCATTCCACTATATAATATTCCATTATCGACTGTAGAGCGTCTTCAGTCGACAACGGAACACTTGGTAAAAGCTTTGATATATAATATAGTCTCTCCATCTTGTGGGTAATTGGCAAACAATATGTTTAAAATATCGCAAAAAAGGATGAGTGAATTTCTTGAGCCGTTCCTTCTCTCAGAACGCCATTTTGTTTCCAAAGTGGTGGTAGTTTGCTAGTTTTAATAATAGTAATATTATAAGCCTTTATTCAAATAAATACATCATATACTAAAATAATGTTATATATCGTCATACTTGTTATCTGTTTGTCTAATGACAAAGGCCTATTCTAACATTTTCCATTGACTCCTATCCCTAGTTCTCCTAATCCACAATTTTCCGGCTATTACTCTTATTTCGTCGTCCCCTCTTATGTACTATCTTCTGCGTCTCCTTTTCATGTTCCTCGGGTATCAATTGGTAATTGTCCCACTCCATTCCCTTTATATCGTAGAGTATGTCCTGTCCAACGCGATTTATATTTCCTTATAGTCTCAGTAATATTTATAAGTTTGGTCTCTTCCGACTGGTTCTTACGACTGAATTCCTTATACTATCCTATCTTTTTATGTTCAGCATGCTTATTTCCTTTGGCAGACTTCTAGCTTTTTGATACTTTCTATCCAACTTTTATAGTCATTTTCTTTTGAAATATCATGTAAGTTAATAAATATTTTAATACCTTATTCGTACGTTAAGTAATTGAACTCCTCTCTCGGATCCGAGATTAAAGGAACGTCCCATAATATTTTTAATATCCGGTGCTTCCGACGTCTTTATTTTTCAATCTCATTTCTCAAAAATGATTTCCGAATTTTCCATTTGCAAACAGTCATAAGTATTTGATAGAAATATTGGTGAAAAAAACGACCTAATTTGTTGAAATGGCGGCGTCACCGCTCTCAAAGTATGGTCGCGCTTTTGATTGCCATATTGCGTTGTTGTTTTGAATTGTTCTAATATTCTACTATTTTTCTTTTATATTTTTTTTTGATGACAATTAGCTACAACTATTATGCTTATGTCGAAAAAAATATAATAACATCAAGTATCTTAAAATGTACTAGTCACCCTGTCAAGTTACGTCTTGATAAAATGGTGGCCATTCTACCAAAACCTTCTATGGACTTTTGCAATCAACTTAAGTAGTCACGATACACGCATTTATTTCATATCACCACTTTAAGATCATTCAACTTTTCAAACTTTACGTTCAGTTTACTCAGATACTCCTTCCTCACATCTTTTTTTTGTAATTCTTCCACTTTAATTCTCTCTAACACTTTCTTGGTTTCTCGTGGCCGGTGTCTCCATCCCCTGAACGGACCATTAATGCGGCTTATTACCAGGTAGTGGTCTGAATCAACGCCGATTGCTGAACTTTTTAAGAAAGGCCAGGTCAAGAGACAATTTTCCGAGAATATTGATATTCCAAATATTAATATACATAGTAAATAATTTGCCAAGGATATACATACATGTTTGCGAAAACGGAGTACAACAAACGTGTGTTAACAGAATACGCGAGCATAAATTTTGATTATGTAAATTTATTTCGTTCTGCTTCTTCAATTATATCACTATGTCTTTGATTGTTAGTGAGTGTCTGATTAATAAATATATAATATTATTATAACGTTAAATATTCTATATATAATATGTATCCAAATTCTTGTAACTGAGAGTGAAATGATAAAAAAGTACAAAATTATTTTTCTTAGTAATCTGTACATTTATATGTACTTATTTTTTTATTGAATTTTAATTTTTTTTTGAACTGGAGGGCTTGTTCCGACTCTGATGTACGGTAGTGAATGTTGGATCGAGTCATGATAGCGGACTGAATGCAGTGGGAGCAATAAGAAGTATGTGGTACCCCCACATACTTTGAATGATAGATTAAGCAATGAACATATAAGAGTAAAAGAAATAATACTAGATATAGTAGATAATAGAGAAAGGGATGCTTAGATGGTTTGGGTACATAGAGAGGATGGATGAAAGATGACTGGCAAAAGTACTATACTCTCAGCCTTCCCGCTCGTATACTACACTATATATATATCAATATCAATATCAGCCCGCGGCAGTCCACTGCTGGACATAGGCCTCACCCAAGGCGCGCCACCTAGCCCGATCTTCGGCTACACGCATCCAGTCTCTGCCAGCCGCCTTGCGCAGATCGTCGCTCCATCTAGCAGGAGGGCGTCCCACACTACGTTTGCCGAGTCGCGGTCTCCACTCCAGCACTCGTCTACTCCAACGATTGTCGGTTCTCCGACAAACTATATATATATATATATATATATATATATATATATATATATATATATATATATATATATATATATATATATATATATATATATATATATATATATATATATATATATATATATATATATATATATATATATATATATATATATATATATATATATATATATATATATATATTACATTACAAATTAACATTACACATTACAAAACATACATTTAAAATGATTATTGATTATGTTGAAATATTGATTATTTAATGATTTCCTCATTGTCTTATAAATAAATATTACAATTAGGTATTTCCGTCTGTGAAATTTTAACAAGGAACGCTTCGTACATATTATATCATGATGACACATTGATTAAGAAGGAAGGGATTTAATACTGTAATATTAATAAATAAACTACGGAAATACACGGAAGATTTCTAATGATGTAAAACAAGTTGTTTAGTTTTTCATGTGATCCTAATACCTTCACTATTTACTGCTTACTATAAGAACCATAAGTTTTGAAATGGCCTCTTCTAAAACATGCCAGAATCTCTAACTCTAGCACTTATTTTCTCTTATGCGCCTTGTATAATTCTTCACTCCATCTAAGGGAGGGTAGGGGGGTCGTGCCAAACTATGTTTACCAAGACGCGTCTCCACCCATCTACTCAAAAAGTTATCGGTTTTCCAATAAACGTGACCAGCCCATTGCCACATCAGTTGGATAACTTGAAAAGCTATGTCGGTGATTCTGGTTATCTTGCGGGTTTCTTCATTCCAAATCCTATCCACCAGAAGAACTGCGAGCATAACCGTCTCTATAGCTTTCTTATCAATGTTTTAATGTCACTACAATTCTTCTTAACTATTAAATATTTCAACCTAAGTATTGCCTACGTACACGCATCACGCATACATTCTATATATACCCGATTGTATGTGTGTGCGTTGGACGTTTCATGGATGGATAAAGTTTTGTGAGTCGCGTCAGCAACATGCTGTAGTAATAGCAGCATAACCGTAGCTATCACCCTCACGTGTAAGTTTATTTTGTTACGTGGAACGTTCTATGTGTGTATACTTTGCGTTGTTCTTTATGTTGTTTTAATTTGATTATTTCAATTGTTGAATTGTCAGATCATTGTGCAGTACAACAGTGAGTACTAAATTTATTATTAATATAACAATTAGTTTGAAATTTCAAAATACAGTTTTAAATTTTCACTTGTGTCAGCAGTCCTCGTGACTGCATCCGATTTATTTTTAAATTATATTTTTTTATTTAATCTTTTAGCACTCTTCAGCTTTAATTTTACCAAATCTCACACTATCTTTGTCTCTCTTACAATCTCTGCGTAGGCGAATAGGCTATAAATGTATCTGATGCAATTATTTAGGAGATGTTTCAATGTATATGATTTTCTCCCATTCTATTTTCAGTTCGTGCCTTTTCATATACAATTTCGTTGTTAATTAATTAATGTACATTATGAGTGAATGGCAGCAGTCTCTTGACTTGTATAATAGGTCCTTTGCATAATTGATGTACCTACAGGCCGCGCAAACGTACCTCGTACGCGTCTATTAGTAAAACTAGATAAAGCTGGAGTTCGACGCAGTTTAAATAACGCAAAGGGGTGAAATGACGACCAATTGGCCCAGTTACGGGGCCCCTCGCCCACGGTATCAATGCTCGTAGGTTCGATTCCGCATCGGAATAGATATATGTATGGCCTACATATATTTATTTCGAGTTTGGTAACCCAATTCGCACTGGGCAAGCGTGGTGGGTTCACGTCCGTTCCTCCAGACTTGGAGAGGCCTTTCTTAAGAAGTTCAGGAATTTGCTTGGTGGACACATTTTCTCCTTTGTTTTTACCTATCGACCTTTCCATCCGCATCCGCAACGTAAATTTAAACTTTTATCAGTCGTCTTTTTGTCTTTTAAAAATAAAGACTAATCTTCTTCTAAGAGTGACTCTCCGACTTGAGAAGGTTGGCAGCCAATTCAGCACAACTCTCCTCCTCCTACGCAAGGTGCAGCAGTTCTGGAGCACTCGCTATCCCGGTCCACTCCCTGATATTATATAGCCAAGACTTTTTTTCAACTAACTTACCTTTTGCCCGCGACTTTTCTCATCATGATCAGTTGCAGCAACTTGTACCTCTCATGTCTCGTAATTAGTAATGATGATAAAGATTAATAAGATAAAATTTAATAATGGCCGTCTGTTGTTTTACTATATGAGATCAAAGAATTTATATAGTTCTATTGCTTTTCGTAGTTACTGGAGCAATAAATATTTTACGGGGGGGTTGCTCGCGAAGAACTTTCATCATAAACTAGTTTTCACGACTCGTTACATTCTCTGCGGGGTTGAATTTAGAAGTCGTTATATAAGGCAAATACAATATATTTGCGGCCATTTGTTATTAAGTTTTTTTTATGGGATAATAGGGCAAACGAAGTAGTTTGCTTTCTGCTTTCTATCAGTGATCCAAAGGTGATCGAGATCATAACAGATCTGTGGCCTCTGTCTACCCCTACGGGACACAGGCGTAACGATATGTATGTATCTATGTATATACAAATGTATTAGTTAATTGAAGTGCATGGTATTAATAAAGTGAAAATGGCCAATTGGCTCAGTGGCGAGGCCCTCCGCCCGCGGAGTCAATGGTCGCGGGTTCGATTCCCGCATCTGAATAAATATATGTATGGATTACATATATTAATTCCGAGTCTGGTAACCCCGCCAATCCGCATTGGACAAGCGTGGTGGGTTAACGTTCGTTCCTTTAGAAATGCAGAGGCCCGTGCTCAGCAGTGGACATATATGGACTGTTAAAAAAAAATGAAGTGAAAAAATTATTTTTTGGAGTTTTCTGATTGTGATAATTAAACTGATGACATGTGTAGGTAAGTAAATTTTCTGTTTTTCATTCTGCTAAACTCACGCTTCACCTTTACACGTCAGAGAACCTTTGTATTGGTTAATTTTTTTCTCTGGCGTTGTGGAGGAATATCTCACCCGTCAGCATTTTTTACCGCTTTTACCACGGGGAGTGCTCTGAGGAATAATTCCTGTCGCTAAATTCCATCACCGCACAACTCGCCACAAGGAAAAATTTCATCCCCACCATATGAACGAGTGGCATTCCAGTGCGGTGCGTTTCCCAGAAACTTCCTGTGGAACCAGCTACCTTTAGCGGTATTTGCGGAGCGATATTAGCACATTCAAAAAACAAGCCTACACATACATTGGCCGGCAACGCTTCCGTATGGTTATTAATGGAGTCAGGCGTTACTTTGCGGAAATCCATCACTATATGGACAGTCAAAAGTTTTACTTAGCTAAGATCCGCGACAAGCGAAACAATAACAGAAAATTAATAATGTGTGTTTTTCCGTTGGGTTTAGTGGATTTACACTAACCCAACGGAAAAACACACATTATTAATTTTCTGTTATTGTTTCGCTTGTCGTGGATCTTAGCTAAGTAAAACTTTTGACTGTCCATATAACGCTTCCGTAATCCCTATGCTGTCGTAGATGTCTATGAGCGGCGTTGATTGTTCTTCTACAAGTGACAGGCCTGGTCGTTTGCCTTGCAATCTTATAAAAAAATATCCGTATACTTCGTCCCTACGCTATTTGGGTCGTAAAATTATAAAATCTATATTTACTGAAAATTTACTTTACTATTCTAATTAAGGTCAAGTTTGAGTGGCGACAGTCATTGATTAATTTAGTTGGCTAACTCTATCACCGGACTTGTGCATATAAAGGACAGCTTGCATATTGAATTCGCTTCCTAAACGCTTAGATGAAGGGATTACATGAACTGAGTTCGATTTCGTTATGAGTAAGTTTAGAAATTCTCTTGCTGAAGACTTAGCGGTGGAAAGACTGTGTCGAGTTAAATATTTGGCGTATAAGAAAGGCGTTGTCCATTCTGCAAAAGAATAGACAGCGCCTAGTCTAGCCGAAATGACTAGATCTAAGAAGTGGTAAGAAGGATGTAGTGAAGAAGATTTTTGGTGTATAAGACCGCCTGCGCACCCAGAATAGCCGCTAGAAACAGCATGGCAAAGTGGGGCTTTTCAGCCACAAACCCCTTGTGTAAATGTGAGAGAGGCACACAAATAATGGGACTCTTGACATCCTACTGTCTGTGCCCTGTTACCTGCTCAGCAGATGACCTTATGTGGGCAACGGATGATTCAGTGTCAGTGGCCAAGTTCTGGGCTGGTAGCTTGTGATCAGTGATTCGAAGATCTTCTTCATCGAGTATGAGAAAGATAATGTCTTGGTGAAGGGAGGGCAAACTCAGAGTCAAGACATCGTAGAAGAGGCTAAAACTCAAAATGGGTTTGTGCCAAGATAAGTAAGTAGACTTTTTCAAACTTTGATATTAGTGGTAGAGACACGATGCAGACGAAGACTTTGTTAAGGATGGCATATTATTTGTCTGTACCATGGACTGGCTCGCCCGGGGAAGTACCATACTCCCGCAGAAAACCGGCGTCAGTGTGATAACTTGGAGAGCTATGTCGTTGACTCTGATTCAGCGACGAATTTCTTAATCTTGAATTCTAGCCTCCCGAGAGACTGCGAGCATATCTCTGGGCGACTTTGACTTGTGAAGGAGACGGACCGTCAGTGTCCACGTTTTGGCACCGTAAGAGAGTACAGGCAGGACACACTGGTTGAAGTAGTATTAGCGACGAGAAGAGATATATATATATATATATATATATATATATATATATATATATATATATATATATATATATATATATATATTTTTTTTTTTTATATATTTACGCCTATCCCCCGCAGGGGTTGGCAGAGACCACAGAGCTCCATCCGCTGCCATTTATCGCAGCGAAACAGCTCGTCATTGGTCGCTTTTCGCCCTTGTGAGAATCAGGACGTGACGGGTGGCGAACCACGTCGCCGTCATTTTTCGACAAATTAGGTATATTAAATTCGTCTTAGTGAATCCCACGAGCCGCAAGGGAGGATGGAGGTCAGCCCCAGCAGAGCCCTGCATGCTGAGGTAAGGCACCATAGTCCCCGGGGGAGCCCGACCCCGGGACGATCGCGGCACGCTTTCGACTAGGCTCGCCATATACTCGATCATAGACTTCCATCTCCTACGATTCCGGCACAGTTTCTTTGTTTTTTATCCACTCATCACTCTCACTTCTCACCTGGCCTTGTATGTTCGGCATGTTCTCTTTGATCTTCCTCTACCGCTCCTTCTGATGGAACGTTCTTTATTATAAATACTTTTTAAGAATGAAACAAATTATTTCTTTATTTTGAATTTATTTGAACAACAAAATATTTGGCACAATAAAATATCTATTTGCAGGTTAGTTCAAATTTAAGCTCTTTTTTTAAAATAATAATAAATATGATTCTGTATTTGCATAATGTGACAAGTGTAGATGTAACAAGATGAAAACATTTTTGGCACAATAAAATATCTATTTGCAGGTTAGTTCAAATTTAAGCTCTTTTTTTAAAATAATAATAAATATGATTCTGTATTTGCATAATGTGACAAGTGTAGATGTAACAAGATGAAAACATTTTAATGTATTATACAAACTTTTGTTTATTATACCGTATAAGAGTTGCAGAAATCTTAACTGTAACTATTTCTATTTTGTTATGTAATGAATTGTGTTACGGCAAACAGCACCTTGTCCAATGGTCCCCACACATCAGCCATGACACTGCCTGCATTGCCACGTTGGATGACCATGGCAATCCTTTGGACAAGGTCGACCCGAAGCGAGGGTGAAATCCTTTTTTTATTAGCTTCATTTACTGTTCTATGTACATACTTGATTATGATTAACATAATTAAATTAACATGGTGTACATTCTAGTCCATCGCTACTAGTATATATAAATTTGAACTAACCTTTACAAAATCAAAATAGAACACGAACCATTAAATCTAGATTAAGATCTTTGTTAATATGTTAACAATTGTAATCTATTATCGTACGAGAAAAATATAATTAAGTATTTTTTTTTTTGGAAATACAAATGATTATCTTATTATAATTTATTTATTGTTACAAATATATATTTCAAAAAAACTTTCAATAATGCTTAGATTAATTTATTATTAAAAACAGCCATGTTTTCTATATCCTAATTTATTTTGACTCTTATTTGTGACTAGAATAAGTTTTAATTTTATTTGGCACGTAAATGGCACCTTCAGGATAATATAAAATCATATAGCAATTTAATTATATCAGCAATAAATTTAATGAATCCACTTAGTCGTAGATACTAAGAGTAGTCAGAGGTTCCCAACTTGATGGTTTATTTTTTATTGTTTTGATGTGGCCAATAACGAGGTTCCCCGGCAAGACATCCAAAAACGTGAACTTTTGCAGACCGTCAAAGGTAGAGATCGCAGATCTAGCAGGAGATCGCAGATCGTCGCTCCATCTAGCAGGAGGGCGTCCCACACTACGTTTGCCGAGTCGCGGTCTCCACTCCAGCACTCGTCTACTCCAGCGATTGTCGGTTCTCCGACAAACGACAAACGTTAGAGATGTTGCTTACCTGGATCATATCATAAGACATGACAGGTACAAGTTGCTGCAACTGATCATGATGGGAAAAGTGGTAGCCAAAAGACAAGTTGGTTGGAGAAGAAAGTCTTGGCTACGTAATATAAGGAAGTGTACCGGGATAGCGAGTGCTCCAGAGGTGTTGCACCTCGCAAAGGAGAAGGAGACTTGTGCTGAAGTGACTGCCAAACTTTCCAAGTTGGAGAGGCACTCTTAGAAGAAGAAGATGTACACACCTCCTTTCCATAAAGTGTAATGTGCCACTGCCACTCAGCTCATGGTAATCTTTCGTCCATTAAAGTCCCAACATTCCCAGAGAAATACTCGACAGTGGAAAACAACGAAAATAATTTTATGTCCTTTATGGTCGAGTACTATTTGAGCCCAGGGTTTGGGAACCACTGTAAAGTTTTGTTCAATGATGTAGAATAGCTATGGAAGATTATGAGTGTCGATTGTTCACATATGTAGATTTAATTTAAACTTTATTATGGCACCGACTAAATGAAATATACAATAACAATGAAATATATATACACTGACGACCAATTAATCAGTGGTGGGGTTGCCGCCTATGGAGTCAATAGTTGCGGATTTAACCCCGTATCGGAATAAATTTATTTACTTACTCCGCTAGCTCAGTGACGAGACACCACCATCTTTCCCTGTCCTGCGCTAATTTTTGCCAATTGCTGGCTTGAAGTTCGCACAGGTCAGCATCCACCTGATCTCTCCAGCGATATTCGGGTCGACCAACTGACCTTCGACCTTTTGGTCGAAACAAATATCCTCCTTCACACTCCGATCCCCGCTCATTCGCTCATGGTGACCGAGCCAACGAAGTCCTGGCTTCTATCTCGGCGCTTTTCAGATCCTCCATGACCCATCCACTCATTATCCTCAAAAAAAACTCATATTGGTTCACTGCACCCACTAATGTGAAGTCAGTAACAGTTTTTAAATATATTATTAACATATGAACAATAAACACTCATAAACTTGATTGTTTTAAAACAATTATGACACAAGATAGAAATATGAACAATATTTAAAAAAAAACTATAGTTTTCAATCTATCAATTATATCTTACAACGTCCAGTTTTAGTATTAGTTTCAAATAACAATTGAAGACATAGGTGCTTATATGAAGATATGTAACATTTTTAAGATATTTTTTGTGTTACACACAAAATTAAACTCAAATTCAATCAATATCAGCCCGCGGCAGTCCACTGAACGCAGGCCTCACCCAAGGCGCGCCACCTAGCCCGATCTTCGGCTACACGCATCCAGTCTCTGCCAGCCGTCTTGCGCAGATCGTCGCTCCATCTAGCAGGAGGGCGTCTCTCTCTACTCCAACGATTATCGGTTTTCCGACAAACGTGCCCAGCCCATTGCCACTTCAGTCTGCTAACTTGAATAGCAATGTCGGTGACTCTGGTTCTCCGGCGGATTTCTTCATTTCGAATTCTGTCCACCAGAGAAACCCCAAGCATAGCTCTCTCCATAGCCCTCTGAGCGACTTTGAGCTTGGCGAGGAGACGGACTGTCAGTGTCCACGTCTCGGCACCGTAAGAGAGTACGGGCAGGACGCACTGGTTGAAGACATTTGTCTTCAGACTTTGAGGTATGGGCGACGAGAAGACTTGACGGAATTTCCTGAACGCTGCCCAGCCCAACTGTATCCTTCTGTCGGCTTCTTTCTCGAAGTTGTCTCCGTCTAATCGCACTATTTGGCCTAGGTAGACATATTCCTGGATAACTTCGAGAACTTCACCATCGATCGTGGTCGGTTACTTATTCAAATTATATAGTTTTAAAGTAACATATTTCCTGTGCGGTTTCTCACATGGAATGGAGCCAGCCTATTTCTTCCCGCAGGTGTTATAAGAGGTGAATATAGGTGTTAAAACCAGGAGATAGACAGCATTGCCTACTTGATAATAAAAATCAATTTTTTTTTATCTTCAGTTATCTTCTATCGGCAGACGAGCAGGCGCTTCACCTGTTGAAAAGCAATCAACGCCGCCCATAGATATCCGCAGTGCAATATCTATTTGCAGAAGCGTTGCCGGCCTTTGATAAATGTGTGGGCTTGTTTTCTGAAGGTTCCAATGTATATATACGAAAATATCACTGGAGGTTTAATACCACAAAATAGTTGTGTGTGGATGGAATTAACTGTATCAAGTGATAGAGGTTTACTCTGTTTCTGCGTTTCATACACTCCCTCTTATTTTACCCCTGTCAGTTCCTTTCATCCACCCCATTATAAATACCTTTACTCAAAGTCATTCTAAGAGAAGTTAATCATCTGCAGCGCCCTTAGTACTAGAAAGTTTTCATGGTGGTTGTTTACCATCAGATGTCGTTTACCTATATCTACTATAAAAAAAATCGGAGGCAGTCAGACTGGCGACAGAAGTGCAAACTTAAAACTGTATTTTGAAATTTCAAACTAATTGTTATATTAAATGCTGTTATTACTACAGCATGTTGCTGACGCGACTCACAAAACTTTATCCATCCATGAAGAGTCCTACGCACACACAATGTGTTGGCGTGATGCGTGTACGTAGGCTGCTGCGCGCGCATTTACTGTGTTTAAAGTATGTCTATAGTTATACTCATAGTTGTAGATATACTTTAAACATTAGGATGTTGCTGACGCGAACCCATATATTTTTTCCCTACCCAGAGTCGTATAACGCGGCTATAGAAGTTTTCACTTTAAAGAATCTACAATTTTAAAGAAGTTTTCCAGTAATGGGAGCATTATACTTAGAAATGTTACATACTCTTTTAAGTTTCTCTATGTCTCTAATCAATATTTGCTTTGCAAAAAATATTTGTTTGCCATTTTATAAAGCATCTGTTCACAGTATGGGAAGGAATTGAGATATTATATCAGCTAGCTATGAAATTTACAATTCAATCACTGTCACGTCTTTCATTTACAAAATATACAAAAATCTTCACTTGTTTACATCTAACTAAACTACACTTTGGTCGAGATGAAATTCAATGCGATGGTAGGCTAGATATAATGATGTCATATTAGAGTACAATATTCTCTTCGCGGTTGAATGTTTAAAAAATCCGGTTTGCAGGACCAAAAAAAATAACATTGGGTTCAATGACAATCCAATTGATTTAGTGGAAAAGCCACGAGCCATTTATTCCAAGTCTTGGTGCCCCGCAAATTTGCCTTGGAGGGACATAGAGGTTTAGTGTCCATTTCTCTACAAACGGAGAGACCTCATGCACGACAGTGAGATATATATGGACTGTAAGAAATGACCAAGCACAAGACGATGTGCAAATACAATCTAAAATGTATACCGAAAGACCTTCAAAAAACTGATACCCAAGACATAACTGTAACTTAGGTCAATAGTATAAAACATAAAACACAACACAAAACTTCCAACAATGCATACGGTTAATCTTTCGCTTCAACATGCAATATCTATCTAATATCAATATCTTCTCTATGGAAGACAACAATAGAGTTTTTCGGTTTCACCGTCTTTGGTTAGAAATTTTATGGGGAAAAAGAAGGGATCGTTGTGTGATCTATCTGATAAGTATGTTGTTCTCTTTAATTATCTCTAAAATTCTTTAATATTGTATAAAATACAATATTAAAGAATTTATTAGAAAATTTTGAATTTGCATCTTTCTAACGCATTACGATGTCTTATTAATTTTCGTTTTCAGCTATGTTATTTTTTAACATTCAACCATTATAAAGAATTTCCTCAAAATAACACCTCACTATGTTACCAATATTAACCCATATGTTTTTATTACAATCCATTATTTATATATTTACTATAGTATGTATTGTTAACTCTAAAATGTTTTGATCTGACAAAAATAGTTCAAATATATTTATAACTTTAATTATATTAATACCAAATTTAATTTGAGAGGATTTTATTAAGTTCAACTAACTTAACATTTATCTAATTGGAGACGTATTTAGTCTAGTTTTGGGGTTTACAGGTTGTTTTTTATATATCGATAATAATTACTGATCTACTACCGAATTGATTTTGGATCCAAGATCGAAAACGACTAATCTTGGCAACTGTTAGACGTCAAATGATTAAAAAAATCAAATGAAATTATTAATATTATATAAAACTGCCACTCACTCACTGACATCAAAATTGGCAAAATGGTAATAGGTGGGGGAAGGGTATTTGTATTCAAACTTTGAAAATCTGAATCTGGCAAAAAGTTAGTCGAGGGCCGACGAGGACTTCCAACCAAAAATGGTGACAAGTGCAAACACATGGGTCAATCACATGGGAGAAAACTTTCAAAATTGCAGAAAACAAGATGGTCGCTATAGATGTCGTTTATGGGCCGATTGGACTGAAATTTGACAGAAGTCCGGTTTAGGTTTCCTAATTTCTCTAAAAAAGATCGACAATGTTTTTATCATTTATAGAATTTTCGTTAACAATTCATTAATTGCATGAAAATTCACTGGTAGCTCGAATAGAACCTAGAACATAACACCTAATCAGTCGGACAATTGCTCTTTTACTTGTTGAATTAGATGCTATTATCGATGGACATTAAATTAAATGATAATAAATTGACAATCAATATTCATTTAATAGTCGATCAATAATTAGAATCAATAATTATCGGCAATTCATCAAATTTAATAATCCTTAGAAAATTTTAATAAGAGTTATTATTAGGACTGCTAACGTTTGAATCACTTACAACACTAGTGTCAACTGTTTTTAAATTTAAAACATTCGAATTTATTTCATCGTTTGAAACGGACACACTATTTGTATTGTTCACGTCGTCATGTACGTAATGATTCACATTTTCTTCTTTACTACAAACAGACTCATCTTCAGAGTCTTTCCTTACATTTTCATAACTCTTCTCCCCCGAATTGTCATCAATGCTATTTCTAGCAGAGGTTTCCGATGTAGATTCCCTCTTTTCAATTATTATATCAATGCTTGGTTTGAAACATTCTATATCTTTCTTTGTATTCCTATCGGGTAAGTCTGGCGGTCGAACCGTTGAGAGGGTACTAGATAGAAAAGATGACTGCAGGTTGTAACCGGGTAACAGCTTTGGTTGTAACGGTAACATCAGGTCTAGGGATCCCGTGGTTGCAGGTCTCGGTTGCAGGGGTGGGGCGGTCATCAGGGGTGGTTGTAAGGATGCTAATGATATAGCACCACACTGCGTGTTGATGATTGGACTCTCAACTGGAAGATGGAAAAATTGCATCCATGTATTTAAGGATTAAACGATTTTTACAAATTATGATTTACTTCTATTTCGAGTAATGAAGTGATTTAATTAGTTTGAATGTACTAAATATAAATAAGTAATAATTTATGCTTTCTTAATAATTGCCTAAGAATGGAAATGGAAGTTCTAGGACCAATAGCGGAAAGCGATCTAGGTAATAAGGTAAGATTTACTGTTACAGTATAATAAGCAATTGAGGTTTACCAATCGGTGCTCTTGCTTGTAGAGGTTGAGCAGTTGTCGGTGGTCGGAGCAAATTTGGCGGACCTTGAAGTGCTAGACTTATCATGTTCATTCCATTGACACCTGAAATTAAAAAAAAAACATGAAACTGTATGTTCCAGCTTCAAGGTGGCATAATTGCAAGTACTTTTATCTACTAAACTATATTATTATCTTTTGCACATGACAAAACTTTATAACAATTTAAATATTAAGTTAATTAACACTTAATGTTAGCTCCATATAAAAAAATTGATTCAACCAACCGTGCATCACAGACATATACAAAATCTAATTCATCATACAAGTAAAAATTAGTTTTCTAGTGGTAGAGCCACGCTGCAGACGAATACTTTGTCAAGAATGACATATTATTTGTATGTAGCATGAATGGGCCGGCTCGTGAGGGGAAGTACCACACTCCCGCAGAAAACCGGCGTCTGAATGGTAGCTTAGCTACCGCGCTTCGTCCGCAGACCGGTCGAGTTCCGGAGCCCCTCCCCCCTCTCTTCCCCTCCCATAATGACACTTTCCTTAAAGGTCGGCAACGCTCCTACATTGCCTGTGGCACTACGAATGTCTATGGGCGGCGTTGATTGCTTTCCATCAGGTGACACGCCTGCTCTTTGTGCCTGCCTATCTCATAAAAAAAAATATTTTATTATAATTCATGTCAGGTTAACATAAAGGAAATATTGACAACCCGAAAGGAATGACAAATACTATAATATTTTAAAATGACACTAGTTATTATTTATTAAAACCACTTGAAAAGTTTTCCACTTTATGAAGTTGTAATATCCTTTTATCAGAGCCCATGATGTCTCTCCACTGCTGAGCTGAGCACGGGCCTCTGCATTAGAAAACTTTTTTTCTCTGGAGGAACGGACGTTACCCTACCAACGCTTATCCAATGCGCATTGGAGGGGTTACCAGACTCGGAATAAATATTTGTAAGGCTATACTATATAATATATACAATAAATATATACAAATATTTATTCCGATGCGGAAATCGCACCCGCGACGATTGACTCCGTGGGCGGTTATATAATATAATTATTATGATTAGAAATATATATAGATTGTATTTTTAATCATAATAATTGCCTAAAAATTCTTTGTTGTTGTTTATCCAACACTGATCTTGTATTTTTACTAACATTACTCTATATTCATATAAAAAGTGAACAACATTTATTTTTAAGAAATATTATATACTAACAATAAACTATATATACATATTTCTTTTCACACAGGTGGAAAGCGACGGATGTTTTGGACTCTTCTAATTAAAATTATTTATCAAATTATTTATAAATTAGGTATAACACATTTCTGATTATTTTAACATCATTGTTTTGTAAAAAAATATTTTAAATATTAATTTGTAACAAAAGACTAAAAATATTATTTATACAGTTTAAATAATTGAATCCTAAATACAAAATATAAATACGTTAGACTATTTTTAAAGTCTAACGTATTTATATTATACACAGACATGATATGTAAATGACCCTTATGAAAGATTTCTTTAGTAATACATTAAAAAAATATATAAATTTATTTTCACTTATCAAAATATTTTTTTATTTTATTATTTAAAATTGTGGTGCCATCTAGCTTTCATATGGCAATCTAAATAGTAAATCACTCACCAAATTTATTGTTGGCGGGAGATAGGTCTTTTAGAACCACTGGGTGTTTCACAGCATTGACCCGCCGGTTGGAGGCGCTAGCGTCGCGTTTCCTTCGAGGTTGTTCCACAGGGAGAACTCTGCGTCTCTTCTTCGGCAGTTTTGACCGCGCCTGTCGATAGATGGCATTATTTTAAACTACTACATTGAAAATTATTAGTATGGTCGAAATTCGAATGACATTATTTTTTTATTTTATCTTCTTATACTCCTCTATATTAATTTCAACAATGCCAAACTCATACTCCTCCGTAAGCACAACGTGCTTTAAAATAGATACAAAGTTTTTTTGCACGATTTAATATGTATATAAACCTATATTTTAAAATAAAAAGAAAATTATTACTAGTTGAGATGTGTTTAATTGTAATTATTAATGAATCATTTTAATTAATACAAATAGTAATTAGTATAATAAATAACACAGTATACATATATCAATCAATCAATCAATTAATAAATGTTATATAAAGCTGCATTACCACTCACTGACTGACTTACTGACATGTTATTTGGAAAACTGTAAGAGATAGAGGGTAAGTTTCTTCTATGGAAATGTTCGGATAGGGCTCAAGGCAGAGGAATTATATTCAAATCTGAACCTGGTAAAAAGTTGCTCGACGGCCCGTCCGAACCATAATGCCTACTGGAGTCGCGGTCGAAAAAATAAATGGGGACAAGTACAAACACATTAGAAAAAATCCAAAAAGGCGAAAAACAATATGGCCGCCATACAAAGCTAAAATTGTCATTTATGGGCCGATTTCGCTAAAATTTGGCAGAGACTCGAAACGCTCGCGTAGCTTTGCAAAGCCGAACAGCTAGTTTGATTTATAAAAAATGAAATAAATAACTAAAATATGCTATATATTTAAATAATCATAACGATACAATATACCTTTAACGTTATTGAAGTTAATAATTGTATTATGGTCTATTTATTAATTATTATTAAATGAATAAAAAGAAGAACAAGTTTGTTTGCATGCATTGGGAAAATCCTAAATCTATCAGTCAAGATCTAAAGGTTTATATTGACAGTGGAAAGTGGCAAAGTATGAACTTCCCATTTTCCCTAAGCATTTCTTACTACCCAGTACTACTCTGTAAAGTGTGATAAAGAAGTAATATGACTTAAATATTTAAGCTTATTATTCTGTTATGTTATCTAACAACTGAAATTTTGCTGAATATTAAATCTTTTGATTTATTGAGCCAATACCTCCAACACACCCGTGGGACATATGGGGTGTAAAACAATTCGTTTCTTGCAGTTGTTCCTGATATTTGTTACACACAACTCTTTATTTACACGATTATGAAATAACGCGGTTCACTAAAAAGAATACGTACACGTGTTATTTCAAAATCGTGTAAAAAAAAAGAGTTGGGTGAATAAGACAAACTCTACATATTCTTTCACACAACCCTATTATGTCTCATTCCATGTATGTCGCTGGATAGTTGCAGGTCGCCATATTTATACTTTAATATAATTTAATTACTGACACCATAAATCCTCTATACTTTTGTTTAGCCTCTAGTCGGCAATATATAGCACGCAAGTGGGTACATCGAGCTACCGCAGATTAAATTCTCCGCCTATCCCGTGATTTGTGGAACCAATCATTGCGTTTATTACATAAATGGGGTGCTTATAACTTAAAATTGTCTGGATTAATAAATCTCACCTTAGGACCTTGAAACTTTAAAAGAGGAAGATTGAAAAGAGAAAGTTATATTTAGAAGTAGAAATTGAAACAGAAAAACATTTATGCGTGACACACGGTTAGTTGTTATTTTAATTAATCTGTATTTATATTTTGTACTGTGTTTACGAAACTATAATGTGTTTTAACTAATAAATAATAACATATATACATATATATTTGTACTTGTTGCTCAGGGTGCCGATAGATATGAAAATCAGATTAATTCAAAAATTATGAAATTTTAATTTCTATTAAAGTTTATTTTCGTTTTTAATTTAAAGTTTTAAGTTTTTACTTCTGCCGGCTGTTCTTGTGACTGCCTCCGATTTTTTTACTGAATGCGCCAATGTTTTACTGGTTCTGAAATATTATAATAGTAAATCGTGAATTGTATTTTATTCATGTTTACGATAAATAATAAATAACATAACTTTAACCGGCTTGAGTCAGAACGGCGTTGCTTACAAAAACCATCATTGTTCAAAGGTTTCTAT
This sequence comes from Baronia brevicornis, assembly GCA_031353405.1. Classification (NCBI taxonomy): domain Eukaryota; kingdom Metazoa; phylum Arthropoda; class Insecta; order Lepidoptera; family Papilionidae; genus Baronia; species Baronia brevicornis. The sequence continues at coordinate 1,253,815 of JASFAT010003679.1, forward strand.
AAAGCTTCATTTGTTTCCAAATGGAGTGTATCACGAAAATTGACAAGTACAAATTGTTAAAAGTATTGATGGAATATTTTCTTTGCTTTGAAGCTGTAAGAGGTAGTATCTTAACTGTGAAGTGATGCAACAGGAGTCTGGTTTAATACTCTTTTTCTATACCAAGTGGACCTATTATGTATACAACTAATCAATGGCGGGAGACAAGCGCGGGGTGCGGGAGACGCGGTTGTGCCTGCACGTGTGCAGCAACAAAGCGCGTTCCACGAATGCTGAGAATTAAAGCGCATTCCACGAATGCGGCGTAACAAAGCGCATTCCGCAAGTGCGTAGTAACAAAGCTTGTTCCGCGAATTTGTTCTTGAAGTGTATATTCTGTAGTAAGCAGCTACAAAGCTTTCCCTCCGTATTCTTTCAATAAAATAAGTGGGGATCGATTACTATTGAATGTGTATAGTGTCATATAAAAAGTTTCACAGCTGAGACAAAGGGATGACACATTCCCAGTAAACTGTGTCTTCTTCTCAAATACTAAAAGATAGTGGAATCTTCATTATTGAGATTGACGTTTCAACAAATTAAATGTCATGTCCTATGTCAAAGAAATAAACAATTCGATTTCATTTCCGTCCCGTCAATTTATAAATAAAATATACATAATAACTATACATCAAAGATTTTACGAAAGAGAAAATAATTTAAATTTCTAAACGCTTAAATATTTGTTTGGACTTTTCCCGCCAACTTAAATCAGTGACATTTTATTTTTAACTATAAATATTACTAACACTTTGTAATTTATAAATTATACTAGCACTTTGTAATTTATAAATAATACGGGCACTTCGTAATTTATAAATAATACTGGCACTTCATAATTTATAAATAAAACGAGCATTTTGTAATTTATAAATAATACTGGCACTTCATAATTTATAAATAAAACGAGCATTTTGTAATTTATAAATAATACGGGCACTTCGTAATTTATAAACAATACTGGCATTTTGTAATTTAACATTGAACGTGTGACGTATTACGATGCTAGAATTTAATTACGTCTCACGAGACAGCGGTGTAAGACAATATTGTACTTAAAATATAATATCAGAATAAGCTGTGGCTTGAGGACATATTAAACTTAAGATTATATTATACAACTGGCGTTGACTGCGATTTTCTTGTTATTTAGAATGTGTAGTTTGTGAAACTATCTGCCAAATTATAGAAATAATGACAGAAATAAAAAAAAACTAAAATAGACGTACGTACGAATTTTGTATTTAGTGTACAATAAAGAATATATCTGTCTATATATCTATCTACAACATATTTCATGTACAAAAATATGCAGTAGATTTCAGCAAATAAATAAATAACTTCTAACATAGAAAAATAATTTTCAACCTCATTCTTCATTGAAAGGCGAGCGAAAGCTGGTAATCAGGTTAATGTAGCCCTGCATTCCTTTATGAAAAGTCAGAATGTGTCTAAAACGGCCCGACTGGCGGTTCATCAGGGGATGTTTGTTCTGACTCCAATGTACGGTAGTGAAAGTTGGGTTTGGCAGAAGAGTCATGAAAGTAGACTGAATGCGGTGGAAATGTGAGCATTAAGAAGTATGTGTGGTTCAACTTTGAATGATAGAATAAGAAATGAAAATATAAGAGAGCGATGTGGAGTAAAAGAAGGTGTCGTGATAAAAGTTGAGAAAGAGATGCTTAGATGGTTTGGGCATAGAGAGAGGATGGATGAAAGATGCCTTGCATAAGAAATTTACGCTGCAAATGTGGATGGAAGGGTCAATAGGGAAAGACCACGGAAAACATGCCTTGACCAAATTGTTGAAGTTTTTAAGAAAGGCCAGGTCAAAAGTACCCTTAACCCACGGGCTTGCATGAGGAGAGTCATGAGTGTGGAGGAAGCAAGGAAAGTAGCAGATCTGTGGTCTCTGCCTACCCCTACGGGAAACAGGCGTGACGATATATATGTATGCATGTTCTTCAGCCTCATGAGAATATGCCTGGTACGCTAGCTGTGTTTCTTCACTGAATAACTAACCCAGTATGGTAAATTAAATCTCCCAAACCACACACCCGAGCCTGGCGCGGTAACAAAACACCAAACAAGGTGAAGGGTTCCACTTACGCTGTCGTTAAAACTTTACCAACGAATTAATTCGTCCCCCGTCATTAGCTTAATCGCTTGAACCTCTGCGTAAAATAGTTTTATTTTCCATTAGTTTGAAAGGTTCATGTTTTGTTTGATATCGTTCAAGCCCGAGACTGCCTAGTCCTGATGACTGAAAGAAAAATTCTTCGCAATTTTTTTTATGAGATAGAGCAAGATAGAGAGAAGCGAGAGAGGCAATAGAGCAAGTGTGTCTCTTAATGGAAAGCGATCAACGACGCCCATAGATATCTGCCGGCTTTTGTGATGTTTATGATGCTGGCATCCTCAGATCAAAGCGGAAGCAAGATGGAAGCTGAATTTCTTTCCACGCGCCAGTACTCTGTGGAACTTGAACACTTTTAGTGGTGCTCTAAAAATTTATATGGAAAATATTATATTAAAGGCTTATATTATATTATTATATTTCTTTTTCAATCAAAAATAATATAATATAAGCCTTTATTCAGATAAATACATAACATGCTATCTACATAAGATCTCTTCCAAAATTTAAATGGACCCCCATCCCTGCTCCTCCTAATCTACAATTTTCCTGCTATTTATTTCTTTTCGTCGTCACATGTTTTACATTGTCTTCCGCGTCTCGTTTTCAGGTTCTTCGGGTTCTATACGGTGATTGTCCTACTCCATTTCCTTTCTCCTCAAAGTATGTCCTGCTCAACGCCATTTTATATTTCCTTATAGTATCAGTAATATTAATTACTTTGGTCTAGTTCCTTGTGATTGAATTTCTTATCCTATCCTATCCTATTGCAAAAATGAATAATAAAAGAAACCTTTAATAAAACAAGCCTACTTATAATAAACAAGCTCCCTCTTAAACACCAGCAACGTTTCTACAATGCCTACAGTGTTACAGATACAGTCTATAGGTGGCGTTAATTGCTTTCCACTAAGCGACACGCTTGCTCGTTTGTCTGCCTATCCAATAAAAACAGTGGATTTTTAATAAGAAAATAAACAATATATTTTTTTAAATGGATGTGTTGCTGCGAAAAAAATGAATGCGAATTCATACTCTACATATATTTTTTATAGAATTTATACCTAAATTCTATTGCACTGGAAATATCTTAATCTATGCTTCAGTCGCAATATGCATCCATTTCAACATTAATAACGTTGCAAAGAGATCTTGTCTCTCTGGAGAGCTATTATCTTCGTCGTATTAAACGGGATCACTATATCACCATTTTTCTTACTGTCTTATATATATTTCAAATTTTGTCGTTTTGAGTACTTTTGTTCGTGTTGTATTTTTTTTTTCATCCATACATACATACATATCGACCAATTGGCTCAGTGGCGGTGCCCTACGCCCGCGGAATAAATGGTTGCGGGTTCGATCCCCGCATCGGAATAAATATTATATATGTATTGAATATACAAATATTTATTTCGAGTCTGGTAACCCCGCCAATCTGAAGTGGACCAGCGTGGTGGGTTAACGTCCGTTCCTCCAGAAATGGAGAGGCCCGTGCTCAGCAGTGGGACATATATGGGCTGAGAAAATATACATTCAAATATGAATTTTTGATAATAATCACGTTTCCCGTAGGGGTAGCCAGACCCCACAGATCTCCATCCATCTCTATATCCATTCTTCCTTTCACATTCATCGTAGCGAAACGGTTCTCCGTTAGTCGCTTCTCGCCCTCGAGGGAATCAGGACGTGACGTGTGACGAACCACGTCAACTTCATTTTTTAACACTAGAATTCGTCATAGTGAATCCCACAAGCCGCAAGATAGGATGGAGGTCAGCCCCAGCAGAGCCCTGCATGCTGAGATAAGGCGCTATAGTACCCCGGGGAGCCCGATCCCGGGACAGTCGGCACGCTTGCGACTAAGCTCGCCATACATTTATTTTCACAGTTATTATGTCCTACTGTGGAGCACGGACCTCTGCTATTTCTGAAGGACAGGATGTTAACCCTGGATAACTAGACTCGGAATAAATATCTGTAGGCCATATACGATGCGGGGATCAAACCTGCGATTTCAAAATCAGATTATTATTTAATCAATCCATTCAATGGAAATCCATTATTACACGAATATAATATGAAACGCAATTTCTTAATATTTGCGAAATTCTTTATATAAAAATTTAAGATTTAAAATTGTCTTTATATAAACATTTACTGCGTGAAACAATATATGCAGATGGAAGGCTATCAAGTAAACATTTAAGATGTCGTTCCGAAACACGCAACAGATGGGGTAGATGTTCTTATGTTTACGAGTCTGGACGTCCTAAATGTATTTAAAAGTTTAACGGGCAAGAGACGAATAAATCCATTAAAACAATTTAAAGTTTGAGTCACCGTTAAATCGAATTATAGGTTTCAATATGTTTGTAATAAATGGAAGTTTAACTATTGTATTCTTTCTTAATATTACTAAATAACTAAAAAACTAATGATAATGCTAGTCTTCACCGGCGTGATCCCCAAAGATTAGTGCCGAATGATCACCCCTGACTGAGTAAATATATCAAAACCTGTCTGTTCATGTGTATACGCATCTACAACAATATACCTCATGAATTAAAACAATCGAACACAAGATTATTTAAAAAAAGACTATATGAATGGCTAATAGATGGCAATATTTATGATTATTAATGGAGTCAGGCGTTACTTTGTGGAAATCTATCACTAAATGGACAGTCAAAAGTTTTACTTAGCTAAGATCCGCGACAAGCAAAACAATAACAGAAAATTTAACACATCTGGCATCTTCAGGCATAGCAGATTCTACAGAATACATGACTTTTCGGTAATCTTCCGTAGAGTCTGCTATGTATGAAGATGCCTCGTGTTGGGGCGAAACACGTGTCGTTTACAGGGTGGAAAAGTAGTGTGTGTTTGGTGTTGTGTATAGTGGTTGGTGGGTGGAGAATTGATGGCCGATTTTCGGTAAGTTTTTGGTTTAAGTTCCAAATAAATCCACTAAACCCAACAGAAAAACACACATTGTTAATTTTCTGTTATTGTTTTGCTTGTTGCGGATCTTAGCTAAGTAAAACTTTTGATTGTCCATATGGCAATATTTATAATATTAAGAAATTTTTTGCTTTTCAAGATCGATCGAATGTATGTTTATAATATTAATGATAATATAATAGTTTAGTTATGTATTTAGATCTCTATGTATGTAATAATTAATGAAATTTATACGCCATAAGTGGCAATGTGATAGAGCTTTAATACGACCTTTTTAATCTTGTTATACCTCACATTATACAAATAAAGAATTATTATTATTATTTTCTTTACTTTAAGTTTCACTTCTCTTCTTCTATTTTTTTCCGATCTTCCTCCGTACTTAACTTTAAACTCTCCTTTCGACGCACCGTCGCCTCTTTATATAAGTAAAACGATCGAAAGTTCTAGCATTCCAAAATTCGAGAATGTTTCAGTAACGTGTAGACTTTTCTAGACAACGTCCTGTCTCTTTCCCGCGTCGAGCTATTTTTATATTAACTGTTCTTGTCACGCATTGACGGATGTCTTGTTAATTTATTTTTAAAAAGTTGTAATGGCTTGCCTGACCAGGATTTTGTTATTCCAAAATGAGGTTTTAATGGTTTTAAAAAAAATGAATTTTCATATATGCGTTATGCAACAATATTTATATGCTAACACTTAAACTATTGAAAACTTCTGGAGCCAACAATAGATTTACATTTTAATTATGATATAGTAAAAATATATTACTATAGTAAAAATATACGTTTTAGTACCATTGTTTTTTACTCATATATACCTAGTTAAAAATGCCAAAGAAATATTTTGTTTTTGATGTCATTTACCCTTGTCTTGTTTGTGATGCCCGTTTCAAAGATCATTGTAGCAGCAAAATAATTGTTTTCGTCACTATTATGACTATCACTCAAAATTAGCGATGCGTGCGAGCGACCTCTCTCACCGCGGGCTAAACAGCAACTGTATTCGCGAGCGCTGTCGCGCTCGTGATAATTTTACCTAGTGACTCTAACTGGATGTGACGTGACGGTCAATCAAGAACATTTTATTATATATTTTTATGTAATATTATTCTTTATATTGAATCTTAACGACCAGTATTATGCAGTATTTGTCACGTTGTGTTTTTTTTTGCAATTTATTTGCTTTTGAATCTCGACTGGTCAACACTTCTGATATAGACGCGGCTGAGGGAGGTGTTGAGTCTACGGAACTCAGTCTACTGTACGAAGCGCGGTAGTTAAGCTACCACTCTAGTGTAACAGTGAAGCAGTTTCTCTTTTACTTCTAGATTATTTTTTCACTAAGTTTAACGTAATAATGCATGAATTTATACACAGCATGAAACAGTGCAGCTTGCTAAAGTCAAAATAAATAAAATGTAAATGTAAGAATGCCCTGGTTATTTTAAAAGTAGTACATAACTTGGTTACTGATCGACGGACAAAATTCCCTTCAAATTAATTGCAGGAATATAAATTTGCTCAAAGCTAATATCTTTCAATTTAGGTCGTTAGTGGTTGCGACATCAATTAATCTTGCTATAAGAAAGTTTGCGCCCCTAATTGGAAAAGACAAATTGTGAATTGTCTTTTGGCTTCCAAATTTCTTCGCCATGTTATTATGACTACAAATAGATTCAACTGAAAGTCAAAACACTTATCATGAACGAAGAGTTCCTTGTATATATATGTCGCCTTCGAAAGACATTGTTAGAGATTTTTTTTAAAATTAAATCTAAAGCCGCGTAACACGACTCTGTCTAGGAAAACAATCTATGGGCTCGCGTCAGCAACATGGTAATGCTTAAGTTATATCTAGAATTATCTATATCGAGAATTATTTTCTTTTTGTTTTGTTTATTTGAAAATGTGCCATAAGTAAAGTATGTTTTTATTCTATTCTATTCTACCTCATCCAAGTCTTGCATAGATCCGTTTGTGCATTAATATTCAATATCAATATCAGCCCGCGGCAGTCCACTGCTGGACATAGGCCTCACCCAAGGCGCGCCACCTAGCCCGATCTTCGGCTACACGCATCCAGTCTCTGCCAGTCGCCTTGCGCAGATCGTCGCTCCATCTAGCAGGAGGGCGTCCCACACTACGTTTGCCGAGTCGCGGTCTTCACTCCAGCACTCGTCTACTCCAACGATTGTCCGTTCTCCGACAAACGTGTCCAGCCCATTGCCACTTCAGTCTGCTAACTTGAAGAGCAATGTCAGTGACTCTGGTTCTCCGGCGAATTTCTTCATTTCGAATTCTGTCCACCAGAGAAACCCCGAGCATAGCTCTCTCCATAGCCCTCTGAGCGACTTTGAGCTTGGCGAGGAGACGGACTGTCAGTGTCCACGTCTCGGCACCGTAAGAGAGTACGGGCAGGACGCACTGGTTGAAGACTTTTGTCTTCAGACTTTGTGGTATGGGCGACGAGAAGACTTGACGGAATTTCCTGAACGCTGCCCAGCCCAACTGTATCCTTCTGTCGGCTTCTTTCTCGAAGTTGTCTCCGTCTAATCGCACTATTTGGCCTAGGTAGACATATTCCTGGACAACTTCGAGAACTTCACCATCGATCGTGGTCGGTTCTGCATTAATATTATATAAAGCTATATTACCATTCACTCATAAACATGTTATTGGAGAATTTGTAAGCGATGGCGGGTTAGTTTGTTTCGAGAAAATATTCAGATACTGCTCGAGGCAGAGCAATTGTATCCAAAGCTTGAGGATCGGAAGGCGATGAAGAACTGCTCAAAGACGGCCCGCCCGAACCTTTGCACCTTCGGAAATCAGTCTCGAACACAAAATGGTCATAACAGCATACCATTACTTAAGGCTGAAATCATCCATCTGATTAAGCCGAAAACAAGATGGCCGCCATAAAAAGTGAAAATCACTATTTATGGGCCTATTTCACTCAAATTTAGTAACCCAAAACGCTCACGTAGCTAAGAACCGAAAAGGTACATTAAAAATATAAAGATGTATTTATGGAAAGTATATTTATTTAAATGGATGGATGGATATATATTTATTCAAATGGATCAAAAAGCGTTCGAAATGTGGTCATATAGACGGATGCTCGCTATTAGCTGGGCTCAAAGGGTGGCCAATGACGAGGTTCTCCGACAAGTCAAGCAAGCTTTGCAGATCGTCAAAGATACAAAGTTGCTTGCCTAGGTCATATCATAAGACGTGGCAGGTACAAGTTGCTGCAACTGATCACGATGGGAAAAATCGCGGGCAAAAGACAATTTGGTCGAAAAAGAAAGTCCTGGCTACGTAATATCAGAGAGTGGATCGGGATAGCGAGTGCTGCACCTCGCGAGGGAGGAGGAAAGTTGTGATGAATTGGCTGCCAACCATCGCAAGTCGGTAAGGCACTCTTAGAAGAAGAAGATGCATCAAAAAGTAAAATTAATATATAAATATAAATAAAAAAATCGTTTCACTGTATATTCAATCTAGTACCCTTCGACAGTTAGTTATTCTAATCATCGAGAAGCGGCCGTTTATATAAGCTGTTAACTGATTTACTCGACCTTTTCGCAGTCGAATCTAAAATAGCATTTAGGTCAACCAGCACTCACTTTAAAGTTACTTCTACTTTACGTACCAGTGGAATCCATTAAATTTCACATAGCCTACAGACTGAAATCGTAGTGGTATATTAAAAGGAGAACATAAAATATTTTATATTAATATTTGACTAATTTTAATTCGCCAAATTGGTTAACTTTCCGTAGGCAGATTTTTAAAGCTGCAGTTTTTTTTAAAACCACGAGTGAAAGCTGGTAATCAGGTTAATGGAGCCGTACACTCCTTTATGAAAATTCAGAATGTGTTTAAAACGGCCCGACTGGCGGTTCATCAGGGGGTGCTTGTTTCAACTCTGATGTAGGGTAGTGAAAGTTGCGTTTGGGAGAAGAGTCATGAAAACAGACTGAATGCGGTGAAAATGTGAGCATTAAGAAGTATGCGTGGTGTTATTTTCAATGATAGAATAAGAAATGAAGTTATAAGAGATTGATGTGGTGTAAACGAAGGTGTCGTGACAAAGATTGAGAAGGGGATGCTTAGATGGTTTGGGCACATAGAGAGGATGGATGAAAGACGACTGACAAAAGAAATTTACGTTGCGACTGTAGATGGAAGGGTCGATAGGGAAAGACTATGGAAAACATACCTTGACCAAGTTGCTTAAGTTTTTAAGACAGGCCAGGACAAGAGTACCCTCAACCGGTCAGCTTGCATGAGGAGAATAAGTGTGGAGGAAGCAAGGAAAGTATGCCGAGACCGTAGCAGATGAAGATCTGTGGTTTCTACCTCCACCTATGGGATACAGGCGTGACGATATGTATGTATGTATGTATGTAAGATCAGTATTACTTCTGCCTCTAATTTATATGATCATGGTTTATTATATTCCATTTATCGTTAAAGGTAGATGAAAAGTTGTTTATCTGCGTTTCATCATGAGACATAAGAGATAAAAATTGTTGCAACATATTATGATGGGAAAAATCGCGGGCAAAAATGGGTTGTTTGAAGAAGGAACAAGAGTTCCAGAGGAGGAAGAAGGAAGAAGAGAGCCAAGAGGCTACGTAATATTAGGGAGTGCATTGGGATAGCCACTGCTCCTGAACCGCTTTGCCTTGCAGAAGAACAGGCTGTTAACATTCACTAGTCAGAGATGCTATTTGAGAAGAAGATATTCTATTGGTTATGTTGGCGGGCAATAAAATAAGGCCAACTGATTTATTTCTTTTTGTATTGATTAGGAAAGCCCACCTAATGGAAAGCAATTAATGCCGCCTATAGTCGCAGCGTCGATTGCTTTCCAATAGGCAACACGCTTGCTCTTTGCCTTCTTATAGCATAAAATGTCAATGTATAACTGTTTCTTTCGCTGTTATTTCTCCGTCTAGTAAATAGGTTCCTAACGGGGGCTTTAACGCCCCCTAGTGGGTGCTGGAGCTTTTTATGGTTGCGCGTCCAAAGGCAAATGGGGGAAGTTATAAAATACCTCTATTTTCATGATAAAACATTTTATCCAGCTGTCTAAATTGTTTATCTTATTTTTATGGCGTAAATAAACATTTTTTTTGTAAAGGTAGTCCATAAAAGGTTAGGAAACTATGAAGAACCTAATTACATAATGCTAAAGGCGTTAATTGTTAGTGGACTGACTTTTATAACAGAAAAGTATTCAGTATTTCGTAAATATAATTTTTTAAAAAGAAAACGAAGTCACATATAGGGCGTGATTTCTATACAATTTTAACATCACACTAAGAAACATTAAAGCAGATTTAAAACTAGAAATGAAACTTTGAAGCAGCAAGATGTTGACACGTTGAGGGATCAAGACAGGGAGGGGCGAGGTTTTGTTGTTGTTTTGTTATGAATAGTTTTACGGCTTTGGGTTCAAGTCCTTTTGAGCCCGTCTTGTTAGTTTATAAAGTCATCATATCACGTTACGTCTTGATAAAATGATGGCTATATACCCAAACCTCCTATGGATTTTTGCAGTCAACTTAAAAATCACGATACCCAGATTTTCTCGTATCATTCCACTTATATCTTAATCGATCTATACAATATTATAGAATATGTTACCACAATTAAACAATATAATCCATAATTAAACGTAAGGCTATGAAAATTAAATAAAAACACGTGAGTTATATACGTTGGCGGGAAAAGTGCAAAAAGTCGGGTGCGGGAGTTGTGTTGCCAGTATAGAATTCATTACTGCGCAGAATTTGTTATGACAAAACAAAATTATATAACTACGTCTATAACTTTTCCCGCCTTAATTCTATAACGTACAACAGTGATGTTGTGTTTTTATTTTCATTTTCATAATTGTATATTATTATCAGTTATATTGTTTAATTTTGGTGGTGTCTTATACAATATAGTTCGAGGCGTTCAGTTATATTGTTAAGGCATATAAGTGAAGTGATATGAAATAAATGCGTGTATCGTGACATTTTAAGTTGTCTGAAAAAGTTCATAGAAGGTTTTGGTAGAATAGCCACCATTCTATCGAGACGTAACGTGACAAGCTAACTAGAACATTCCAAGAAACTTGATATTATTATATTTTACTTGACACTGGCATAATAGATACACACTACGTCTATATTTTTCTAAAGCGTATAACGTTTAAGCCATTTAAATGGCTAATTTAAACTTGTACACATTCTCATATAACCTTTTACATTTATCGTTTCCTTGGAACCAGATTCAATTACAAACCACACCAGTAAACCAACAATTACATTCGCACGTGAAGCAACGCTTCTGTTTATTGGCAATTAAGACCCGTTTGGTTTTACGGTTGGTCGTTTGAGACCCGCTTTGTTCGCAATACTTACGGCTAATGAGTTAAAATGCCTAACAAAAGAAATAATAACGAACATTTACATTTCAAATCGCAACGAAAAGGGAAACAGATTTTGTCGGGAATTTATCTAAAATTATTATATCCCTTTTTAATCTTGTTTTAATTTTTTATATGGGAAACGTAGGCAAACGAGCAAGCGTGTCGCCTAATGGAAGGCAATCAACGCTGCACATAAACAACCGCAACCAAAAAGGCCGGCAACGCTTCCGCGACTCCTGCGATGTCTATCCATCGGCGAACCAGTTTATCATAAAAAAATTTTGAAGAATACCCCATAAAAAAATAATAATATTAATGTTGTTGTTTGGTTAAGGTCCCCTTATAGGCCTATTCCAAGCATTTGATCATTTTGGTTTAACGCTTGCCTTATCCAGTACTCTCCTGGCTCCAGGCTGATTGTTTCATCGGCCCACCTTTCCCTGGGACGGCCTCTCCCACATATGCGGCTTAGATTGGAAGATGAAAATATATTTTTTTATATATTCACGCCTATCCCCCCGCAGGGGTTGGCAGAGACCATAGAGCTCCATCCGCTGCCATTCATCGCAGCGAAACGGCTCGTCATTGGTCGCTTTTCGCCCTCGTGAGAATCAGGACGTGACGGGTGGCGAACCACGTCACCGTCATTTTCGACAAATTAGGTATATTAAATTTGTCTTAGTGAATCCCACGAGCCGCAAGGGAGGATGGAGGTCGGCACCAGCAGAGTCCTGCATGCTGAGGTAAGGCACCATAGTCCCCGGGGGAGCCCGATCCCGGGACGATCAGCACGCTTGCGACTAGGCTCGCCCCTAGCCACGCATCCATTGGCACGGCAGACCGTGGATTGGCGGATGATGAAGATGCGGGCACAGGTGCTACATGCGAGGTACTCCATTATTATAGTTGTAAGAAATATTTGTAGGTGGTTTATATTTAATGTATTCACGTTTGGAGTCAACATCACGCCTTCATTGGTCTTCAAATTCATGTACAGAATCACGAACCGATCGCCTCCACTCCGAACGGTTCGACGCTTGTCTCCCAGGTGTCAGGCTCTATCCCGCATCCTTCCATGTGCTGCTTGATAACATCTTTGTATCTTAAATACTGGCCGCCATGCTTACGTTTTCCTCTTTCCAGTTCAGAATAAAAGATGCGCTGTGCCACTCTAGCATCAGGCATCCAATACGTGTCCACACTACCGCATCTGTCTACGCATTAAATATAATGTGTGCGAAGATATCATATAGTAATAATCGAGTGCTGCACTTACCTGTGTGTGTGAGTAGAACATGGAGAAGTTAGATACTATGACAGGAACTGGGAGAGCGATGGTCAGCACGCCCGCCAGAGCGCAAAGGGCTCCCACGAACATCCCCAGATAGGTCTTCGGAGCCATGTCTCCGTATCCAACTGTGGTCATTGTTACGATTGCCCACCACAGCCCGAGTGGTATGGACTTGAACTGATTTTCTGGATTATCCTGGAAGCGAGAAAGCAAAACTTTATTATTTTACCAAAAGAAAAATTTTTTAGATGTTAAAAATTATCTTCGGCCAAGATCTAAGTGAATGGTCAGATTGTTTGGCATTTTCAATATATTATTTGTAAGCTTCTTTCGCTTCTACTATGCAGAGAGCTCTGAGGAATTATTCGGAATATTTAATGGCATTGAATTTCACAAGAAAACTCGCTAGAAAGATCATCAAGTAATACGCAACTATTTCCTCAATCCATACAGAAGGACATCGATACACTTCAGCTCAAATATTCTGCAGCTTGTCTCCTATTTGTCGAGACCCTAATCCGCCTTACAAGTTTAGTGGGTTTATTTTGTATCATTTCACTTATACGCATTAATCGAACTATATTGTATAATATGTCACCACAATTAAACAATATAAATGATAATAAGATGTATGCGCTTTGGTACTTAGCGCTAATTGTCAAATTACGATACCTTGTATACTCGAGCTTGTTTATATAAGTCTCAAGTTTACTACTACTAACTGTTTTATATTTTTTCTTTTCTTTAATGGCAATAACTTAAAACTATTATTCCAGTGTCAAGTAAAATACAATAATATCAAATCTCTTGGAATGTCCAGTCTGTCATGTTACGTGTTGATAAAATGGCGTTGATAAAATAGGATAGTCCTACCAAAACCTTCTATGGACTTTTTCAGTCAACTTAAAAAATCACGATACACGCATTTATTAGGTCGCGGCAAAAGTATTTTCGTAATGTTACATCAGTCGGACGGATGAGACACGAATAACAGGCAGTATGCAGTATAGACCGATGTAACATTGTACAAGCGTCTATTATGTTCAGTGTTCCTACTTAAATTTTACTTTGAAGTAATAAAAAGTCTTAAAATTTTCGGATAACGCTTGAATCTTTAGGGACTTTTGTGTTATATATTTTTTTTTTAATATTTTTACAATTTTTAAACTCATTAAATTAAGAAAATAATATGTTCGTCATTGCAAAGTTATGTCGATCAGAAAAATTTGCATCTGTCAAAAAGATCAAGCTAACTTGTACAGGGTATAACATATGGTTTTAAAAATGAAATAAAAACACAACGTCACTGATGTAAGTTCGCGGGAAAAATCCAAAATATAGTTTTCTTTAGAGGCACTGGTTTATTGGTTGCCATGGCAACATGTAAACAACCCATTTTAACCAGTAAATAAGCCTTGGCCTGAGTTAAAATTTATTTATGTAGCTAACAGCAGACAAAACAAAATGCAATATCGAAAATATAAATTAAACATCAACCATACATAACTCTGATCAAAATACATCGCGCTATAATTACGCATTCATATGTGATATTGGTGAAATGCTAATACAGAAACAAATGGATTAGCTATGGGCTGATGCGGCGAATAAATACATTGAGTTCACACAAATAACACAAAGGTGTTATTAATGTATGATTATTCTTTCTGATATTAATATAGATGTATTTTCATACATACATAAATATCGTCACGCCTGTCTCCCGTAGGTGCAGGCAGAGATGACAGATCTCCATCCGCTATGATCCCGGCACACTTTCCTTGCTTCGTCCACAATCATCCATCTTTTAATGTATCCTTCCTCTCACATTCATCGTAGCGAAATGGCTAGCGTTAGTCGCTTCTAGCCCTCGTGGGAAACACTACGTGACCGGTGGCGAACCACGTCACCGTCATTTTTCAACAAATTAGGTTTATTAAAGTTCGTTATAGTGAACCACACGAGCCTGGACGATGGAGGTTAGCCCCAGCAGAATCTCGCTTGCTGAGTTAAGGCGCCCGGGAGAGCGCGATCGCGGGACGGTCGGCACGCTTGCGCCTGAGCTCACAACTAGCCAGGCATAAATTGGCATGGCAGAACGTGTATTGGCGGAGAGGGAGGGAAAAGGATAGAGCAGGAAAGAAAGATCAGGGTAAGAGAAACATGGATTTAGACAGGATGATAGGAATATGTTACTACTGTAACGGAAAAAAGGAGTGATACGGTAGTAGCTCGGGAGGCCAGGGTCGTGTACCCGTGTACCAATCCCATAACTACCGGACGGACTAAGCAAACTCTTACTCCCTGATCCGAAATGCATATATTTAAATGCATTTCTTGTATATGCTGTTTTTCCACTTTTAATATAGGTAGATGAAACTGCGTAAATATTAACCTATGAAATTGATTTGTCTAAAGACAAATATAATAACAACACACACACGTAGATTGGATTAACTTATCTCGCAAATCGTGTAAACACATTGCGTTGCGGACAAATATCGCTTAGCTGTATTAACCAGATGATGTTATTGGTTTTCCATTAAGCAATTTAATCATCTTTATACCAAATATTTATGTTTTTTATGAGATGGGAGGGCAAACGAGTAAGCGTGTAGCCTGATGGGAAACAATTTACTCCACCTATAGACATCGTCATCGCAGAGCCATAGGCATTGGAAAAGCATTTCTGGCCTTTAAGAAATGTGTAGGCTTGTTTTTTGAAGGTTCCTATGTCGTCTTCCGCTGGGGTAGTATCATATCCCTATCATCCTGGCCAAATAGATCTTTCCTTTCCCCTGCACTTTCCTTTCTTCTGTATGCTTTTTTCTATCTCTCCGGCCATCCACGGTCTGCCGTGCTATGGTGCCGACTGTCTCGGAATTGGGCTCTCCCGGGTACTATAGTGTCTTACCTCAGCATGCAAGGCTCTGCTGGGGCTGACTTCCATCCTCCCTTGCGGCTCGTGGTATTCACTATGACGAATTTTAATAAACCTAATTTATATGGACAGTCAAAAGTTTTACTTAGCTAAGATCCGCGACAAGCAAAACAATAACAGAAAAGTAATAATGTGTGTTTTTCCGTTGGTTTTAGTGGATTTATTTGGAACTTAAACCAAAAACTTACGGAAGACAACCGAAAAGACTTTTCGGTTGTCTTCCGTAGAGTCTACTATACCTGAAGATGCCTCGTGTTGGGGCGAAACACGTGTCGTGTACAAGATGGAAAAGTGATAGTGTGTGTTTGGCGTTGTGTATAGTGGTTGGTGGGTGAAGAGTTGATGGCCGATTTTCGGTAAGTTTTTGGTTTAAGTTCCAAATAAATCCACTAAACCCAACGGCAAAACACACATTATTAATTTTCTGTTATTGTTTTGCTTGTCGCGGATCTTAGCTAAGTAAAACTTTTGACTGTCCATATAGTGATGGATTTCCGCAAAGTAACGCCCGACTCCATTAATAAACCTAATTTGTTAAAAAATGACGGCGACGTAGTTCGCCATCGTCACGTCCTGAATCCCAGGAGGACGAGCAGCGATTAACGGAGAGCTGTTTCGCTACGATGAATGTGAGAGGAAGGATGGATAAAAAGATGGATGAGTATTAAGGAAGCAAGGACGGTGTGCCAAGATCGTAGTGGATGGAGATCTGTGGTCTCTGCCTACCCCTATGGAAAACAGACGTGACGATATGTGTGTATGTTTGCATTTCAGTTAGATTCAGGAATATTTACAAAAAAGATTGACAATTGAAAACAATTTTGTGAATGGACCGTCACAATTTACTTTACTAAGATCCGTGAAGAAAAAATCTTCCCAAAAAATGGTATCCATATATATATAATATATTATATTAAAAATAAATTTGTTTCAAAATACTTAAAACCGAAGAGATTGTATGAAGAGAGTGATGACTGTTGATGAAGTAAAAGAAGTGTGTCGGGACCGTAGCAGATGGAGGTCTGTGATCTCTGATGGTCTGTGATCTCTGATGATGATTCTCATCGGACACCTCATTGTACAAGATTTTCACGTGAAAATACATAATTATCATATTATTATAACCACTCACATCTATAATTCGCAATTATTAAGTGATGAATAGTAACAGATAGTAAGTAATACTAGAAGTAAATCTTCATTTTTTATAGCCAGATACGGGCCTCTCTAATTCTAGAAGAATGAACTTTAAACCCAGCATTTTTATCCAAGGTGTATTTGTAATGATTAATGGAGTTAAGCGTTACTTTGCGGAAAAACATTACTATGTGGACAGTCAGAATTTTTAGTTAACTAAGATCCGCGACAAGCAAACAAACATTGAAAAATAATAATGTGTTATTAATGGAGTCAGGCGTTACTTTGCGGAAATCCATCACTATGTGGACAGTCAAAAGTTTTACTTAGCTAAGATCCGCAACAAGCAAAACAATAACAGGAAATTAATAATGTGTTTTTCCGCTGGATGAAGTGGATTTATTTGGAACTTAAACCAAAAACTTACCGAAAATCGGCCATCAATCCTCCACCCACCAACCACTATACACAACACCAAACACACATTATCACTTTTCCATCTTGTAAACGACACGTGTTTCGCCCCAACACGCGGCATCTTCAGGTATAGTAGACTTTACGGAAGACAACCGAAAAGCCGAAAACCACTTTTCGGTTGTATTCCGTAGAATAAGTGGACTTACGGTGAACTAAAAGTTATTGAATTTTATTTATAAACTTGCTATATTTTTTTTTATAACTTATGTTTTTTAATTCTGTTTTTAAATTCTAATTTATCACAATCTACTACTGCGTTTTTAAAATGATTAATATAGTCCGGCTTTGCTTTACGGAAATCCGTTATTATTATATATATTTTGACAGTAAATTTTTGATTCTGCATTTTTTAAACTCAACCGAGAATTGTATTGCTTTTTCACATAGTAAATTACCTTCCATTTTTCAGTTTCGTTTTATACACAATTAATCTGTCACTGTGATGAATTTATTTGAATGCATTCCATTATTTATTTTCATAAATAATGAATTTTGTTTTGGTATTTATCAATAATCATCAATGATCCATAACAATCCACTGTTGGAAACAGACTTTTTTATATGATAGAAAGGCAAACGAGCAGGCGTGTCGCCTGATGAAGCAATCAACGCCGCCTATACACAACGCAGAACTGTTGCCGGTCTTTGAGGAACCTGTATGCTTGTTTTTTGAAGGTTCCATAGTCAAATCGGTTCGAAAATACCGCTGGAACTGGCTAGTTATTTCAGAGGATAGTGGTGCGTGGAAAGAAGATTTGGGAAGAACTCAGAGTACTGAATCGCCGTTACTTCAAAAGGTGCAGAGTGGTTTAAAATAAAGAAATGATCCACATCATACCCATACCCCCCGTTTCATCCTGTGACTTTGTCCAATTGGGCGGGGGGGGGGGAGGACCTTACTGCGTACATATCGTAAGTTTGAGTCCTGCCTATCAAACGGAGCTATCGCTACTTTAATAATTTTTATATATTCACGCCTATCAGGGGTTGCAGAGACCACAGAGCTCCATCCGCTACCATTCATCGTAGCGAAACGGCTCTCCATTGGTCGCTTCTCGCCCTCGTGAGAATCAGGACGTGACGGGTGGCGAACCTCGTCGCCGTCATTTTCAACAAATTAGGTATATTAAATTTGTCTTAGTGAATCCCACGAGTCGCAAGGGAGGTTGGAAGTCAGCCCCAGTAGAGCCCTGCATGCTGAGGTAAGGCACCATAGTACCCAGGGGAGCCCGATCCCGGAACAGTCGGCACGCTTGCGACTAGGCTCGCCCCTAGCCACGCATCCATTGGCACGGCAGACCGTCTATTGGCGGAGATGAAAGGAAAGGATAGAGAAGAAAGGAAAGGGCAGGAAAGGAAATGCGGATTGGGGGGTTACCAGACTCGGAAATTATATTTATTAATCCTAAATATATATTCCGATTTCGAAACCGCGACCATTGACTCCGCGAGCGGTATGCCCCGCCAGTGAGCCAATCGGTCGTCTTTAATAAACTTCGTGACAAATATGGAAAATAGAAATATACTAACCTGTGACTTCTCCGCGTAGTACACCAAACTTGCAAATATCACTATACCAAGCACCAGGAAGAACACAAGCAGAGTCAGCTCCTTGGCGGACGCTTTGAATGTGTGCACCAAGATTTTGAGACCGGGACTGTGCCTCGTCAGCTTGAACAACCTTAGTATTTTTATGATGGAAATGAACTCCAAAATGTCCGCCTTGTCCACGTTCCTCTTCACCACCGCCAGCTCCACAACAACGTCCATGTAGAAACTCAATGTCGCTATGAAATCTATAACGTTCACTGGGGACTTGATGAACTCTATTATGTTTGGTGCTACCTGAAACAATAGTAAAAAGTACAATCAGAAATATGGTTTCAAAAATAAAAATATAATATCCACATTTTCTTTCTTACGGTGGAGAAAGTGGACACTGAAAATCTGGATTACCTTCAACTGTAACTTTCACACTAATATTTGTCATCGGCATATGACGTAAAACCAAATTATTTTACAATGATCATACCGCTATCAGTTCAGAAATCAGCTCTTAGAATAGAAGAGAATAGAAAAAACTGTATTTAAAACCTTAATAATATTATAATATATAAGTAAACAAATCAAAAGGAAAATAGTTTCAATCTACAAGTGTCATAATATGATTCTTGCTCAGCATATGTCAGGCGTTCTATTGGAGCACCCGGCGCTGGTTTTCAGCAAGAACCAACGTGGTCAGATCGCGGACCACAGTGACGAAGTTGATACGGACACTCACACATACATCCATATATATACTACTATTCATACTCATATACACATACAATAAAATAAAATTAAAAACAAGTCATGTAATAAATTCACCGCAACCAAAAGAACAAGTTTCTGTTTGCATACTTAAAATTAGATTTTTGATATTTTTTAAACATATTTATAGTATGCCAGTCACGAAGAAGTGATGGCAAGTCGTTCCAACACTTGGTTTTTTTTATGGGATAGGAAGGCAAACGAGCAAGCGTGTCACCTGATGGAAAGCAACCAACGCCGCCCATAGACATCCGCAGCGCCATAGGCGGTGCGGAAGCGTTGCCGACCTTTAAAGAAAGTGTCATTATGGGAGTGGGGATGATAGAGGGAGGGGATAGAGGGAGGGTGTTGAACCTCCGGAACTCGGCCGCTGACCGTACGAAGGGCGATAGAAAAGCTACCACTCAGACGCCGGTTATTTGCGGGAGTGTGGTACTTCCCCGGGCGAGCAGGCCCATTCATGCAACAGACAAATATTATGCCATTCTTGACAAAGTTTTCGTCTGCAGCACGCTGCAGTGAGCCACGGATCTACCACTTTAGAGATCTGATCATGTAGTAAACAGAATGCATCACGCGCAAGTGAGATTGACGGTTGACTCTTTTTATATATTAATAATTTTAAATATTGTAAACGTTTTAGCAGAAATAATAATTATGAATGTAGCTAAGTACGTGTGGAAAAAAATTTTCTTTCATATAAATTTAAATTAGGAGCTTTGGGCAGAACTCCAACTTGTGTAAGTGTATGTGTTGTTCGAAATTGCTAGCTGGAAAAGCTATTTGGAATTGTAGCACTAATTTCATATAAAGCTATTAGCACTGGCATACGAGTAAAATAAATTAATAATAAACCCCTTTATTTCATTTACAATTACTGGTATTTATAATATTGATATGTTATGTTGTATCAATATTATATGTTTTTTATCAAATAACCGAAACGCAATTGTCAAAGGACGCAGTGACGTTGCGTTTTTATTTCATTTTCACAATGTTATGATCACTTATATTGTTTAATTGTGGTGGCGTATTATACAGTATAGTTCGATTTAGGTGTATATAATATAGGTGTGAAGTGATATGAAATAAACGCGTGTATCGTGACTTTTTAAGTTGACTGAAACAGTCCATAGAAGGTTTTGGTAGAATTGCCACCATTTGATCAACACGCAGCCTAACAAGCTGATAGGACATTTCAAGAGCTTTGATATTATTTTTATTTAACTTGACACTGGCATAATAGTTTTAATTAATCGCCATTAGTGAATAGAGACTAATACAAACAATCTCGAGTCGCTCGGGAAATTTGACAACCAGCGCTAAATATCAAAGCGCATGCATAAAAAACGTCAAAACACGAAATCACTTCAGCGGCTAGTAGGGGAGACCGGGGATAGTTGACTATAGGGGCAGGTAGACTAACTGACTAAAATCCGAGTTGTGCAAAAGTCTTGAGTAGATCAGCTAGGTGGGAGTGACCGTTGTACCCCCTCGCTCAGTCATCGGGAGTGCGAAATCGCTGATATACGTCGTTTGTGAGATATAGCTATATTGAAAGACAGTGAGCGTAAGTAATTATTTATGTCAAAATATTTGTAATAATGCCTATTATTCGTTCTAATACAATATCAAAAGTATTTAAACACAATGTTTGTTTCCTGATCTTTTTATGACGTGTTAATTTTTTCATATTCTTTTTTCCCTTTTTACAAGATCAAGCTTGTATATATACTTTATGATAGCGAGCTTTTTGACATTTTTTTCTAAAGTCTAATAGTATAACTATCAGTTGAATTACTATTTAGATAAATATATGCCAAAACAACAAAGATACGAACCTTTAAGCTAAAAATTGGTCAACCATCCCCGGTCTCCCCTATATCTAAAATTTCATATAAAACAACGGCTCTATGCAGCGATTTGATTCGTCTGTATGTGCATGGAACAGCGTAGCATAGAAAAGTGTAGCAACCGTTATAAATTCACTGGAACGTTTACATAAATCTGTCAAACCCTTGTCAGCGGACGTTAAAGCATCAAGTTAATGGTGTGGAACACATGACCGGCGATTTACACGATGTCTTGTTTTGTAATATCAACGGCGTGAATTTGAAGCGAGTTTATATTTGTTTATTTTTTTATAGTAAGGCAAACGAGCAGGCTTGCCACCTGATGGAAAGCAATCAACGCCGCCCGTAAACATCCGCAGTGCCATAGGCAGTGCAGAAGCGTTGCCGGCCTTTAAGGAAAGTGTCATTATAGGAAGGGTTGTGCCTCCGGAACTTAACCGCTCACCGGACAAAGCGCGGTAGCTAAGCTACCACTTGGACGCCGGTTTTCTGCGGGAGTTTGATACTTTTCGGGCGAGCCGGCTCCTTTATGCTACGAACAAATAATATGCTTTCTCAACAAAGTATTCGTCTGCAACGATGCTCTACCACTATTCTAAGAGAGAGAGAGAGAGAATGGGGGTTTAATAGTGGTATAGCCATGCACATATGGCTCACGCCTCACCTGGTGAAGTACCGCACCATCACAGATCCGGTGTCAAAGATCCAGGTCCAATTCTTTTCCCGTTCCTTTTATCTTTTCCCAATCTTTATTAATAATCATAAAAAGTAATTATTTCCCTTCCATTATTCAAATATTTTCCTATTTATATCTAGTTGGTAAGGCAGATGTCCGTGAGTGGGGCTGGTTGTTTGTCCTCAAGTGCCAGGCTTGCTTTTTTGAATTATTAATTCTTTAAAAAAAAATATAGCATATTGTCTGTAGTAGGAAAAGAATGTTTTGGCATTTAGCACATCATGATACATATGATAAAAGAAAATTTTGAAGGGGGAAAGAAAAGGTAAGACCGAGAAAAGAGACACATTAAAATAAAGAGCAAGGGAATACATAAGATAATTGAATGAATTAGTTTTGAATCGCAAAAAATGGAAATTGTTATATCGAAAAATGCTAAACAAGAATGGATTGAATCCTCAACGTCAAATATAAAAATCAAGCTTAGATATATAGACTCCCTATTACACCTAAAAAAATTAGAATAACCTTACATGTTACACGCATTTTATTTGGATGTTAAATATATAACCCCACAAAACAAACCCAAAAAGCCCCTAAGCACGTGAATGTATAGGAAAACGAAATAGAACGTGGAAAAGAATGCAATTTATCATTCAAATTTGTCAGAATCCTTCACCGTGTGAGTTTTATATTTTCCCAAATAACATAATTCTGTAAGACGACCGATTGGCTTAGCGGCGGGGCCCTCCGCCCGCGGAGTCAATGGTCGCGGGTTCGATTCCCGCATCGGAATAAATATTTATATGGATTTATAAATGTTTATTCCGAGTCTGGTAACCCCCCCAATCCGCATTTCCTTTCCTGCTTTTTCCTTTTCTCTCTATCCTTTCCCTTCCTCTCCGCCAATCCACGGTCTGCCGTGCCAATGGATGCGTGGCTAGGGGCGAGCCTAGTCGTAATCGTGCCGATCGTCCCGGGGTCGGGCTCCCCCGGGGACTATGGTGTCTTACCTCAGCATGCAGGGCTCTGCTGGGGCTGACTTCCATCTTCCCTTGCGGCTCGTGGGATTCACTAAGAGGAATTTAATGTACATAATTTGTCGAAAATGACGGCGACGTGGTTCGCCACCCGTCACGTCCTGATTCTCACGAGGGCGAAAAGACCAATGACGAGCCGTTTCGCTGCGATGAATGGCAGCGGATGGAGCTCTGTGCTCTTTGCCAACCCCTGCGGGGGATAGGCGTGAATATATAAAAAAAAATAACATATTTCTACTTTACAATCTTAATATTAATAATACATATGTATTTGTTTTTTAGATAAAATGGATAAAATTGCTTTCTTAGTAACAAATTTCCTGTTTTATAATAAACTATGTCTATATCAGTAAATATTAGAAAAACTGTCTATACCAAAAAGTCAAGACAGAATTTATAGTATTTATTTTATTGACAAAACTATTTCATTAATTCAAATACTGGTTTATTATCAATAAAAGTGTTAGACAGGGATGTGTAGCTTCACCGTGGTTATTCAATCTATTCATGGATAAGTGCCTGACAGACCTGAAAGAGAGTCAGTGTGGTTTAAGAATGAATGGATTACTCATCACATGCCTCTTGTATGCCGACGATCACGTGTTGCTGGCTTCGTCGGAAAGAGAGTTGCAGAAGATGATGAATATAATGTATGGAGCTTTAGAAAGGAAAAGAATGAAGATGAATTGTAGTAAGACGAAAGTGATAGTTTTTGAAAGCGAGGACACTTTGACGCAGTGTGAGGTGCTGATTGCAGGAGAAAAAGATCGAGCAAGTGAATGAATTTGTATATTTGGGGTCATTGTTTACAAGGAAAATGTGAAGGTGATGGAAAATGTGAATGTGGTGTATGTATTTCACTAATACGTATATTATGGGGTAGAAAAGCAAACGAGAAAGTTTATCGCCCGATAGAAAGCTATCAAGGCTGCCCATAGATGTGTGAAACATTACAGGAGCGTTGCCAGCCTTTAAAAAATATACAGACTTGTGCTTTTACGTCGAATCCATTTGTAAATTTAGCTGAAGGTTGCTGATCTGATGTGTGTATTTCTGATCCCACAGTTTACATACATACTTACATATTGTCACGTACCTGTTTCCCGTAGGAGTAGGCGGAGACCACAGAACACCATCTGCTACGATCCCCGGCACACCTTCCTTGCTTAGCCTATGCTCATCCATCCTTTTTCTCACATTCATCGTAGCGAAGCGGTTCTCCGTTAGTCGCTTCTCGCCCTCGTGGGAATCAGGACGTGACGGGTGGCGAACCACGTTGCCGACATTTTTAACAAATTAGGTTTTTTAAAATTCGTCATAGTGAATCACTTTAGTCAAGATAACAAAGTTATTATAAACGAAGAACGTAAGGAAAATACTGTTAGTAAAAGGAAGAAAAAGAAATATAAGAAATGAGGTCATGAAATTTAACTTACGTAAACAGAGTGAAATTAAAATTTTCAAAACTAAAACTACTCGTGCAGTTTCGTACGGCCAGAGTTTATTCCGGAAAGTAGTGTCGTCTTTTCAATAGAATAAAATATCAGGTACCGGATAAGCTCGCTTATCTCCAACGACGTAATACCTACTGAACATTTCTACTACACAGGTTATATTATATTGTTACAAGCTAGGGTTCGGGAACTGGAAAAATGAAATTGGCCACTGGTTTCAGTTTCTCTTCACTTTAAGTTTCACTTCTCTTCACTTTAAGTTTCACTTCTCTTCACTTTAAGTTTCACTTCTCTTCACTTTAAGTTTCACTTCTCTTCACTTTAAGTTTCACTTCTCTTCACTTTAAGTTTCACTTCTCTTCACTTTAAGTTTTACTTCTCTTCACTTTAAGTTTAAAATTATCTTCACTTAACTTCCACTTCTTCTCTTCTCCTATTTTCTTCCTTATAAAACTCTTAAACACCTCTTCAACGCAATGTCGCAACTCTACATATAAAGGTAAAATGATCGAAAGTTCTAGCAAAGTGTAGTCTTTTCTAGACATCGTCCGGTCTCTTTCCCACGCGCAGATATTTTCTATTAACTATCCTTGTTGACGAACAGACATTGACGGACGTCTTGTCAATTTATTTTTAAAAGTTGTAATGGCTTGCTTGATCAGGATTTTGAAATTTCAAAATGATGTTTTAATTGTTTCATAAAAAAATGTATGTTACGCAACAATATGTTTTTCTACTTCACATATATATTAAATTTTCTACTTTTTTATGAATATCTAATGGCGCGCTTTACGTGCGTTTCGTTTAATTAATCAAAAAATATCGATTCATTCAAGAAGCAACCATAGACGATAAAAATCGACAAAAATGAAAGATATCAAAAAAATAGATGAAAAATATCGATAGATGTATAAATGAAATCGGCGTGACAATCTGGCAGCCATGATTGCCAAAAGCGCGTCACGAGCAAAGGAGCAAGCGTGTCGCCGGCAAACGAGCAATAGTAAAAGTACGGGGAATACTATTCTCATCTCTGGACTGAAGCATCACAATATCAGCTTCTCTCTCTACAAGAGAGAATGTAGGGTAGTTCGAAATAAGATCAAAAATATAAAGGAAATGTCTGCACTGGCATTTTATTCAAACAAATTGCCTCCAAGCATCCTCTCAAAAGGCTTTACGAGTTGAGTTGTTGCTTGCAATTGAAAAGGCGCAATCTACACGAACCGGATTTGCGGACGTTCTTTGAAGATATCGGATACTTTAAATCTTTCTTATTAAATATATTGAAGCAACAGAGGGAATATAAAGTGAAATAAAATGCATTTTATGTATGCAGAACCGTTTTCATGGTTCTAAATTGATTTGTACCTGCTAGTGATTTTTTTGCATATACACAATAATATAATCCTTAATTGGAGTCATCATGTTTATTTTTAATTTTTTTTAAAGTCCATGTTAATAATTTTATTATTTCAATTCTTTTTAACCTTTGTTATCCCCTCTTAGCTCAAGACTCGCTTTGTATTTCTCAATGACTCACATTCGAGGTGTTTGAGAAAATCTAAAAACTTAATATTAAAAATGCCTGCTCATCATACCAAATTCTTTGATCCATCTTTTACAGTACACGTTTTTCGGTTGGCTCAGTGGCGCGGCCCTCCGCCCACAAAGTCAATGGTCGCGGGTTCGATTCCCGCATCGGAATAAATATATATATTTATAAATATTTATTCCGAGTCTGGTAACCCCCCAATCCGCATTTCCTTTCCTACCCTTTCCTTTCGCTTCCTCTTCGCCAATCTACGGTCTGTCGTGCCAATGGATGCATGACTAGGGGCGAGCCTAGTCGAAAGCGTGCCGACCGTCCCGGGATCGGCTAACCGGTTAATATGGTCCCTTACCTCAGCATGCAGGGCTCTGCTGGGGCTGACCTCCATCCTCCCTTGCGACTCGTGGGATTCACTAACACGTATTTAATATACCTAATTTGTTGAATAATGACGGCGACGTGGTTCGCCATCCGTCACGTCCTGATTCTCACGAGGGCGAAAAGCGACTAATGGAGAGCCGTTTCGGTGCGATGAATAGTAACGGATAGAGCTCTGTGGTCTCTGCCGAGCCCTGCGGGATATATATATATATATATATATATATATATATATATATATATATATATATATATATATATATATATATATATATATATATATATATATATATACAAGTTTTTCGGTTAAGGAATTTGTTGCCATTCGAGGTGAGACAAACGAAGTCTCTCCTAATTTTCAAAAACCTTGTCAAAAATCACTATCCATCTTTGCAAATATCTTTTTATTTATTCGTTTATTATTTACGGTACACCAATATACTATAATATAACTTATATACGTATTATCACCTGCGGTATTCCCACGTGATTACGACATGGGGGTATTCAAGAAAAGAGCGTATGTGTTCGTTAAAAGCCAGCAACCCATCTGCGACGCTTCCGGTGGTGCGGATCTTTATGGGTGGCGGTGATCGCTTACCAACAAGTGACCTGCATGCCTGTTCGCCTGCTATGCTATAAAAAAACCAACGTTGAACACACAATATAACTTTTCTCCACAAACACAACACTATGTGGACAGTCAAAACTTTTACTTAGCTAAGATCCACGACAAGCAAACAATAACGGAAAATTGATAATGTGTGTTTTCCCGCTGGATGAAGTGGATTTAACTGGAACTTAAACCAAAACTTACCGAAAAACGGCCGTCAGCAACTCTCCACCTACCAACCACTATACACAATACCAAACACAAACTACCATTTTTCCACCTTGTAAACGACACGTGTTTCGCCTCAACACGAGGCATTTTCAGGTATAGTAGACTCTACGGAAGACAAGCGAAAAGAAACAAACACAACACGTTTCGCCTCGACACGAGGTATCTTCAGGTGTAGTAGACTCTACAAAAGACAACCGCAAAGTCAGTCTTTCATGAGCATGTAGAATTTACTAATCGTTTTTCGTTTAGTAATTCCCTATATACCTTTTTGCAAACACACAAAATTGTTTTGTTCGTGGATCTTAGCAAAGTAAGTTTGACTGTCCATCTTTATAATAAAATAAATAAATAAAAGAGATATATAATAAAAAAATAAGATATATAAAATAAATAAATAAATTGATTTTAGAAATCGAAATAGAAATAGAAAAACTTTATTTATGACACCATTTTTTTTACAATTACCAAAATTAAATCCTTAATAATATTCTATATACAAATAAAAACACAAAACAAAAATAAAATAATTTTAATCTAACGAGTGTCATAAAATGGTTCTTGCTCAGCATATGCTGGGCGCACTATTGGAGCACCCGGCGCTGGTTTTCAGCAAGAACCAACGTGGTCAGATCGCGGACCACAGTGACGACATTCATACTGACACACTCGTACATACAAATACATCCATATATATAACTACTCATACTCATATACACATACACATAAATACACATAAATTTTCGCAAAGTAACGCCTGACTCCAGTTGACAGTTGATTCTGAAACAATTAAGTCTCCATCATCATCAACATCATCGACAAAGCCAAAGTATCAGTACAATGATAAACATGGGTCTCCTTCAAAATTGAGATGTTACCATAATTATCAAAGTCATCGGGATAGGGGAATGTAGATAGCTTTTTATTTTTCCTATATTTTTTTTAAGCTAAGCAGGGAGTATCTTTACCTACCAGCCTGTCCGGTAGTTATAGTATTGTTAGACAGGTATGCAACCTTGACTTCCCGAACTACTACTGTATCCGTCTTCCGTTGCGGTAGTATCATATCGCCCGTCACGTCCTCATTCTCACGAGGGCGAGAAGCAACTAACGGAGAGCCGTTTCGCTACGATGAATGTGAGAGGAAGGATGGATGAAAAGATGGATGAGTGAGGAGGAGGAGGAGGAAGGTGTGCCGGGATCGTAGCAAATGGAGATATGTGGTCTCTGCCTACCTACACCTACGGGAAACAAGCGTGATGTTATGCATGTATGTATGTATTTATTATTGAGTTACGTTGTATAATTGGAGTGATTACAAAGAATTCTTCAAAAGAATTCATTATCCTTTCAATATTAATATCAATATCAGCCCGCGGCAGTCCACTGCTGGACATACGCCTCAGCCAAGGCGCGCCACCTAGCCCGATCTTCGGCTACACGCATTCAGTAGTGAGTCGCACTTGATCGTCGCTCCATCTAGAGGGCGTCCCACACTACGTTTGCCGAGTCGCGGTCTCCACTCCAGCACTCATCTACTCCAACGATTGTCGGATACTCTCCGAAAAACGTGTCCAGCCCATTACCACTTCAGTCTGCTAACTTGAAGAGCTATGTCGGTGACTCTGGTTCTCTGGCGAATTTCGTCATTTTGAATTCTGTCCACCAGAGAAACCCCGAGCATAGCTCTCTCCATAGCCCTCCGAGCGACTTTGAGCTTGTCGAGGAGACGGACTGTCAGTGTCCACGTTTCGGCACCGTAAGAGAGTACGGGCAGGACGCACTGGTTGAAGTCTTTTGTCTTCAGACTTTGTGGTATGGGCGACGAGAACACTTGACGAAATTTCCTGAACGCTACCCAGCCCAACTGTATCCTTCTCGCGGCTTGTTTCTCGAATCTGTCTCCGGTCAATCACATTTACTCACATTGTCCTTTAAATATACTCTATTGTACAGCTTATAAGAAACATTACATATAGCAGTGGTACTTAATTAATCTTTTTCCTCTTCCTTTTTGTTACAAACTACAGCGGCGTTCCAAGTATCCGGAAAGCAAAAAGACGGACGATGCCGCTCTATAAAGGCGTTACTAACTAACCGGGATCTCATTATGGTATCGGCTTTCGTTAACAAGCCGAGGCGAGCACAAGTTTAGATAACTTCGGGCTAGCTTCCAGGTGAATTACAAGAGTTTATTGTAACAAATGATGGAGTCAGGCGTTACTTTGCGGAAATATATTATAAATATAGACACTCAAACATACTTCCCTAAGATCCGCGGACACAAATTCAGAGTAATAATATTGTACGTTTGCGAAGAAATGCAAAAGGCCGATTGGCTCAGTGGCGGGGCCGTCCGTCCGCGGAGTCAATGGTCGCGGGTTCGATTCCCGCATCGGAATAAATATATATATGGATTTATAAATATTTATTCCGAGTCTGGTGACCCCCCAATCCGCAATTCCTTTTCTGCCCTCTCCCTTTCTTCTCTATCCTTTCCCTTCCTCTCCGTCAATCCACGGTCAGTCGTGCCAATGGATGCGTGGCTAAGGGCGAGCTTAGTTCGGGCTCCTCCGGGTACTATGGTGCCTTACCTCAGCATGCAGGGCTCTGCTAGGGCTGATTTTCATCCTCCCTTGCGGCTCGTGGGATTCACTAAGACGAATTTAATATACCTAATTTGTTAAAAATAACGGTGACGTGGTTCGCCACCCGTCACGTCTTGATTCTTATGAGGGCGAAAAGTGATCATTTGAGAGCCCGTAGCGGATGGAGCTCTGTGGTTTCTGCCAACCCCTGCGGGGGATAGGCGTGAATATATAAAATATAGTATCTAATAAGGAATTACAAGTCTAATTCGTACCGAGAACGGCCCCCACCGGATAAATATATAAATTGCCTACAGGTATTTATTCCGAGTCTATTATTATAACGGCAACCCACTTTGGACAAGGGTGGTGGGCGAATTATAATCCCTAAAATTGGAGTAGCCTCGTGTCCAGAAGTGGAGCTCGACGCTGCAGACGAATACTTTGTCAAGAATGGCATATTATTTGTCTGTAGCATGAATGGGCCGGCTCGCCCGGGGAAGTACCACGCTCCCGCAGAAAACCGGCGTCTGAGTGGTAATTTAGCTATCGCGCTTTGTCCGGTAAGCGGTTGAGTTCCGGAGTTCCCCACTTCCACTTCCCTTACACTCCCATAATGTGACTTTCCTTAAAAGCCGGCAACGCTTCTGCACTGTTTTTGACACTGCGAACGTAAATGGGCGGCGTTGATTGCTTTCCATCAGGTGACACGCCTTCACGTTTGCCTTCTTATCACATAAAAAAAGTAAAAAAAGAGTTTTGTTTTTACATCCCATGCCCTACATAGTAGAGCATGGGTTATAAAAAAACGGTGGTAATTAATAACATTCAAGGGACCGATTTGCAACATTTGTCAAGCCGTTTTATATAACAAAATAAAATTGATTTAATTTATCAAAAATATATTAGCCAACTTCAAAACTGAAACCACATAGTTAAGAAGGGGTAACTTGATTTTAATTAAATTTGGACGGAAAACTTCGCCGGTCGACTTAAGTTTGTTAGAAATTGGCCCTATTCTATTACAAACAAACTTTTTCAGTGGTTGACGAATTTCTTAATTACCAGAAGAAGAATTTCAGGTTTTTTCTTGACTTGTCGGAGAATCTAGTCATTAGTTACTTGTTAAGATATTTTTTTTCACAGCCCATATATGTCCCACTGCTGAGCACGGCCCTCTTTTTTTCTGGAAGAATGGACGTGAACTCGAAACACTTGTCTAATGCGGGTTGGCGGGGTTACCAGACTCTGAATAAATATCTGTAGTCCATACATATATTTATTCAGATGCGGGGATCGAACTCGTGACCATTACTGCGTGAGCAACCGCTGAGCCTTTAAGATAATTATTCTTCTAAAAATATCCAAAAGTAGAGTACGTAAAAGTAAGTTTTATTTACAAACATTACACGTTAAAAACTAAACCAAACATTTCAAACAGTCGCGCGATTTATAGTTGTACAAATTCCGTTTACAATTCAAACCGAACCTATAACGCATTAGCCATTTCAGCAGTTTCAAATGTTCTCGGTTTTCTAGTCAGCGAAACAGTTCTAAGTCGCACTTGACCGTACAATTCTATTACGGGGAGAACATTTTGATTTCAATCCTTTTTTTGACTGTTCATTTTGCCTGGAAAATGAAACTATAAGAACTCAGACTGTGTGTGGATGGACCTTTAATAATTTTAAAATTTTTATGAAAACAAATGGGGTAACGAATTTGGGTTGTTGAATATTCTGTTGAGCGTACAAATTTTTTGCTGATTCGTTTACGGGGTATATTTTTATAAAAAATATGAAATCATCATTTTCGCCTGTGGTATGCTTTAATATATGTATAACATATATGTCCACAATTCAGAAATTAATTAATTATTATAACTATAATAATTCATTTATGACAGTTATGATGTGAAATTGGATAGGATGATGATAGAAGCATAGTAGGTCTCACTGCCCGAGTTTTGTACCTGCACTGAGTTTTGTAGTGGTAGAGCCACGCTGCAGACGAATACTCTGTCAAGAGTGGCATATTATTTGTCTGTAGCATTAATTGGCCGGCTCGGAGCCCGGGGAAGTACCACACTCCCGCAGAAAACCGGCGTCTGAGTGGCAGCTTAGCTACCGCGCTTCGGTTATGATGAGAGGCTGAGTTCGGGAGGCCGAACACCCTCTCTCTCTCTCTCCTATTCCCACTCCTATAATGATACTTTCCTTAAAGGTCGGCAACGCTCCGCACAGCCTATGGCACTCCGGAAGTCTATGGGCGGCGTTGATTGTTTTCCGTCAGGTGACACGCCTGTTCGTTTGTCTTTCTATCCCATAAAAAAGACCAATGTGCTTGATTTAATTGTGTATTTTGAAAGAGAAACGTACGAGAAAGTGGTTTATCCGATGTCGTGGAAAGTGGGTCGTGGAGTTAGTCCCGAAAGTAAGTTAAAGTGCCCGTTTGAGCGTGGCACATAAACACGCCTGCTTTGTAATTCACTTTTCTCTATTACCCAGATGTCTGCGAGAGATTAGAGAGTATTAAAAGTTGTCTATTTAGGTTCTTGTCATTCTGTGTTTATCCATTGTGTCATCAATGCTTATAGTAGATCATTGTGTCATCACCACTTAAAGTATATCATTGTGACATCAATACTTAAAGTACAATACTGTGACATCAATAATTAAAGTACATCATTGTATCATCAATACTCAATACTTAAAGAACATCATTGCGTCATTAAAATTTAAATAACATCATTGTGTCGTCAATACTTAAAATACATCATTGCATTATTAATATTTAAAGTACATCATTGTGTTATTAATATTTAAAGTATATCAATGTGTCATCACTACTTAAAGTACTGTGGCGTGCAAGCCGTTCTTCTTACGGCGACACCAGGGATCTTTAGGGGGTTTTTATCTTCTAATAAAATTCTTCAAAATTATATTTAGTTTTATAAAAAAGTTTTATTTCATTAGTGATACGTTTATTAATGTATCAGTACAGTACATCATTGTGTCATCACTACTTAAAGTACATCATTGTATCACCAATATTTAAAGTGCATCATTTTGTTATTAACATTTAAACTACATCATTGTATCATCAATACTTAAAGAACATCATTGTGTCATCGATACTTAAAGTACATCATTGTATTGATAATATTTAAAGTATATCATTGTGTCATCAATACTTAAATTTCATCATTGTGTCAATAATATTTAAATTACATCTTCTGTCTCATCTATAATTAAAGTACATTTTCTGTGTCATCTATAATTAAAGTACATTTTCTGTTTCATCTATAATTAAAGTACATTTTCTGTTTCATCAATACTTAAAGTACATCATGGTATTGATAATATTTAAAGTATATCATTGTGTCATCAATACTTAAATTTCATCATTGTGTCAATAATATTTAAATTACATCTTCTGTCTCATCTATAATTAAAGTACATTTTCTGTGTCATCTATAATTAAAGTACATTTTCTGTGTCATCTATAATTAAAGTACATTTTCTGTTTTATCAATATTTAAAGTAAAGATGTACTTTGTGTCATTAATACTTAAAATATATTTGGAGCTAAACTTTATTCGATTGTGTAACTTATTCTCTTACATAAAGAGACAGAAAAAAGCTTGAAGCATTCGAAATGTGATGTTGTGTGATGCTAAACGATTTTTTTAAAAGAAAGAGTTATGAACGAAGATTTTTAATATATGATTACAAAGAAATGACAAATCTTACAGCACATTGAGGATAAAGTAACGAAATGTGACCGAAAATTTGTTTTTTATGACAGTTTTATATTTAATATAATATAATGGAGGAAAAGAGGAAGACCAAGTAGAAAGTTTACAGACTGATTAAAAGAAGTTATAAAAGTAGAGACGTATAGAGAATTGCAGTAACTAGCCTAGGATTGGATAGAATTGAAATTGCTATAATACATCGACACGTACTGACAACTTGATTGTTGATGGATGAACTTGGATGTTAATAATTCTTTTTTTTTGTGGTAGGAATGCAAACTAGCAGGCGTGTCACGTGTTTTTAAGGTTCCAATGTCAAATCGTTCCATTGTGTGTATTATTTCACTCGGGTATACAATAAACAATATGTCTATTTTTCTACTTTAGAAAAAGATCATGCCATATATAAAAAAAAGATTCAGCATTCATAGAAAATTGTCAGCTTCGAGGGACGTAATGTTTATAATCGCATCTGTAATAAATTGTATGTGTGACTTCTACACTTTCAACGCCCGAACTTGTTGACATATCACATTAATTTTCCACTCGATACCACGTATGAGAAATGTTGCTGAATTTGTAATATGGAATTTCGTTGAAACCTTTGGATACATTAACAGAATCAAATCTCGAGTTTCGATCTTGAAAAAAATTCAGGATACAACTACTATTAATTTTTGATAGTAGTAGAGTCACGCCGCAGACGAATACTTTGTCAAGAATGGCATAATATTTGCCTGTAGCTTGAATGGACCGGCTTGCCCGGGGAAGTACCACACTACCGCAGAAAACTGACGTCTGAGTGGTGGCTTAGCTACCGCTCTATGTACGGTGAGCGACTGAGTTCCGGAGGTCCAACACCCTCCTCCTCCCCCTTCCCGTCCCAATCCCATAATGACACTTTCCTTAAAGGTCAGTTAGAATTCTCACTTGGCTAAGATCCGCAACAAGCAAACAAAGATATAAAAATAATAATGTATGTTTTCTTTACTCGAAGAAATGGATTTACGGGAAACCTAAACTAAATCTTACCGAAAAACAGCCGTCAAGAATTCTTTTTGCTTTAAGATTTCGGTAAGAGTTAATAATAGTGAGAATTAATAATTATTTATTTATTATTTAATATTTTCATGTGTTATTATTAAAAAAAATAACTTAAAAGCTATTATATTTTACCTATTTTTTATTATTATTTAAATTAATATTGTAACATAGTTTGATCAAAGAGAAAGATAAATATTACTTACTTATGTGTTTCCTATTGCGATTAATATCAAATTTGTGTTTACCTTTCTGAAGTGGATATATTTATGATTGGATAAACTTTTCTTATCTTGCAAAAGCTTTACGTGAAAAGCTAAAAATCACAACGCAGTTCGTTTTGAAGTGGCATTTTTAGGCGTTTGAACTTATTTATGACTTCAACAAGTCATCTTATTTATTATAATTGATTTTTTCTTTAACATATTTATTTTACAAATAGCACAAGCTATGCAGGAATGCTGAATTGGACAGTTATTTCGTTTTTATATACATACATACATATACAAACATACATATCGTTACCATTAAGGGTAGGCAGAGAGCACAGATCTCCATCTGTTACGATCTCGGCATACTTCCCTTGCTTCCTCCACACTCATTGTTCTCCTCATGCAAGCCCGCCGGTTAAGGGTACTCTTGATCTGGCCTTTCTTTAAAACTTCAGCAATGTGGTCAAGGTATGTTTTCCATCTTCACCTACCGACCCTTCCATCTACGTTCGCGTACTTCCGTTTTTAAAGATTTATAATTCCTTTTTTATATAGCAGAGCAGATAATCGAATATGCCGGTCACCTTGCAGTAAACTATCGCCTCCGCTCATAGAAATCCGCAACGTCGAAGGCGTCGTCAGATGCGTTGTCGGACTTTTGTGAACTCACACGCTCTTCTCTTGAATGGCCCTATATCGTATTTACGTTTCGTTTCGACCATACTCTGACCTAAAAACTTTGCTGCCCTCCACGCGCGTCCACCCAAGGGACGCCCGCTTCCACGTGAAATCCTCCAGTCACCGCCTGGTTTCCGCGAGACGGGAGGGCCAGCGATAGACCCAACGTAGAAATAGGTTCAGCCACATCTCGAAGACGGTAAAGAACGCCCAAAAACCGCTGAGAACAGCGGCATCTAGGACCGGGGGGCGGTCGCCGGTTTGAGTTGCTGCGCGAGTAGTGGGGTTCATCCCCGAGGCTCGATCCTACATCCACTGTGGGTGTGGATGTCAATGTATGTATGTGTATTTTTGTGGAACATCGCAGGTGATAATGTAAAAAAAAGTAGAATACTTGTTCTTCTATGTCGTCATACCCTTAGTAGAGCAGTCGTGGTCGTTATATATAGTGGTGACAGGTTTAACCAGAGACCACCATTCATTCATCACGGCTACCTTCTTGGTGCATTCACGTAGGGCGCTATTAAGAGTGGTCTTTATCTGCTTCATCCAACGCATTGGAAATCTGCCACGCGCTCGGGTCCCTTCAAAGAGTAATACAAGCCATTGTTCTACTTTTTTACAGCAAAGCACACCCCACCACTGGGCAAGGGGCCACCTTATTTCTGGAGGAACGGCAATTAACCCACCACCCTTGTTTACCGCAAACTGGCAAGATATTTGTCCAAAACAATGATGATATATTTAACCCGATGTGAGAATGAATACCTCAACAAACAACAGTCCAAACAAATCAATACCTCACGTCCTGATTTCAACGAGGACTAGTAGACTAATGGAGAACCGTTTTGATATGATGAATGTGAGAGGAAGGATGAATGAAATGACAGATGAATGTGGAGAAAGCAAGGAAGGTGGGCCGGGATCGTAGCGGATGGAGATCCTTGGTCTCTGCCTACCCTTACGGGAATCAGGCGTGACTATATGTATCTATGTATGTAAACAGATCATGGATAGATTAAACAACCAGTTTCAAAGTTTCTAAGCTGAAATGATATCAACAGACAAAAATGGAGGCTTTTGATAAAGAAAATCTCGGGAAAAATCTCAATGCTTGGTTATAATTTTTCTTAGTATTGTTTTTTGCTTTTCCTCTCAGCATCTAATAACAATCTTATAAAATGTGTCACGTCTTACGCACCAACAACGATCTTATAACCCGGGATAAGAAAACAATTTTATAGGGCGTATCTCCACGTAAGCCAAGGGGCGTGTAGAAGAAATAGAATTGGAAATTTGATGTCAGATAAGTAATGGCATACAAAAATATTATATTGACTTGTTATAGCATTATATATATGGCTCGAATTTTATAATTACCTTACCACTTTTTCACATTGCACACGACACGTATTTAGGCTCAACACGAGGCATCATCAGGAATAGTAGGCTCTATGAAAGACAACCGCGTTAAGTGTCTTGCCATTACAGTGGGCGCTATATATAAACCAGACCCCCACCTAGAGTGTAAGATAGAGACAGAGGTATGTGTGAGAGAGAAAGGTATATTGTGAGGCAAGAAAATTAGTTATTCAGCTATCCATAGTTTCTTTCTACGCACCACCACTCTCTGTCCAGCTAACTTTAGGGATATCTCCAAACGAATATGACGTGAAACTTTCACAAATAAGCTTATATATTTCTATAAGGACGGTAAAGCTGCTGCATTGTCTATGGCGTATGATGTCTGCGTGTGGCATTGATTGCTTTCCATCAGGCTAGTTTGGTGGGTGGAGAATGGATGGCCGACTTTCGGTAAGTTTTTGGTTCAAGTTCCAAATAAATCCACTTAACCCAACAGAAAAATACATATTGTTAATTTTCTGTTATTGTTTCGCTTGTCGCGGATCTTAGCTAAATAAAACTTTTGGCTGTCCATAATAGTAACCGATCATTCCATCCATGTCCTTTAAACTTCTTTTATCAGTCGTTTTTCATCTATCCCCTCTGTATGGACCCAAACCATCTACTACTAATCTAAATCTACTATTTCCTATTCCATAAATAATATATCAATAAAATAAATTTTATCATCAACATAATGATTAACTCTGTCATGAAGTTCATAATACACACTGCTTTTTCTAATATGCACTAAAATGTTATAGACATTGTTTATTACATAAAAGAAATTTGTTACAATGAAAGCAATTTGATCCGTAGACGGCACAAAAAGAGCGATAAGAAACTGCTTAAGTGAGGGTTGGAGTCAACATCGGATTAGCTTTTAATCCAGTGTACAGTGACTGATGATAATTAAAGACAGCACAAATAGACAAATCCTAAGTTTCTAATATAAAGATAGAAAAAAAATATATATATGACTGTCCGTCAGAAGTTTTACTTAGCTAATATCCGAGACAAAAAAAAAACAGAAATATAATAATGTGTCTTCTTAGAAATGTTGTCTTAGATAATAAACATTATTATTTTCCTGTTTATTGTTTGCTTGTCGCGGATCTTAGCTAAGTAAAAGTTCTGACTGTCCACATAATAATGGATTTCCGCAAAGTAACGCATATAAATATGTATTGTATAGGCCTTATAATTATCTGGAGGAAACCGTTATTAGCGATAAGACCGCCCTTTGTATGTAATATATATTTATAATATCAAAATCAATATAAGTAGTAACTTTGCTTATGAAGTACAATAAAGAATGTGTTGTAATTTCTAAATTGTACGGTTACTGAAAATCAGTAACTTTACAATTTTATCAATCAATGGTCGCGGGTTCGATCCCCGCATCGGAATAAATATATCTATTGCCTATAGATGTTTATTCCGAGTCTTCACTACACCAATCTGCATTGGACAAGCGTGGTGGGTTAACGTCCGTTCCTCAGAAATGAGGAGGCCAGTGCTCAACAGTGGGACAAATATATATAGGCTGCGGTAAAAAAATTAGTATATAGTGTAAATAAATATGTATTACTGCAGGATAAATAAACTTCATGTGTTCATCAGATAGTGTGGTATGATAAAAAGTGTTAATTTGTGCTTGCCTGTGTTTCATGTGTTGGATCTTTGATACCCACACATGCATTATATTAATGCATATACCTACTTGTTGAATAATTTATCCGCAACGTCCATTAATTGTGGTTCGCGTAGTGGAGCCCATTAACCAGCGATAAATAACAAGAAAGTGGGTCATTTGTGTCACCGCTGATTAAATCCTCCCGCCTCAGTGGTGATTTACGCACTCCACCACGCCAAACTTATTAGCTAAATTACCTATAAACTATTTTATATGTGTATATCTATTATCAGGGGATAAAAAAAATAAACCTTTGTAACCCTTCTTTTTTAAGGAATAAAATTAAAAAATATAATTATAACGACGACCATTTGGCTCAGTGGCGGGGCCCTCCGTCCACGGAGTCAACGGTCGCGGGTTCGATCCCCGTATCGGAATAAATTATGTACGTATTACAAATATTTATTCCGAGTCTGGTAACCCCGCCAATCGGCATTGGACAAGCGTGGTGGGTTAACGTCCGTTCCTCCTGAAATGGAGAGGCCCGTGCTCAGTAGTTGGACATATATGGGCTGTTAAAAAAATGTAATGAATTACAGCTGAATGTCGAATTATTAAACATTAAACGATTACTGTGGCTATTGAGAGGGCTATGCTCGGAGTTTCTCTGGTTGACAGAATTCGGAATGAAAAAATTCGCCGGAGAACCAGAGTCACCGACATAGCTTTTCAAGTTAGCAGAATGAAATGACAATGGGCTGGACACGTTTGTCGGAGATCTGACAACCGTTGGAGTAGACGATTGCTGGAGTGGAAACCGTGTCTCAGCAAACGTAGTGTGGGATGCCCCCCGGCTAGAGGGAGTGACGATCTGCGCAAGACGACTGGCTGAGACTGGATGCATGTATCTGAAGATCGGGCTAGGTGGCGCGCCTTGGGTGAACCTTCATCCACATCCGCAACGTAAATTTCTTTTGCCAGTTGCCTTTCATCCACCCTCTCTATGTGCCTAAGCCATCCATCATAGAAATAAGTCCTGATTCTCACGAGGGCGAGAAGCGACCAATCGAGAGCCGTTTCGCTGCAGTGAATGGTAGAGGATGGAGTTCTGTGGTCTCTGCCAACCCCTACAATGGATAATGGCGTGAAAATATAAATAAAAATAATAAATAAATAGAAATATAGAATAAATTAAACATTTAATGAATTAGGGTCGAATTTTTGACCACTAAATTAAATTTAAATTTAAAATATATTATAAAAACTGTAAAACAGGATATATCAGTTCATAGCTGGATTCAAACATAATATACGCGGAAGATTCACCTACAATATCCATACTGGTTGCTATCTCGGAGCCTCTTGGTTGGCAGAGGTAAGCTGGGTAAGATAAATACGGCAGTTAAGAAATCCATCCCCATATCTATCTATTGCTGTGCAGTGATAAGCATTCGATTTCTTTTCGATCTATAAGGTTCCTTCAATTTTCTATTCGTTTTCTTCTTCCTCCTTAGTCGCACACTCCTGGCGGAGTGGTCGTGAATGATCACGACCACTCCACCAGACAATCCATGAGGATTGTCTAATAACGTGTTAGTGGCTTCAGCAAGGCTTCTTTATCTCTCTCTATTTGTGTATGGCATTGCGTGTACAGTTAGTAATGGAACACATGCTTTGATGAAGTTTGTCCATCTTGTGATGACCGCCAGAACATTGTCCATTTTCTCTACCTTGTACAAGTAATCGCTCCAGCGAGCTTTCATTGTAGATGATGTGTCCAAGTGTCTTAAGTCACTTGCACAATCGCCGAAAGTCTTCGTTTGATGTGAGGCTCTTTCTTTCTTTCTATCTACCCTTATTATATCTTTTAATATCGCTGCAAACCTTTTTTGGTCTCCTCCATTCCTTCTTTCTCCAATTTTTTACCCAATAATATTTAAAATAAAATCACCATCACCAACTCACAACAAATCAAATACCAAATTATACTTTTCATTTTATTCTCAGTGTGTTTTAAGATTTGACGTTTCTTTATGGTCATCTTATATTTCTTATAAAAAATCATAAAAAATGTTAACTAAAAGAAAATCTCATTCTAGAAGATGAAAATGAAATAGCAGTGTTCCATATTCCGAACCCGTTTTCCCTACTTATCACAAGAATTTAAGGTCCGACTGTCAACGACGCGTAGACTATAATGACCACGTTTGTGATAAATTACTCTAGTCACGTATGGCTCGTGTGTCAAGCCGAAGATATTGCGTCAGATGGCACAGGTGCTCCTATCGGATTATGTGATATTCCTTATTTATTATCTGGAGTTGTTGGAGTATTACTTGTATATAGGTGACTGGTGTTAGAACTAGGTTAGGTCGAATAATAATCAAACGCATGTTTCATCATCATCAACAGCCTGCGGCAGTCCACTGCTGGACATAAGCCTCCCCAATGAAGCGCCACCTAGCCCGATCTTCGGCTACACGCATCCAGTTTCTGCCAACCGCCCTGCGCAGATCGTCGCACCATCTAGTCGGCGGGCGTCCCACACTACGTTTACCGAGACGCGGTCTTCACTCCAGCACTCGTCTGCTCCAACGATTGTCGGATCTCCGACAAACGTGACCAGCCCATTGCCACTTTAGTTTACTAATTCGAAAGGCATTCTTGATAAAGTATTCGTCTGCAGCGTAACTCTATCACTATCAATTTTCTGCGATATTCCCTGGCAACTTAAGTTACCGGATCTCAACTATACGGACTTTTTTCTGTCGGGGTTATCTCTAACGTAAAGTCTATAAAACCAACGCGACGACCATCTGTGCACTAAAAGAAAATATTATCCGTGGGTTAATGGTATCCCAACATCACTACCTGAGCTAGTGGCACAGAATACTATGGCTAGATTCCAAGCCATAGTATTCCCGACGTTGCAGTCGACATTTGAACCCACATAAAACAGAAGAATAATAATGAGTCTTTTCTACTGGAAAAAGAGGATTTACGGGAAACTCGAACTAAATTTTATCAAAAACAAAACGGCCTTCAGCAACTTTCCACCTCCAAACCATTACTAATAACACTAAACAAACACCACCACTTTTCCACCTTGAAAACGACACATGTTTCGCCTCAACACGAGGCATCATCAGGTATAGTAGACTCTACGGAAGACAACCGTTAGGTTTACTCATCTAAGGTGTTGTTGATAGTGTTTTAATTATGCGCCCAAGCGCCGTCATTTACATATTTTAAAATGCTTTACGTGTGTAGATTTTTCACCAGATTTAATTTATTAGATTCCTTGTAATTTAATACAACATGAGAACGAAGCTCTGAACCTATTTACATGTTTGAACGCGCGTACTTTGATAATAGAACACAGGTGGAGTATCAGTTACATTGTTCACACAAGTTCGATCCGCGGATTTGTGAAACAGTTTCTTGTCAAGTGATTTAGCGCGGAATGTAGCCGCGAATTTCTCTTGTTCTTGTTAATGATACATACATTTCGATCCAAAAACGCGAAAACGTAATAAACTGCAAAATGAAAAGTGTTACTACCATAAGTGTTGTGTCTGCTGAAGTAAAATTAAAACATGACAATATATTAGCTATTTTCTTCGCATCTAAACTCAATTCATTTAAAACCTTTTTCATTTGGAAGCCTCTTAGCAAGAGAGGATCTCGGCCAAAATTCAAAAAGCTTTTTAGGGGATTACCTAGATAACAAATGTTGGGCATTAGCCAAAAATTGTGGGTCAAATTGCTTAAGAAAAGTATTTATAGTTGGGTATTTTGTACTCTTACCGTTTGATTATTATTTATGTATTATTTTATTTATACAAACACCGATTTAGTTTCATCATAATTTACAGTTGAGTATTTTGTACTCTTACCGTTTGATTATTATTTATGTATTATTTTATTTATATAAACACCTATTTATTTTTATCATAATTTACAGTTGGGTGTTTTGTACTCTTTCCGTTCGATTATTATTTATGTATTATTTTATTTATACAAACACCTATTTATTTTTATCATAATATAGTAATATGGTGTAGCTATAATAAAATAAAAACATAAGAATATCAAATATTTAACACAACAAATCCAATAGCTCAGATGATCAATTGTGGCAGTGGGGAGGCAACCCGGACACGGAGTCAATGGTCGCGGGTTCGATCCCTGCATCGGAATAAATATATATACGGCCAACAGATATTTATTCTTAGTCTTGATATCGCTTCAATTGATCTTCACCGAGCGTTGTGAGTTAATGTCCCTTTGTCTGACTGTTTCCAGACGTCGTTGTATGTCGTCTCCTAGTAGTTATAGTGGTAAATACAACTTACGAATAAAACTTTAGTAGATAGTTAGATTAGATAGATAGATAGATTAATACATATTAATAAATAATAATTAATTTTAACGACGACCGATTGGCTCAGTGGCGGGGCTCTCCGCCCGCGGAGTCAATGGTCGCGGGTTCGATTCCCGCATCGGAATAAATATTTATATGGATTTTTAAATGTTTATTCCGAGTCTGGTAACCCCCCCAATCCGCATTTCCTTTCCTGCCCCTTCCTTTCTTCTCTATCCTTTCCCTTCCTCTCCGCCAATCCACGGTCTGCCGTGCCAATGGATGCGTGGCTAGGAGCGAGCCTAGTCGTAAACGTGCCGATCCGTCCCGGGGTCGGGCTCACCCGGGGACTATGGTGCCTTACCTCAGCATGCAGGGCTCTGCTGGGACTGACCTCCATCCTCCCTTGCGGCTCGTGGGATTCACTAAAGACGAATTTAATATACCTAATTTGTCGAAAATGACGGCGACGTGGTTCGCCACCCGTCACGTCCTGATTCTCACGAGGGCGAAAAGCGACCAATGACGAGCCGTTTCGCTGCGATGAATGGCAGCGGATGGAGCTCTGTGGTCTCTGCCAACCCCTGCGGGGGATAGGCGTGAATATATAATAATAATAATAATAATTTTAAATGCCTCCGAAAGAAATTAAAGACAAACTGAAAAAGTAAAATATATTATATAATCGGCGTCCTAATACAATGACTATTATAAGGTGTTGAATAGAATTCATATTTGGAAATTCAGAAATAGAAAAAGAATAAACTTTATTCACGACACCTACTTTTTTGTAATAGCAAAAATTTAAAACCTTAATAATATTATAATACACAAATAAAAAAAACTAAAAAAAAAGAAAAAAAAATAATCTAACAAGTGTCATAAAATGGTTCTTGTTCAGCATATGCCAGGCGTGCTATTGGAGCACCTGGCGCTAGTTTTCAGCGAGAAACAACGTGGTCAGATCGCGGACCACAGGGACGACGGTGATACGGACACACACACACACACACACATACATCCATATATTATTATATAT
Source organism: Baronia brevicornis (assembly GCA_031353405.1). Taxonomy (NCBI): domain Eukaryota; kingdom Metazoa; phylum Arthropoda; class Insecta; order Lepidoptera; family Papilionidae; genus Baronia; species Baronia brevicornis. The sequence goes on from JASFAT010003679.1 coordinate 1,298,058, forward strand.
ACTACTACTCACACCCGTATACACATAATTTCACCGCAACCAAGAAAGCAAGTTCCTGTTTGAATATTTATTTTGTATACTATTTTTTTCAAACATATTTATTATTTGTCATCCTCATCAGTAGTCTATTCTATAGCAATACAATAAATAAAAATAAGTAATAAAAAATAATAAATAATAAAAAAATACATAATATTAAAAATATCTAAACTCACCACTGATCTAACGAGCAGTTCAAATGTGAACCATACATTGCAGACAAGTTCAATATAGAAGAACGCGACGTGGGGCTGCCCATTGTCGAGCCACGCTGGCCTCGTTTCCACCATGGCCGTTGTGTTTTTAGTTAAATCGTCCTCCTCTGGGTAAAACACGGGGTCCGATACCCGGAGGTCTGGGTGTGTCTTCAAACAGAAGCAGAGAACTGACACGCAGATGAAGAACACCGATATGGCTGATATCACCTGTGAAGAGAAGAAAAAAAATTATTTCACATCTTTTCTGGCCTTAACATTTTGAGATTTCTTGGTGATTTCTCACTTTCTGTAGCCTATATATGTCCCACTGTTGGGAACCGGTCTCTCCATTTTTAGCGGAACGGACATAAACCCACCAAGTTTGTCCAATACGGGTTAATAAGACTCAGAATGAATTTTTGTAAGCCATAGATACATATATTTATCTTGATGAGGTAAGCCACACCAATAATGATCTTAAAATTTGAACTATAAATTTACTTTATCACAATAACTTTTGAAACACAAATTTAAATTATATAAAGTTTCAAATACACATTTTAAATTATAAAGTTTCTTGCTGAAAATTCGCCTTCACCCAAAATTTTTCAACTTTCCAATCCACGGTCTGTCGTGCCAATGGATGCGTGGCTAGGGGCGAGCTTAGTCGCAAGCGTACCGACCGATCCGAGATCGGGCTCTCTCGGATACTATAGTGCCTTAACTCAGCATACGGGGCTCTGTTGGGGCTGACCTCCATCCTCCCTTGCGGCTCGTGGGATTCACTATGACGAATTTTAATAGACCTTTGTTAAAAAATGACGACGTGGTTTACCACCCGTCACACTGATTTCCACGAGGCCTAGAAGCGACTAGCGGAGAGCCGTTTCGCTACGACGAATGTGAGAGGAAGGATAGATAAAAAGATGGAGATATGTGGTCTCTGCCTACCCCTACGAGAAACAGGCATGATGATATGTTTGTATGTAATTAATTTTCAAAAACCATAATTAAATCCTTTGATGCTCATAATTAAACATTTTTGACAAAAAAAAAATAGGACCCCTTTTTCTGAAGCACTTGAATTGAATTTTATAATGGAATCTAAGAGACAGTAACAATGATGCAGACCGTTCTTTAGAAGCGACTATACAGTTATCTTGGGTGGATTCCTTTTATAAGGATATCCTTTTTAACTCAAATGGACTCAGAGATTTTCTTTACAACAAAAATGTATAAAGAGTGACTTCACATTAAAGTTTTACAGAATATGACCTTTTGTCCATGGCCTCATTCATCTCTTAACTTCTAAAGGCTTATAATTTTAAGTAAAAGTAAGATTAAAATGAGTTTTTTTTTTTATGGGATAGGAGGGCAATCGAGCAAGCGTGAAGTCTGATGGAAAGCAATCAACGCCGCCCATAGTTATCCGCAGTGCCATAGGTATTGCAGAAGCTTTGTCGGTCTTTAAGAAAAGTGTAGGCTTGGTTTTTGAAAGTTCCAATGTCGGGACACTTACGCATAGAATAGAGCTACTTTTAACTTCAGTCTTCTCCGGTAACCTGACGTAAACATAGACAACCGCGACACCGCAGGAGTCACGGAAGCGTTGCCGGCCTTTCAGATATTTGTAGGCATGTTTTCTGAAGGTGCCAATGTCGTAGCGGTTCGGAAAGACCGCCGAAGGTAGTTGGTTCCATAGAGTGGTGGTGCGTGGAAAAGTTCTGATTATATCTTAGCATGTGAACTGTTTATGTCATTTACGAACAAGTTCTAACCTTATGGGTACATATTCCGTGCTTAGATTAATTCTTGAACTGCGTGGGCTTTTTGGGGTCTAGCATTGGTAGTCTAATTCTATGATTGCCACCCATCTTGATATATATTTCTCTAAAAATGCTCTATATCATACTTGTAATATACATAATTCAAAAATCTTCTAAAATGTCACGCTGTAAATAGCCTTTTCCACTATAACCATGACTTTCCTCTTGATGAAGAAACGCGCTTGATGTCTTTGCAGACCGGGTAAAATATTCCACTCAGCTTTTGTTCAAACAATTAAATTGTCTTACGTCATATTATTAATGTTTATACGAACTATATCAACTCCCTTCTTGGGAACTTCTCTTTCTAGGAAGATGACAACGTCAAGCTTAGGCTGTAAACATAAATATTCTCTTAATATTCTTTCTAACGATGCAAAGGGTATCTTCAGTTGTGCGAAGATTTCATAAATGTTCACCCCCTAAATCATTCCAACAAATCGTGGGTACACAACAATCGTATTCCTTTTTTTTTTTCTAGAAGGCGATCTTGATCAACCCTATTTCGCTGCATCTTTAGAATTTGTCCATTCCATCTTCAATAGTTTCATCCAATTCACTGCTCTTTTTTATGCATTTTCTTGCTTACTGCTTTGTGCAGAAGATTTTCCAAAATTCTAGTCGAATAATTCATCATCAACATTAACAGTCTGCGGCAGTCCACTGCTAGACATAGGCCTCCCGTAAGAAGCGCCACATAGACAGATCTTCAGCTTCACGCATCCAATCTCTGCCAGCCGCCTTGCACACATCGTAGCACCATCTATCCGAGGGGCGTCTTGAACTGCGAATAATTTATTAGGGAACAGAGTTTTCAAAGTGCATATATTTTCTTGCGCAGTTATGTGTTTGTCTTCTCTATTGTTCTTATCTCTATTGTCAAAATAATGCTTTAAAACAAATTGCGTTATGTTTTCTGAAATTTTAACGTCAATACTACGTATTGGAAAAATAACCTCAAACTTATCATGAATGTGTCCACTCAATTATAATATATTATGGAGCCTATATTATGAATTATTTATGAACATCTAACGAATTCTACAAATGGAATCCAAAAATACAAATGTATTTCTTTGAACGTTACTTACTCAAAAAAATACAATTGTATTATTTTTATATCTCAAAAAATACATTTGTATTTATACACTTCGATAAGAAAATATTCCAATTCTTATGTTACAGAATAAATACACAGTAATCAATTACTTGTCTTGAGTGGTTAAGAATTCATGCTATTTATATAAACTTATGGCGACCGATCAATTGGCACAGTGGACGGGATTGGTTTGATCCTTGCATCGGAATATGTATAGCATACAGATATTTACTCAGGATCTGGTAACCCCGCAATCCACATTGGATAAGCGTGGTGGGTTAACGTCCATTTCTCCAAAAATGAGGGCCCGTGTTCAGCAGGGATATGAACTGCTGTCCATTTACTGATATTGGCTCCCAAAGGCACTTTATCATAACCAATTCATGGAAATAAATGGGGTGACCCTTTTTTTATTTCATTAAAGGTCAGTAAAAAGAAAGTTATTATGTTATGTTACCAAACATATTGTCCATGTCCTACATATATATATATAAATATATATATATATATATATATATATATATATATATATACCAAGCTTCTAGCAATGTTTTTCTTATTACCCATTTTAATTAAGCTTATAATATTTGTGCTAGTTCAAAACCGAGTATATAAATATTCCAAAGGTGAGTCGAAGTAACTTTGATTTATAAAATAAGAGACCGATGTTAGATGGTTTGGGCAAATAGAGAGGATGGATGATAGAAATTTATGTTGATGGCAGGATGTGGATGGAAGGGCCGGTAGGAGACCAAGGAGAGCATACCTTGACCAAAACGCTGAAGTTCTTAAAAAAGGCAAGGTCAAAAGTACCGACGAGCTTGTATGAAGGGAGTGATGAGTTTGGATGAAGCAAAAAACGTATACCGGCATAATAGCATATGAAGATCTGTGGCCTAAGGAAAACAGGCGTGACTATATGTATGTATGTATGTATTATTTTTGAAACGCGATAACAAAATGAAAGGGATCTTTCAAAAGACCATTTTGAGCCTATTGAAAAGAGTACGGTCGAAGAATTCCCTTTCTACTTTTGAAAATAATCCAGATGCCGCAACAAAAAGCTAGCCTTCGCGGACAGAAAGCTGAATCATCAATCATTATATTATACGACAGTTTTTTTTTATTTTTTTACTGCAGCTCAAGTCATAAGCGGAAAGAGGAACGTCTATATCTTCAAAAATTTCATATATTTATTTCCTACCTGTTTGCAAAGTCTGTAGTAGATTTTCAGTTTCGTGACAAGTGAAACCGGTCTAACTGCTTGCTACTGCTTTTTTAATATATGGACAATTTTTTTATGATTCTTAGGGTATTATTTGTCTGTAGCATGAATGGGCCAGCTCGCTCAGGGAAGTACCACACTCTCGCAGAAAACGTGGACGTGCTACCACGCTTCGTCCGGTAAGTGGTTGAGTTCTGGAGGCCCAACCCCTCCCCTCACCCTACTCCTACTCCTCCTATAACGTCACTTTCCTTAAAGGCCGGTAACGCTTCTGCACTGCCTAAGGCACTGCGGATGTCTATGAGTGGCGTTAATTGTTTTCCATCGGGTGACACGCCTGCTAGTTTGCCTTCCTAACATGAAAAAAAAATAAAATAAAAGTATACTATATATGTTAGATATATTGACTATGATATATTGTTATTAAACTGGATCCTACTTAAAAATCCCATAAGATTCCAATAAAAAATATTATTATTTAATAATGTCTATTATGTTCTCGTAGACTGCGAAAGGCGCACTCAAATATCCGCAAAGCAAATATGATTTCAATTCCATATTCTATTGGCGTATTTTATTTTAAAGCACACGTTATTGCTTTCCATATTTGCCTTTTATGAAAGTTGTCTACTAAAACGACAAGCAAATTGCCCGTAAGTATGTTGACTACCAATTGGCTTAGTGGTGGTTCGATCCCCACATCGGGATAAATATATGTTTGGCCGACAGATTACTCCAAGTCTGGTTACCCCGCACATTGGTATTAGACAAGCGTGGTAGTTTAATGTCATTATCTCCAGAAATGAGGACCGTGCCCAGCAGTGGGTCATATTATTATTATTATAGCCTCTTTATTTCCATAATGAATAATATATTAAACAAGTATATCATATGATTAATTATTACATAATATGTGTATGCATTAAAAAAATAAAATATTACTATTAATAATCATTCAATTTAAATTCCAATCATAATAAATAATTTCAATGTATATACATTTTAAATGATAAATAAATAAAAAAGAATCAAAATCAAAATTCATTTTTATAAATCATAAATCATCATGGACCCCTCTACGGGTAAAGGCCTCCTCCATTTTTCTCCACATCTCTCTGTCTTTTGCTTTGGTGGTCCAGTTTTCACCAGCTTTTCTTTTTATTTCATCAATCCATTTTTCTCTTTGGTCTACCTCTTAATCTTTTATTTGTTGGTCCTTGCCAGGTAGTTACCCTTGGTGTCCATTTTTCCTTGTCCATACGTGCAATGCAATGCAAAGTGGGTCATATATGGGAACAAAATGTTGACGGTGATATCATTGTTATAATCAACACACGTCACCACTATACTGTTATTTTCTATACAGTCTATTATATCTGATGCCTCGTGTTGAGTACAGATGGAGACATCTGTAACGCTAGATATCAGGCATTATATAGGTGTTGCCTGCCTTTGAGATATGATTAGGTTTCTTTTAAGACGGTTCCAATGCCGTATGGGTTTCGAAACGCTGTTGAAGGGGTGTACAATTGGTTACATAGAGTGGTGGTGCGTAGAATCCTTTCCAAAAAACTCACAGTACTGGATCGTCACTCATTCGGATGGTGGATGAAAGTTTTTCGTTCGTGAGCCGTGTAGCAGTAGAATTCGGGGGTAGGAATCATTCCGAACAACTCCTTCGAGCATTCCCTATGGTGAAAGTGATAAAAGATGCTGAGAGATGAGACCTCCCACCGCCATGCCAGAGAATCGAGTCGTTCATTCAATTCCATTTTTTTTTATAATTCATTCATATTTATATTTATTCGTCTGATAGATGTGGTATCTCTAATATACGGTAGTGAAAGTTGAGTTTAGCAGAATAGTCATGAAAGCAAACTGAATGCGGTGGAAATGTGAGCATTAAGAAGTATGTGTGGTGTAACTTTGAATGATAGACTAAGAAATGAAGACATAAGAGAGCAATGTGGAGTAAAAGAAGTAGTTGTAACAAGACTTGAAAAAGGGATGCTTAGATGGTTTGGACATATAGAGAGGATGGATGAAAGATGACTGGCAAAAGAAATTTACATTGCGAATGTGGATGGAGGGATTGGTAGAGTAAGACCACGGAAAACATACCTTGATCAAATTCCTGAAGTTTTTAAGAAAGGGCAGGTCAAGAGTACCCTTAACCGGGGGGCTTGCATGAGGAGAATAATGAGTGTAGAGGAAGCAAGGGAAGTATGCTGAAATCGTAGCAGATGGAGATCTGTAGTCTCTGTCTACCCCTACGGGAGACATGCATGTATGTATAAATGTTATATTTGGTCGTCGATCAGTGACTATAAGCTTTGGTGATTTATGATTTATATTAATGAAAAAATGTCCCAGCACAGACTATGTAATACAGCAGCGCAGTATTGTTATAATGTATTAATGTATTTCTCGTGACAAATTAAACACTAACTGAAGCCGACGTAGAAGCCGGTACAAAATTAAAATTCACAAACCAATCTCGAAGTTTCATTAAGAGCACATATTTCGAATAAGATAAAACAGATATTAATTACTTATTAATACAAAATCTACAGCATATCATGTGCTTACACTTGTATAAATTATTTAGAACTTCTGGAGTCACTTAGAGATTTATATTTTAGTTATGATAACATGACTAAAGATCATGTCTTGTACGAATACTTTGTCAAATATGGCATATTATTTGTCTGTAGCATGAATGGGCTGGCTGGCTGGTCCGGGGAAGTTCCACACTCCCGTACAAAACTGGCATCTGAGTGGGTAATCCCCCCCCCTCCCCCCGTGAGTAAAAGATGTGAAATAAACCTGTATGACGGATGCAAGTGGCCGGTGTATTTAAATGTAAAAACTAAACATATAATGCTATTTACATAGAGTTAATAATAATAAAATACAGATCTCTAGTGCCAGAGATTTTTATTAAGACGAATACCTAGTTAAGACTCCAAGCCCTCAGAAAAAGTGACATTTATTATTCTAATACCTCGATATATTAATTCTAGCTTTAAGCATTTTGGATCGCACGTTTAATTCCTACTACGGTATAAATATTTGTTATATATGGTCTACAGGTCATTTTTTCCGAGTCTTTTTTTATGGGATAGAAAGACGAACGAGCAGGTGTGTCACCTGATGGAAAACGATCAACGCCGCCCATAGATATCCACACTGCCATAGGCAGTACAGCATCGTTGCGAACAAAATAATATTATTATGAAATATCTTCATTTTAAGGCTGTATTTAAAAATATTTTACTAACAATTCGTTAGTTTTAATGGTCTCGTTTTGACGTAAACATATTTTGTCTTTTCTCGGCATAAACTAGCTCAGCTACTAAAATTTTCAGAGGTCGCTTCGTGTAAACGTATTATAAGTAGTGCTTGCAGTGCATTTTCCGTTTTCACGTTATAAATGAAAATTAATGTGAGAAGTTATTTGGATCCTCATAAAAATATGAGGATAAGACTAAAAATGTACGTTATTTAAAAAGATATATTGGATTATGGTAGAATTATCGTAATATGGATTCTTTTTTTTTCATGAGATAGGAAGGCAAACGAGCAGGCGTGTCTCCTGATGGAAAGCAATCACGTCGCCCATAGACATCCGCAGTGCTATAAATCATCATCAGTATCATTATAATGATAATATATCACCAACCTACATCAATTTATCCTTTTAACATTGTGTCCATCCTACGGTTAGGATAAGACCGCCATTTGTACGTAAATTTTACAATCAATAATTGTATAACTTTGTTTTTGGTGTATGGACAGTCAAAAGTTTTACTTAGCTAAGATCCGCGACAAGCAAAACAATAACAGAAAATTAACAATGTGTGTTCTTTCGTTGGGTTTAGTGGATTTATTTGGAACTTAAACCAAAAACTTACCGAAAATCGGCCATCAACCCTCCACCCACCAACCACTATACACAACGCCAAACACACACTATCACTTTTCCATCTGCTAACCTGTGGGCACTCTCTGTCCAACAATCATTCGCCAAATATTTTACACATGTGTAAAAAGGGTTTGAGACTAGGTGTATTGGAGCAACTAGAGATCTTAAAGAACAAGAAAAGTTCGTCCCAGATACTAAACGATCAAATAAATATTGTAAATTCCCCTCTTTTGAATATATTCTCTTCAAAAAGTTTGAAATTCGTTTAATACAATAAAATGAATTGTCATATTTACCAAATAATAAGTGGTGACGTAAGTTTTGACACACCTGTCCCCATCGCCCACATGTTGTTTTCTTACATTGTGGGTGGGGGTTGTTTATATAAGTTTTTGGTTTAAGTTCGAAATAAATCCACTAAACCCAACGAAAGAACACACATTGTTAATTTTCTGTTATTGTTTTGCTTGTCGCGGATCTTAGCTAAGTAAAACTTTTGACTGTCCATATAGTGATAGATTTCCGCAAAGTAACGCCTGACTCCATTAATAATCTTGTTTTTGGTGTGCAATAAAGAATATATCTATCTATCAATCTATATTGATGGGTGATGGTAGTTGCTAACCATCAGGTATGCATGTTTATTTGATTATCGCTTCCATAAAAAAAGTGCTAGAAACCAGATTTTATTGGATTTGAGGCCTACAAATTGAACCTGACGGCAAAACCATCCAATCGTATAATTTATATTGGAAAACCAATTCGTACGTCATTTTGTCGAGTTATCTCCTAATCCTGCTAGATGGGGTGGAAATTTATAAGTAAATTACTCGACTTGAGATTCCTTCCACCGGTTAATGAAAGTGTCTAAGATTATAAATGCAATAAACTCTAAAAAACAATAAATCTAGTGGTAGAGCCATGCTGCAGACGACTGCTTTGTCAAGAATGGCATAATATTTGTCTGTAGCATGAATGGGCCGGCTCGCCCGGGGAAGTACCACACTCCCGTAGAAAACCGGCGTTTTAGTGGTAGCTTAGCTACCGCGCTTAGTCCGGTGAGCGGGTTAGTTCCTGAGGCCCAACATCCTCCCCCTTCCACTCCTACTACATTTCCCTGAATCACGGGAACGCTTCCTCACTGTCTATGGCGCTGCGGATGTCTATGGGCGGCGTTCATTGCTTTCCATCAGGTGAGACGCTCGTATGCCTTCCTATCCAATATTTAGAAATTTCACCATTTGTATAAACTTTGTGCTTATATCTCAGTGCGTATATATCGCCAAATCCGCTTACGGGCCTCGATGAAATTCCATCAGTGAACTTAAAAATGGAATCTGATGATGATGATTGTTAATATATATGCTAGGAAGAATCGTCAGCATCATTTTTTATGACAGTAATTAATTTTATAACATATTATGTACTAATACGTTCTAAATAGTGCATTTATTTAATAATTTGTATTTAAACATATGATAAACTCACACACACACACACAGAGAGAGAGAGAGAAAGAGAGACAAATCTTCTTCTTAGTGTGCCTCTCCTACTAGTAAAGGTTGGCAGTCAGCTCTGAATACTTTTCTTTGTTTCTAACGAGGCAGTTGGCCAGCACTCGGGATGTTTCTTAACCGTAACTTTATTCTACGACAAACTTTCCCTATTCCGGCAACTTTTCCCATCATTATGAGTTGCAGGAGCTCATATATAGGATGTCTAAACAGATGGCCTAGATAAACAACTATAAACAAAGAATTGTTTATAGTTTTCAAAAGCTTGCGTTTCTGATCAACTAGTCGTAGAACTTCCTTGTTAGAGAGAGAGAGAGTAATAGAGATAGAGAATTACTTCACACAGATTCACAGCTGAACACTGACCTTGGCGGCTGGTGAACTGGAAGGTTCATCAAACAACGCCCACACTTTCGGTTTGATCCTCTGCCACACACCCAGCTCTCCTGAGTGGTATGCCTCTTCATAACCGAATAGTCTAGCAATCTCCTCCTCTGATGGCTTTTCGCTGTCAATGTCCAGTTTATCCAATATCGCCAATGTATTCTGTGAACAAATATATAATAAGCGTCAAGTAATTGTGATCGTGTGTGAAAACAATATAAAATATAATATTTCTCAGCTGGAATTTGTCAAGATAAAGCTGGCAGCTTAGAACGCAAGGTTCACGCTGGTAGTTATAAAAATCAATCTATTCTTTCTTTTTAGAGTTTTGTTTTTATATAATAATGATAAGATTATTCAAACTTTTCCCGCCAACTTACTACATCAGTGACGTTGTGTTTTTATTTCATTTTCATAATCTTATACTATTATCAGTTATATTATTTAATTGTGGTGACGTATTATGCAATATAGTTCGATTATATATAGGTGTATAAGTGAAGTGATATGAAATAAATGCATGTATTGCATATTATGTTACTTTTTAAGTTGACTGAAAAAGTCCGTAGAAGGTTTTTGGTAAAATTGCCACCATTTTATCAAGACGTAACATGATGAGCTGACTTGTTACATTTCAAGAGATTGGATATTATTGTATATTACTTGGCACTGGCATAATAGTTGTAACTAATTGCCATCAAAGAAAAGATAAAGAAGATTATTTAAGAGTTTTCCCGTCAACTTACATCAGTGACGTTGTATTTTTTTTTTCATTTTGATAATCCTACATTATTATCAGTTGTATTTTTTAATTGTGGTGGAGTATTATGCAATATAGTTCGATTAAGGCATTCAAATCAAGCGATATGAAATTCATGCGTAAATCGTGACTTTTTAAATTGACTGAAAAAGTCCATAGAACGTTTTGGTAAAATAGCCACCATTTTATCAAGACGTAACGTGATAAGCTCACTAGTTAAATATATTTCATTGTCTGTTACCAAATAAACGACGCAATAAGTCATAAAAAAGCAATTTTTTTTTATCACACAATACAAATACGCAGAAAACACCAAAACAAACACGGTAGGACGTTATGCATTACCCCAATACAATGTTTTGCACGAAGAGCTTATTAATATTCGTTCAGACTACATGATAGTTTCAAACGGTGGGTGCGGGGATCTGGAGGCTCGATTGTGTTCCCCCTAGTATTTCATTCTCTCCCTCCTATAATCTACTTCCTCTCCCATTACTCAAAACCTTACTCTAGATAGACAATAAATCTGTAGCGTCCATAATACTGCAGAGGTACCAACGCCCTCCTCTCCATCTCCCGTTCCTCCCCCTCCCCCTCCCACCCTCCCCCTTCCACTCTCACTCCCATAATGACACTTTTCTTAAAGGTCGGCAACGCTTCCGCATTGCCTATGGCGCTGCGGATGTCTATGGGCGGCGTTGATTGCTTACCATCGGGTGACACGCCTGCTCGTTTACCTTGCCAAAAAAAGAGGTTCATAGCAGCGGTGGTTCCTTACCATCAAGTGACTGCTCATAAGATAAGGTATTATCCGAGTTGCGTGATTTACCGACCAAAAGGTATAGTCATCGAGGATTCTTGCATTATATAATATGTGTGAAACTAAGTGGACAAAGTGAAATGACAGACTAACAGAATTCTATTCTTATATGGTTATTATAGGCGAACAACTCAATTTGTAAGAGACTGAAATATATTTAGAGGCTCGTCGTTTGCGTCTTTCTAAAGTGGGTCAACTTTCAGAGCTTAGTGCTCGGATATTCCCTTTTCGAATAAATTTAGGAAACTAAGCCTCTGAAACTGGAAATGCACGACTGACGAGAACATTAATAGTGGTAGAGCTACGCTGCAGACGAATACTTTATCATGAATGGCATATTATTTGTCTGTTGCACGAATGGGCCGGCTCGCCCGGGGAAGTACCACACTCCCGCAGAAAACCGGCGTTTGAGTGGTAGCTTAACTACCGCGCTTCGTACGGTGAGCGGGTGAGTTGCGGAGGCCCAACACCATCCCCCCTACCCCTCCCATTCCCACTCCTATAATGACACTTTCCTTAGAGGTCGGCAACATTTCTGAACTGCCTATGGCGCTGCGGAAGTCTATGGGCGGCGTTGATTGCTGTCCATCAATGACACGCCTGCTCCTTCGTCTTCCTATCCCATAAAAAAACATCCTACCATTAAGAAAACTTATATTTGCAATATATATATAAAATTATTCATATAATCATGGATAGCAATCAATGCCACCCGTCTAAAAACCATTTAAGATGAGTATAGTTGTTTTTTTGAAGGTTTCAACGTCGTATCGGTTCGCTAACAGACAAGATAAGCTAAAAGATAAGGTATCGCTAAAAGAAAAGCTAAAAGATAAGTTGAGCTGATTCCCCAGGGTGGTGGTGCGTGGATAGAAATTTCATAAGAAACATAACATGCTGTATCACCACACAGCCAGATGATTGGAGTGAAACATCTCTTTGTGGTGAGTTGTACGGTAACGGAATTCAACGGCAGAAATTAATCTAAATAATTTCTCGGAGTACTCCCCCATTGTAAAAGCGATAAAAGATTGTGATAGATTAAACATTCCTTCGCAATACCAAAGAGTCTTAAGTTATATGTATCGATATTGTTCGTATTGAAAATTGCATATCGAATAAACTGGTTTTTTTCTGTCATCAAGCATATAAGCTTGGACAGAAGCAAAATTTATTTGACATGAAAGACAAACGTTAGTTTCATTTATTTATATTTTATATAAACATTTGCATGAAGTGCATGACAGGCGGACTTAATGTCATTTTGCATTCTTTACTACTCGACCTACGGGCGAAACTGAAAAAAATGGGTTGGAGGTGATGCACCTTAAACACATACACAGCCCCAGTGTGTGTGTTTGTGTGTGTGTGTAAAAAAAAATATCCAACTTGCAGCAAGTACTCTCAACCTTTTGAGTTTAAAAACGAATTTCTTCGAAGCTTTTTTGTCATGAGAATTTGTATGCATGTATATTTGTTATTGTAGAATATATAGATGTATATTGTTTATAAAGAGATGGGAAGACGATTTACCAAAGGAATGGAGAAGATTAAGTCGTGACAGGGAAAACTGGATGAAATTAGAAGAGACCTATGTCAAAGGACAACCTGACAAAAAACTGGCTGCTGAATGCACTATTAATTCTATAAATTTATAGTGTGTTAATCTTATTATTTGTAAATAATCTGATCAGCGAATAAAGGCATATCTTATCTTATCTTATCTTATATTAGTTATTTGAATAGGTTATTATAAATAATAATTTATTCCTATCTTCAACCTTTGATTATAGATTTGATTATTGATTATAGATTTGAATAACCTATTCAAATCTATAATCTTTAAATATAACTTTTCGGTTGTCTTCCGTAGAGTCTACTTTACCTGAAGATGCCTTCTCGTTGTTGGGGCGAAACACGTGTCGTTTACAGGATGGAAAGGTGATAATGTGTGTTTGGTGTTGTGTGTAGTGGTTGGTGGATGGAGAGTTGATGGCCAATTTTCGGTAAGTTTTTGGTTTAAGTTCCAAATAAATCCACTTAACCCAACGGAAAAACACACATTATTGATTTTCTGTTATTGTTTTGCTTGTCGCGGATCTTAGCTAGATAAAACTTCTGACTGTCCATATAAATAATAATTAAAATTCTTCAATTAAAAAAGGTGTGTCACGAATATTCGTTTTTCTATTTGTTACAATACATTTATTTTACATATATTGCTCGTTCAAAAACAAGACGTCTTGATTGTATGTTCTGCATACATTTTAAATGCCATATTAGTAGATACAGTTCTATTTATTCCGCCGAGAGATGAAACGAACCAATTAAGATAGGGCAAAGCCGTCGCGAGGCATTAAAGTGAGCTCCAGTAATTTGATTCGGGTCATTGAATTACTTCGCTGCTTTAGATTCCAACTACCAATTTAACAGGGTAAAATTAAACTTTGAAAATTTTGTTTCAGTATTTTAATTTACTTTATTTTTATAAGACGACCGATTGGCTCAGTGGCGGGGCCCTCCGCCCACAGTCAATGGTCGCAGGTTTGATTCCTGCATCAGAATAAATATATATATATGGATTTATAAAGATTTATTCCGAGTCTGGTAACCCCCCCAATCCGCATTTCCGTTCCTGCCCTTTCCTTTTTCCTTTATTCTTTCCCTTCCTCTCCGCCAATCCACGGTCTGCCGTACCAAAGGATGCGTGGCTAAGGGCGAGCTTTAGTCGCAAGCGTGCCGACCGTCCCGGGATCAGGCTCCCCCGGGTACTATGGTGCCTTACCTCAGCATGCAGGGCTCTGCTGGGGCTGACTTCCATCCTCCCTTTCGGCTCGTGGGATCCACTAACGCAAAATTAATATACCTAATTTGTTGAAAAATGACGGCGACGTGACTCACTACCTGTCACGTCCTGATTCACGAGGGCGAGAAGCGACCAACGAAGAGCCGTTTCGCTGCGATGTAAGGTAGCGGATGGAGCTCTGTGGTTTCTGCCAACCTCTGCGGGGATAGGCGTGAATATATAAAAAATTATAGACGACCGATTGACTTAGTGGCGGGGCCCTCCGCCCGTGGAGTCAATGGCCGCGGGTTCGATCCCCGCATCGGAATATTTGACACATTTTTTACATTCACTTTTGCGCCAAAATCGAATTAATTAAAATGCTTGTTAAAGTATACAATGTAATAATTTACGACGACAAATTGGTTTAGTGACGGGATTCCCCGCCGAGGGAGTCAATGGTCGTGGGTTCGATCCCCGCATCAGACACATTATACGGCTTTAATCATTGTATGGCTTACAAATATTTATTTCGAGTCTGGTAGCCCCGCCAATTCGCATTGGGCAAGCGTGGTGGGTTACCGTCCTTTCTTCCAGAAATGGAGAGGCCCGTGCTCAGCAGTGGGACATATATGGGCTATTAAAAAATATTTAGTATGCATTTCTTGATCTCCTTTTTTATGCGATAGGAAGGCAAACGAGCACTTGATAATTAATTTATTGTGTATATATTATGTATATAAATTATCATATCATATTGTATTAGTATTGCATGAATTCTTAATGTACATTTACATAATTATATACATATATAATATGTTACCTATACCGCAGTATGGTTTTTGATAAGATCCACACTCAGCAAAAAGTCGCAGCAAGCCACAGCGCTGATTTTCAATGTGGTCTAATTTTTGAAGTGAAAACTGCTATAGCCGCGTTACATGACTCTGGGTAGGGAAAAACTCTATAACTTCGCGTCAGCAACATGCTAATGCTTAAGGTATATCTATAGCTATGAAGATAGCAATAAACATACTTTAAACACAGTTAATGCAGGCGCAGCGTACACGCATCACGCCAACACATTGTATATATCCAATTGTATGTGTGTGCGTTCGTGGATGGATAAAGTTTAGTGAGTCGCATCAGCAACATGACATGTAGTAATAGCAGCGTTTGTTGTTGTTTTTTTTCCAAGCTGATAATGCACGGATATAACTTTACAATTTATAAATATAATATATATCGATAAAGCCATTTATTGTATTCGATAAATGTAATATTTCTTATTTTGAACGTCTCAAAAGCAAATTGTGAGTCGAACTAAAAATATTTCTTTATCCGTTGGAATTGCAACTCAATAAATTGTAAAAATGAAATATGACTGTGTTGTGTTCGGGATATTTTCTTTCGTTTATTTTCCTTTAGTCGTTTATATATTTTACAAAACGTGAGAAGCGATAGATATAGCGCAGGGCGGCTGGCAGAAACTGGATGCGTGTAGCCGAAGATCGGGCTAGGTGGCGCTCCATGGGGGAGACCTATGTCCAGCAGTGGACTGCCGCAGGCTGCTGCTGCTGCTGCTGATGATGATGATGATGATGATAGATATAACATTTTCTATTTACAAAAACTTTAGATACTTTTAACATAAAACCATTTTAAAATAAAAAAAAATAATATTTATTTTACACCTTAATCCACGAACCATAAGAACAATAATTATAGGAAAAATTTCGTTGTGAATCTCGTTGTTATTGATTCTAATACATACTATGTGGACAGTCAATATTTTTACTTAGCTAAGATCCGCGACAAGCAAACAAAAATCGAAAAATAATAATGTGTATAACTAATGTAACAAGGTTTATATGCATTGATATATCTTAAATTTTCCTATACATGTAAAATTAAATTTAAATCTTTTACATATATACATACATATATTCCCGCCTGTCTCCCTTTAGGGTTAGGCAGAGACCACAGATCTCCATCCGCTACGATCTCGACACACCTTCTCTGCTTCTTTCACACACATCCATTTTTTTATCCATCCTTCCTCTCACATTCATCGTAGCGAAACGGCTCTCCGATCGTCGCTTCTCACCCTCGTGGGAATCAGGATGTAACGGGTGGCGAACCACTTCGCCGTCATTTTTTAACGAATTATATTAAGATTTGTCATAGTGAATTCCACGAGCCGCAAGGGAGGATGGAGGTCAGCCCCAGCAGAGCCCCGCATGCTGAGGTAAAGCACTATAGTACCCGGGTGAGCCCGATCCCGGGACGGTCGGCACGCTTGCGACTAAGCTCGCTCGTAGCCACGCATCCTTTGGCACGGCAGACCGTGGATTGGCGGAGAGGAAAGGAAAAGGATGGAGAAGAAAGGAAAAGGTAGGAGAAAGAAAATATTTAGATAGGATGATACTACCACAATGGAAGACGAGGATTCTTTTACTTAAATAAAATTAACAATGTATGTTTTCTTTTGTTATATAAATAACTATGTCTAAATGACTGAATACTCTACGTATAACGTTAACAAACGACTAAGAAATATATTTATAAAATGAGATTTTGTGTTAAAAAGAAAATGATGAAATGTACATAGTGAAGAAACGCCTTGGTAGATTTTTGCGAATTGCCATCCATCACGCTCGCTTGAGTAGTCAATGATGTTGAAATTATAGGACGCCTCTAACAACGAATTCGTCGAGACAAAGAATATAATGATACAATCTGTAAGCGCGAAGTAAGACGGGATCTTCAGCCATTACAGTGTTCTATTTGTCTTGTAGTAATTTCTTTTGTGTAACTTTATGAGTTTATTAGAAGATCTATGTTATGGAATGGAGATGCGAAGTAGACGGCGAAAATGTGGCGACGAAAACAGCTTCCAGGAGCCACGCGGAAGAGACATGACAGATGGCATGATGAGGAGCTAATCAGAATTCTGTGGCCTCCTGAATGTATCTTCTAAAACCTCAGTTTGGAGAGCATTCGATTTCAGTGATGATCTATTTTTATGGAAACGGAAGGCAAACGAGCAGGCGTGTCACCTGATGGAAAGCCACAGGCAGTGCGGAAGCGTTGCCGACCTTAAAGGAAAGTGAAATTATGAGAGTGGGAGTGGGAGGGGAGTGGGAATCGGAGTGGGAGTGGGAAGGGGAGGGTGTTGGGCCTCCGGAACTCAGACCGCTCACCGTACGAAGCGCGGTAGACAAGCTACCACTCAGACGCCGGTTTTCAGCGGGATTATTTGATTAAGAATATATCATCCACAGGCCGTTCCTATAGTGCGTCACTTAACGTGATCTTCACTCAGAAGAATCTATTTGCTGATAATCATTATGTTTGCAAAGATCTTATCTTCTTACACCTTGATCAAAACGCTGAATTTTTTGGCCAGGTCATAAACGGCGAGCTTAAATGAAGAGATTGATGAGTGTGGATGAAGCAAAGAAATTGTGCGAAAACATAGCAGATTTGTGGTTTCTGTAACGTGTCCAGCCGCTCTGCTTACAGCAACACATGGGATCTTTAGGGGATTTTCTCTCCGTTGTAATGGAAATTCTTCCGAATGAAATTAATTTATTTTTCTATCGTCGTACATTTATATATGTATATGGGCGGCGTTGATTGCTTTACATCAGGTGAGGCGTCTGCTCATTTGCCTTCTTATGCCATAAAAAAACGCATTTGAGATGATTCCCGGTGATGTTTGAGATGAATTCGTTCGCCTGTTCTGCTATAAAAAAAATATGCGCGGCATTGATTGCTTTCCTTAAGACGACACGTTTGCTTGTGTGCCTTCCGATCCCATAAAGAAGCTGTTAGGCGGAGCAAATATGATCGCATATAATTTTTCATTTTTATCATAAAATGACTTAACATTTTCCAATTTTAGTTAAAATTGTTGCCAGTATCGCTAATGGCGTCAGTAATTAGGTTCACTATGATAACCTTATTACGTTCTGCATGCCAGTGGCCAATGAGTTCCCATGTGGCATTTTACTATACATGACGTTCCTAAAATTTAACGACCCTCTGTTGCTTGATAGAATCTATTATCATAAATGATACTCTGAGGACCCCATTATTTATACTTTTATAAATACTCTTGTAATTTTTTTATATGTTTCTTACACGCCTATCCACCGCAGGGGTTGGCAGAGACCACAGAGCTCCATCCGCTACCATTCATTGCAGCGAACGGCTTTCCATTAGTCGATTCTCGCGCTCGTGGGAGTCAGAACGTGACGGGTGGCGAACCACGTCGCCGTCATTTTTCAACAATTTAGAGAGTAGAAGGACAACTTTCTCGCGACTGATTACCCACAAGATGGACAGACTTCATCAAAGCATCTACTAAGCGTTCCATTGTCCGACTATTTGTCCGACTGTACATACAGTGCCACATATAGGAAGAGACGAAGAAGTCTCGATGGAGCGGCTATCATATTATTAGACGATCCATGATCACGACCACTCCGCCAAGAGTGTATTGAGGAGGAGGAGGATTATAAATAAAGAATCGTATTGCCGTCCAAAATCCTACCTACGACCTATTTGAATGAATCGGAATGAAGAAATCCGTCTTAGAACCAAAGGCAGGGAAAATTACTTTCGAGTAAGTGAAAGAAAATGCCAAGAACTGGTCGCGTTTATCGAAAAACCAAGAACCATTGAGGTAGAGTGTGAGAATGATAAACGTATCTTGGCAAACCTAAATGGCTCGGTAGAGCAACTGAAGTTTCTAAGAAAGGCCAGGTCAAGTGTACCCTTTCCATCGGGCTTGCATGAGGAGAATAATGAGTGTGGAGGAAGCACGGTATGCCGAGATCGTAGCAAATGGAGATCTGTGGCTCTGCCTACCCCTACGGGAGACAGGCGTGACGATATGTATGTATGTATGAGCAGGTCAGACACGCTTTCAGCATCTTGGATTGCTGCATCGGTATAAATACCCGTGTCGTCTGTGTGTCACAATAGGAAAAACGATAAAGCAAATCCTAGTCTCTCTCTCTGGTCGATCTTTCATGTTTGAAGATCGCGATCACCAGACATCACCCAGCAATTCGTTAGGCTCTTCCATTTCATGACAAACTCGCTGTTTTCTTCGTTATTGGAGTTACCGGTCGGAAGAACCTTTAGCGAGCCTTGGGGTCTAACCCAAGGCTCGCTAAAGGTTCTTCCGACCGGTTCCCCGGTCGGGTGTATGGTTATACCGACCTTGCTCGGTAGCCAGAGCCACGTCTGTTATCTAGCAGGAAGCACCCGATACCCACTTGGGTAACGCCGCCAAAGCGCGTGCAGGTGAGGTTGACTTGGGCCGGTTAAGATATTATTACCTTTTTTCCCTAATCTAGGGAGAGAGTTGATATAATTTTTTTTTATAGTCAATGATGTCACTGTGAATGTTATATGTTATGTTATATCGTGACGACATTGGAACCTTCGAAAAATAAGCGCACATAATATTCAAAGGCCGGCAATGCTTCTGCATTATTTATTGTGTTGCAAATATCTATGGGTGTGGTTGACTGCTTGCCATCAGGCTACACCCTAGCTCGTTTGCCCTCTATCCCATAAAAAATGATATATACACAACAAAACAAATAAAACTTATAACTCAGTCGGTGAATTATACCAGAACATTATATCGTAACGCTTACCAAAACTTGGCTCCAGACGTTAATCCAAAACAGAAAGAAATTATATCCATATAAGTTACACTTCGCTTGTTCTGCCATCTGTTGCTTTTGTCGGGTGATATGGTATAAGTTAAAAGCGAATAACGGTTTGATATATAGTAAAAATTACTATCTGTCTAAAACTTTAAATTCATGAAAACCTCGTTAATTGTAGAGAATTTTAAACCGTAGTATTTTTTTAAATTTACTGATTTACTTTCTCGGTCTACTTGATCACGTTTGTCGGAGATCCGACAATCGTTGGAGCAAACGAGTGCTAGAGTGGAGACCGCGTCTCGGTAAACGTAGTGTGGGACGCCTTCCGGCTAGATGGTGCGACGATCTGCGCAGGGAGGCTGGCAGAAACTGGATGCGTGAATCCGAAGTTCGGGCTAGGTGACGCTTCATGGGGGAGGCCTATATCCAGCAGTGGACTGCCGCAGACTGTTGATGATGTTTTACTTTTATTTAAGACACAGCTGTAATGCCTAGTCGCCTAACCCTCTAGGAGGAGAACAAGTTACTGGTCACCGAAAGGAAAATCATGCAAAAGATCCTCGGTCCAAAACACAAACGGGATGGAAGCTGGAGTGTACTACAGAATACCGAAATCCAAGACCTGGCGATCGGTGGCAACATAATCGGAGAGACAATGATGCATAGACTCCATTGATTTGGCCATCTGGAGAGGTTGAGAGAGGATCGTGAGTCCAAAAGGACATACGTCGCTATACCATCCAGTCTGTCGCCCTAGGTATCGATGAAGCGACGCAGTGATCGCTGACTTGAGTGAGCTTCGGGCAGGCGATTAGCAAGAGGGTGCTAAAAATCGTGACCAGTGTGTCGTAGGTCAAGACATACTTTCGGTCAATGTGCCGTCGAAGTAAGTCAATTTGTATTCATGTTTTTTTTTTGTTGTGGTTGTTCTCAGCACAGAAAAGTGGGTGAAAAAAATTCCATGAGTTAGAGAATGAGGTGGGGACTACGTAGCAATAGAATAACAGCGTCTATCTCAGTATAAAAAAAATCGGAGGCAGTCATGAGTTCTGCCGACAGAAGTGAAAACTCAAAACTGTATTCTGAAATTTCAAACTAATTGTAATATTATATGAATTATATAAGTAAATAAAAATTAAAGTCTTTATAATATATAAATAATTGAAACAAATAAATTAATAATAATATTATTATTAATTAATAATATTTTTAATAAATAAATTTAAAACCTTAAGCATTAGTATGTTGCTGACGACGAACCCATAGATTTTTCCTCCGCCCAGAATCGCGTAACACAGCTATAGAAATTTTCACTTCAAAAACTGGCTTGTGGTTCTCAATACGCTCGCCAAACGTGGAGATTACGGCAACACCCCTCAAGTTTGAGAAAGACCAGTTGTCCAAAATTGGACTATTACTGTTCTATTAATAGTTAATATTGATGATGTTTTGTTTAAGCTCATACTGCTATCAGGGTCGCACAAATGTAAAATAGCCTCCAAGGCACGTATCACAGTTGCACCAGTTCAAAACAAATTTTAAAATAAAAAAAACAACAGATAAACTAAACAAAACGTGACCATTTTATTTAGATTATCCGTTTTATCTTAAATCTAAAAAAAACATTTATGTTCCAATTTAATAAGAAATTAATTTTTAGTTAAAAAATTGGATCACACTCATCACCCGGATTCCACCATTGCGCGATTTAGTCGCAGTTTTGTGCTACGAACTGTTCAAATTTAGAACGACTTACCACCTGCGGTGTTCCCAAACGACCGTTCGATATAGCATACAAAAGAACAGCTACGCAATCGCGTAAGCTCTTCACTGACGTCAGCATAATCATAGCAATAAAGCAGATCCATGCTAACAGAGCAATTTACGAGTCCATAAACTGTGATTTTATGCGTCAGCAGTCAAAGGGCTTCGGCGCTGATGCGGCAAAATGAATTAGAGTAACCCTCTCCGTTTTAATTCGCTGATAAATTTAAATTTGCATAACAGCGTTTGAAGGTCACATTATTTTGTAAATTTCTAGTAGAGTCACTAGTAAAGTGAAAACTAATAGTATAAATTTACAAAATAATGAGACATTTAAACGCTGTAATGCAAAATTACATATTTGAGCGAATTAAAACTGGGAGGGTTACTCTAATTGATTTTACCTTTTTTTATATTTATTTATACATTTTTTTATATTTTTTTATTTTATATTTTATTTTATATATATATATATATATATATATATATATATATATATATATATATATATATATATATATATATATATATATATATATATATATATATATATATATATATATATATATATATATATATATATATATATATATATCAGCCCGCGGCAATCCACTGCTGGACATAGACCTCACTCAAGGCGCGCCACCTAACCTGATATTTGGCTTCAGTATCCATTCTCTGCCAGCCGCCTTGCGCAGATCATCGCTCCATCTAACAAGGGGGCATCCCACATTACGTTTGCCGAGTCGCAGTCTCCACTCCAGCTCTCGTCTACTCCAACGCTTGTCGGTTCTCCGACAAACGTGTCCAGCCCATTGCCACTTCAGTCTGCTTACTTAGAGAGCTATATCGGTGACTCTGGTTCTCCGGCGAATTACTAGTTCAGTTCTATGCTTCAACGAATCGTTCGGAACAATTCCGGCCGGTGAATTCTATTCTCGTACAACTCGCTACTGAATCTGCCATCGAATCGCAATCGAAAAATTTCACCCATACCATCTAGATGAATGGCGATCCAGTACAGTGCGTTTTTCACGAAATTTCTTTCCACGCAGCACTACCCCGTGAAATCAAGTACCTCCAGGTGTTTCCGAATCGATACGACATTGGAGCCTTAAAAAAAAAAGCCTACACATTTCTTAAAGGTCGGTGTCGCTTCCTTATTTACCTATGGCACTGTGGATGTATACGGGCGGCGTTGATTGCTTTCCATCAGGTGACACGCCCGCTCGTTTGCCTTCCTATCCCATAAAAATATAAGTGAACAGTTCCGCCGGTGTTACCCGCAGTCGGGACATTTTTACGGACCACGGTTTTATGTTCCCAACCTACGTCACGTTGTATATCATGTGAGCGAACATACTTAAAAAAATGTACATTATGAACGTACCGGCAAACACTCCATGGAGCGATATTAAAATTCTCATTCCATATATTTGTTTATTTTGTTACATTTTTACAAGCTATTCTATGTCATGTCGTTATTCAAGTTATATAGCTAATTTTAGTATTATTACACTAAATTATATGGTGATAGCAGAATGGAGTGTGTATTTTATAAATTTAATAATACTAGGTAGATATATATGTATTTTTATTTATTTATTTGATAGAAAGTATAATGTTATATTATAATACATATGAGCCCAATAAACCTTATTGGTTATTCCTGGGCCCAGACCCCTCTCAATTTAATAAAATAATTTATTAATCTTATTATCTATAAAAACATAAATCATAATATAACAAACTTATCTATATAATATTATCTGATTTAAATCTTATGAAATAAATGGCGATCTACATATGTTTTAAACGTACGGATCCATGGGATATTATCGATTGTACCATTACTTTATACATATATTATGAAATTCGATAAGGTATCTTATTTTATATTAAATAGAATCTGCTCAATATAGGTTGCAAATCGTTACATATTTTATTAATATAGTTTTTTTACTATCGATCACATATTTAAATTTAATATCCATAAGCAAATATATAAATATTTTTGTATGGCTATTATATTTGTTTATTAACATATATATTTTTTTTCTATCATCATAACGATAACGTATCACCAGTCTACATCAAATTACCTACATATTTAAATTACCTTTTTAACACCGTGTCTATCTTTTTAACGACGGTTGTCTGTGGAAAATAGCCATTAGCGATAAGACTTCCATTTGTATATAAATATTACAATCAATAACTGTATAACTTTGTTTTTGGTGTACAATAAAGAATATATCTATCTATCTGTCTATCTAGATCTAGTGCAGTGATTTCTCGTTCTATCCTTTATCAGGTATTATTGGAGTTATTTTGTCTCCAAGGCTCGCTTCCGCCTTTTGTTATTTTATTGTCTAAAATAACACGAAAATAAAATTAGATAAGAGATAAAAGTGAAAAAAAAAAACCTATATGACTAAATATGTCCCAGGGATGTAAATAACGAACCTCCTCCTTTAAAGAACGATCCTGTTCTGTACCACTAAACTCGATAAACAATCATTTCTATCGCAATCAACACGAACGCTATATACAAATAACGATAATAAAACGAATGTGAACATAAGCTGTCAATGATGATAAATATTTCAGACGTGACCAGACTTATAGCAAATAGTATCTTACCTATTTGTATAGCATCCAATTTGGAATTAAAACTCATGAATCTATTATACGGCAATTGCTCAATTGTTAAGACCATTTATTATTTTTTATTTATTTAATTATTTTATATATTATGTTATGGAATAGGAAGGCAAACGAGCAGGCGTATCACCTGTTGGAAACCCGCCCATAGACATTCGCAGTGTCATAGGCAACGCTTTTGCCGAAGCGTTGCCGGCCTTTAAAGAAAGTGTCTTTATACTATTGTTGATAAAGTATTCGTCTGCAGCGTGGCTCTACCACTTTAAAAATTTGCTATATAGCTTAGTTGAAACAATATATGTGTATATACAAAGTAACGTTGTCGGCGGACCTCAAACTAAGCGATAACCCGTATCTCGAGGCCCAAACTTGAAACTATTGGTGTGAACTGTTTGCTAGTACAAGTAAATTTACCTTAGTTGAAACGATTCGTTGGAAGAGTGATGTTTTATTAAGGCCTTAATAAAAAATTATTTACACAATTTATCTTCAAATAGGTATGTATTATATATGACATTTTTATTGACTCTTTTATCCAAAATGTCTACGTTTTTCTGGTCGATTTCTTTATTTCAGCATCCTGTAGATATATCTTGTAGATTTAGATTTAAGACGAAAATTTATCTTTGAATAGATATAATAGATATATAAGAATGCTTATTGACTATTGTATCTGAAATATTTTCGATATTCCGGCCGATTTCTTAATTTCAGCATCCCGTAGATATCTTGTTAATTTAAGACGAAAATTGATCTTAGAATGGATATAATATTTGTCATTGATTACTTTATCCAAAATGTCCTCGATTTTTAGGCGGATTTCTTAATTTCAACACCCTGTAGATTTCTTGTAAATTATCTTTGAATAAATATGTATATGTCGTTCTTATTGACTTCTTCTTTGTCCAAAAAAAAAAAAAATTAATCTCAACAATTGGATTCATTTATCTTACTTACTCCATCCACTACGTGACGTTATTATAACGAAATAAAGTAACGCTGCAGGAAAGTGCTCTTTGCAATCCTTGGTCTACTACATCCACGGCGGGCTTAATCCGGGATAATGGAATTTGTTCCTTTGAAAATGGCTCACGCATCTGCCTCGCGTAATTTGATTCATAATATAACGTAAAGAGATAGGACTATAGTGCAGGCAATATGAACCCTTTTTTCAGCCTGTATATGTATGTATTTGTACATATTGCTTAACCTCTTAGGCACGGCTGAATTTTGCACGGGGCTGTTTCTCTGTACGGCAGATGTGAATATGGACAGTCAAAAGTTTTACTTAGCTAAGATCCGCGACAAGCAAAACAATAACAGAAAATTAATAATGTGTGCTTTTCCGTTGGGTTTAGTGCATTTATTTGGAACTTAAACCAAAAACTTACCGAAAATCGGCCATCAACTCTTCACCCATCAACCACTATACACAACGCCAAACACACACTATCTTTTTTCCATCTTGTACACGACACGTGTTTCGCCCCAACACGAGGCATCTTCAGGTATAGTAGACTCTACAGAAGACAACCGAAAAGTTTTTCGGTTGTCTATATAATAATAATCTTAAGGCAGATGTGAAGGCAAAACAAGTATGAAACAATACGTGAAAATGATTATTTAATTTAAACTTTTGTGACACATTATAAAACCACTATAGCGGCGCGTCGTTCAGAAAGAAAACATTCGCAAAAGTCACTATAGTGACGCGTGGTTCAGAAAGAAAACATCGACTAAAGCCATTATAGTGGCGCGTCGTTCAGAAAAAAAACATCCACTAAAGCCACTATCGTAGCGCGTCGTTCAGAAAGAAAAAATCCGCTAAAGCCACTATACTGGCGCGTCGTTCAGAAAGAAAACATCGACTAAAGCCATTACAGTGGCGCGTCGTTCAGAAAAAAAACATCCGCTAAAGCCACTATACTGGCGCGTCGTTCAGAAAGAAAACATCGACTAAAGCCACTATCGTAGCGCGTCGTTCAGAAAGAAAAAATCCGCTAAAGCCACTATACTGGCGCGTCGTTCAGAATGATAATATCCGCTAAAGCCACTACAGTGGCGTGTCGTTCAGAAAGGAAACATCCGCTAAAGCCAATATAGTGGCGCGTCGTTCAGAAAGAAAACATCCACTAAAGTCACTATCGTGGCTTGCCGTTCAGAAAGAACACATCCGCTAAAGCCAATATAGTGGCGCGTCGTTCAGAAAGAAACGCACTTGCCCCCCCCGCCCCCCCCGCCCAGTATCGTGGCTTGCCGTTCAGAAAGACCACATCCGCTACAGCAGTTATAGGCGCGCGTCGTTCAGAAAGAAAACATCCACTAAAGTCACAATCGTGGCTTGCCGTTCAGAAAGAACACATCCGCTACAGCAATTATAGCCGCGCGTCGTTCAGAAATATGGCACTACGGATGTCTATGGGTGGCGTTGATTGCTTTCCATCAGGTTACACACCTGCTCATTTGCCTTTCTATCCCTATATATAAATCAAATGGAATCCAATAAAGGTTGTAGAATGATGTAGGCCAAAGAGAATTGTCATGGATATTAATCATCTAATAAATAAGAAAAAAGGAAATCACAAAGCATACATAGCAACCATAAATCATCTTTATTCATATATTTTGCTATCACGAACTTTCGTAATATTTTATGAATAGCGTATTATGGTAGACATAAACTGTACTGACTGAATTGATAAAGGTAATAGAAGAAAATATGCCTTTACGGTAAATAACCCGTAAAAGAAAACTGAAGTACGACGACTTCTGTATATTTCGAAGGCGCTTTGGCAAATATCCAAGAGACAAATATCCATCGGCCAAACACTAAGTAAACCAATTATAAAAGCAATTTTAAGTTTGGTTTTAGGTCGTGATTTAGTCGCTCTTACTGCTGGCTTTATTCAGAAGAAAAAAGGTACCCACCTTATTTAGGTTTGATAATTGATTTAAGATGAGTTATGATTATTTATTGATAAGATTATGATGATTAATTGATAAGATTTAAGATGATATGATAGGACAATAGGTGGACCCGTAAGATAACAAAATGGCTGGGACCAACATTAAAAAGGAGTGTATGTAAAGGAAAAGATGGACATACGAATTTCTAGAAACAGCAGGATGAAACTGGATGAGCCAAGCTCTATATTGAAAGAAATGGTAAAAGGTGGATGAGGCTTTTACCCAAAAAGGGACCACACAATACAAAAAGGAA
Source organism: Baronia brevicornis (assembly GCA_031353405.1). Lineage (NCBI taxonomy): Eukaryota > Metazoa > Arthropoda > Insecta > Lepidoptera > Papilionidae > Baronia > Baronia brevicornis. Next base: position 1,325,970 of record JASFAT010003679.1, read on the forward strand.
ATCTAGCAAACTAACTAACTTTGTTGGCGCAGCGACCCAAAATGGATCTTGGCCTCAGAACAGATCTTACACCATCGTGCCGTGTCATGCGCCACCTCCTTGCCAATTGCAGACTTGAAAGTTGCGCAGCCCATCCTCGATCATGTCTCTCCAGCGATACCTGAGGTGCTCCACACGACGTCGTCCAGTTGGGCTACCCACATACACTCTCTTGACTGCGCGATCCTCCTCCATTCTTTCAACGTGGCCCAGCCAACGAAGTCAGTGAGCCTTAGTCACTCCTATTACATAGGGTTGGGCCACCAGATGCTCGATTTAGGCATTTTTTCGATCCAATCAAAAACCTAACAAAAAAGTGTAGGACGTAAAGCTATAATAATAATTATAGGTGATTTGATAGTTTTTTTCGATTTTATTTAAGATTCTTAATAGACTTTAAATAGAATGATCATTTTCGGTTGTTTTATTATTTTATTTTTTGTTCAAATATATACAAATATATGTGCTTATACTAATACACTTGCCAAAGTTTTAAATTTGATGGCGAGACGCTTTTGATTTCAATAGGAGTTACGTACATATGTAAATTATTTTAAGTAATTCACAGGACACATTAAAATGTAACCTTAAATAAAATTGGACACAACATTAACATGAATTAAAAGCAGTGTGACGAGCAAGAGGATCGTCATTATTAACTTGAAACACTTATAAATAAAATAAATAAACAAATAATGTAATAAAAATGAATTGTTAAAAAAAAATTAAGAGAACAAGGGGATGGAAGGGTACAGCAGACTGGATAATATCAGGTACAGGTTAGATTTAATACGGTGTGTGAATTGTACCATACTATCGCAAAGAATGTTCAAGTCGTTGTTATATACATTTCACGTACTACAATTTTGTACTATATTATATTACAATTCACACATCGTTTTTTTTTTAATTATTTATTTGTATAATGTGAGGTTATAACAAGATGCAAAAAAGAGACGTATAAAAGCTTCATCACATTGCCACTCACGGCGTACAAATTTCATTAATAATGACACACTATTAGAAATAACTAAAACAATTATTACAAATCTAAATACATAGCTAGATTATTATAATATCATTAAAATTATAATTTATTATTACATTTATATATCACTTTTTACTTTACACTATATATTTATCTATTATATACATTTGATCGACTCTTTAAAGCAAAAAAGTCTTGAATATTATAAATATTGTCATCTATGAGCCATTTATATAATCTTTTTTTAAATAAACTTGCGTTCAATTCTTTTAATTCATGAGGTATATTATTGTAAATGCGTATACACATGAACAGGCAACTATTTATATATTTGCTGAGTCTGGGGTGATCATCCAACACTAATCTTCGAGGATCACGCCGAGAAAGACCAGCGTTATCATTGGCTGTTTTAAATAGTTCTTGATGCCTCGATACAAATACACACACCTTATATATATAGAGAGCTGGCAATGGTAGTAGGCCAAGCTTCTTGAATACTGGCTGACACGATTCCAGTGGTTGAAGACCATAAATTGCCGTAATACATTTTTTTTGTGCTACAAACGCCCTATTTTGGTGAGTGCTATTTCCCCACATTATTAATCCATATCGCAATATTGACGCTATATTAATTTTGACATAAATGTGATTTTATTTTCACATTCACACAATCTTCAAATCCAATTTCGTTTATTAATTCCTTATGATCCCGAATCATGCCTACAGATAAACCGTAAATCACTTAACAGATTGGAGGAGAGCGATAACATATGATTGCGGGTGGCATCTGTCGAGAGGGCTAATGGAATCTCGTTCACTTACGAAACCGTTAAGCCTTTCGACCTTTTCATCACACAACCAGATCAACATGACCCCTACTTATGTACGCAGTATTGCGGAAATCGAGAAGAAATCGAAATGAATCGTATCATATAACCGGCCACGATTAAATTGTTACATTACTGTGTTACATTTATCTACATCTCACGCAAATGGCAACTTATGAGTCTTTCACAATCTTTGACGCAAGTCTAGAAAGATGGCTGCCATTTATTAAGTAAAATCTTACTATACAGGTATTGTTTCATTGCATGTCACACCTGTCTCCCGTAGGGGTAGGCTGAGATTGGCATACTTTCCTTGCTTCCTCCAAACGCATAGCCTTAAGCGGCGTACCCTTAACTGGATACATACATACATACATATTTTCAGGCCTATCTCCCGTATGGGTGGCAGAGACCACAGAACTCCATCCGCTACGTTCCCGGCACACCCTGCTTCCTCCACACTCATCCATCTTTTTATCCATCCTTCTTCTTACATTCATTGTAGCGAAACGGCTCTCCGTTAGTCGCTTCTCCGCTAGTCGCGTCTTTCGTGGGAATCAGGACGTGACGGGTGAAATACCACATCGCCGTCCTTTTTAACAAATTAGGTAAATTAAAATTCGCCATAGTGAATCCTACGAGGATAAAATTATTAAAAAAATTCTAATTTCCCTAAATTTTTTGAAGTTTGACTTTTCTTTGATTTTTTCTATAGCAGCCCTTTGCTAATGGCCTGCATCAATTTATTGATTGTCTAGCGTGGTTTTAGCGTGGCTTGAAGGTTAAGTACCATGAGTTTAATTCCCACATCAGAATAAACATGAAACCTACCTACCTACAGGCCTATAGGTTCTTAGTCTAGGTATTTGTCAGCTTCCATATTGTGTCTTATGATCGCCCCGCTCAGGGGATTCTAATTTGAGACCATGGGTGTAATAAAGCGTTTTATTTATTAACATATACGTAACTACGCCCAATAAAATAAATCTAACAGTTTCAGTAACTGTTGTGAAAAGATATTTATGATGACGGACTGACGGTGAAGTAATAAATTTTATTATTTCACATTTCCTTATTTACCTTTCTACAGTCGGTGGAAAACTCACAAACTCTCATAAAATAAATATACATATTTCACCAGCTCCATCCGCAACTTTGTGGAAAAATTTGAAAACCTATCTAATGTATCATCAGCAGCCTACGGCAGTCCACTGCTGGACATAGACCATGGAGCGCCATCTAGCCCGATCTTCGGCTACACGCATTCAGTTTCTGCCAGCCAGCCTGCGCAGATCGTCGCACCATCTAGCCGGGGGGCGTCCCACACTACGTTCACCGAGACGCGGTCTCCACTCTAGCACTCGTTTGCTCCAACGATTGTCGGATCTCCGACAAACGTGACCAGCCCATTGCCACTTTAGTTTGCTAATTCGAAAGGCTATGTCGGTGACTTTAGTTCTCTGGCGAATTGTTCATTCCGAATCATATCTACCAGAGGAAGTCCGAGCATCGCTCTCTATAGCTCTCTGAGCGACTCTAAGGTTATATATTATATATACATACATAAATATCTATGAATATTTTTATTTATTCCTATTTCGTTTATTATTTACGATTAACTGAATATTCAAAACAAAGTAGACGAGTAGACGAGTGCTGGAGTGGAGACTGCGTCTTTGTAAATGCAGTGAGGGACGTCCTCCGGCTAGACGATGCGACGATATGTGCTAGTCGGCTTGAAGAACTTGATGCGTGAAGCAATTATTACCATTGTTAATAAGTGTATATGAAAGGTATTGCCAAAATTGTTTTTGTTAAATAAATAATACATTTACCGCTCAACCGACCGATTGGCTCAATGGCGGGGCCCTCCGCCCGCGGAGTCAATGATCGCGGGTTCGATTCCCGCATCGGAATAAATATTTATATGTATTTATAAATGTTTATTCCGAGTCTGGTAACCCCCCCCAATCCGCATTTCCTTTCCTGCCCCTTCCTTTCTTCTCTATCCTTTCCCTTCCTCTCCGCCAATCCACGGTCTGCCGTACCAATGGATGCGTGGCTAGGGACGAGCCTAGTCACAAGCGTGCCGATCGTCCCGGGATCGGGCTCCCCGGGTACTATGGTGCCTTACCTCAGCATGCAGGCCTCTGCTGGGGCTGACCTCCATCCTCCTTTGCGGCTCGTGGGATTCACTAAGACGAATTTAATATACCTAATTTGTCGAAAATGACTGCGACGTGGTTCGCCACCTGTCACGTCCTGATTCTCACGAGGGCGAAAAGCGACCAATGACGAGCCGATTCGCTGCGATGAATGGTAGCAGATGGAGCTCTGTGGTCTCTGCCAACTGCGGGAGATAGGCGTGAATATATATAAAAAAAAATAATACATTTATATCATCTATGTAGCACCTAAAAAGAATGGAAGCAAAATGAGCACCTTATATCGTGAAAGTGATTTGGCTTATTGCCAAAAAACTTTTGGCTTATTTATTTGACAATATTATTATGTACAAATTATTGTAAATTTTAATATATGCATATATAGTTAAATCGTCTATCAAGTAACTGAAGAGGACAAAATTTATATCTACTATGAGGCACGTAAAAAGAAATGAAGAAAAATGAGCACCTCATATCGTGAAAGTGTTTTGGCTTATTGCCAAGAAACTTTTGGCTTATTTATTTGACAATATTATTATGTACAAATGATTGGACGTTTTAATATATGTATATATTGTTAAATCGTCTATCAAGTAACTGAAGAGGACAATATTTATATCAACTATGTGGTACGTAAAAAGAACTGAAGAAAAATGTGCACCTCATATCGTGAAAGTGTTTTGGCTTATTGCCAAGAAACTTTTGGCTTATTTATTTTCTGCTTTCATACAATATTGTTATTTACAAATTTTTGCACATAATAATATATTGCTTAATCGAGGATAGTATTTTTTTTAAAAAACAATAAAGACGAACATGCTAGCGTGTCACCTGATGATAAAAGACTACCGTCACTTATGGATATGTGAAATAACAGATGATTAAGGATATAATATCTGAAAAAAAAAATTACTGATGGTTATTCAGTACTTATTACATTTATACAAAACGAGAGAAAACCTGTATCTTGATGATCCTTAATTTAATTCCCACCGCTGAATTCCACTATCGTACAACTCGCCATAAAGAAGAGTTTCATCCTCATCATCAAGATGTATGACCATCCAGTACGGTGTGTTTTCCCTAAACTTCTTTCCACGCATTACCCTGTAGAATCAGCTATCTTCAGGAGTGTTTTCAAGCTGATACTTCATTGGAACCCAAAAAAAAAACGAGCCTACGTACTTCTTAAATGCCGGCAACGCTTCTGCAATGCATATATCACTCTGGATGTCTATGTGCAGCGTTGATTGCCTTCCATCCATTCCATCAAGTGTCACGGCTGCTCGTTTGCCTACCGACCCTTCCATCTAAATCCGCACGTACATTTCTTTTATCAGTTGTATTTCATCCACCCTCTCTACGTACCCAAACCATCTAAGCAACGAAAGATAACAATCGATGGCATAAAATCCGCAGAAAATCAGCGTCTGAGTGGTAGCTTAGCTACCGCGTTTTGTGTGGTGCGCGGCCTGAGTTCTGGAGGACCAACATCCACCCCGTCCCACTCATTCCCATATTCCATATTGTCACTTTCCTTAAAAGTTGGCAACGCTTCCGCACTGCCTCTGGCACTGCGGATATCTATGGGCGGCGTTAATTGCTTTTAATCAGATGACACGCCTGCTCGTTTGCCTTCCTATCCCATAAAAAAATAGAAGACGTAACAACCGCAATAAGAAAAGAAATCCGGCGATCGGATAATCATTCCAGAAGCGATATTTACAGCCGCAGAGCATTTAAAATTTTACGACAGCGGCTGAATTTACCGTCTTGCCGCCTTTAAATCATCCATTTTACTTTTGGTAAACAACCTATTCAAATTGCTTTACGCAAATAAATATTTTATCTTTGAATAGTTTTGTTTTCTTTGCGTTAACACACAGCATCAATAGCAAATATATCGTAAAATTGTTGACATTAATAATATCGAAACGGAAAACATAATAACAATTTTGCATTAAAAGAACGACTAGTAGTATACAGTTTATTATTATATTGTGGTAGAGCCACTGCAGACGAATACTATGTCAAGAATGGCGTATTATTTGTCTGTAGCATGAATGGGCCGACTCGGCTCGACGGGGAAGTACCACACTCCCGCAGAAAACCGGCGTCTGAGTGGTAGCTTAGCTACCGCGCTTCGTACGGCGAGCGGTTGAGTTCCGGAGCCTCAACCCCCCTACATCCTCCTCCTCCCATGATGACACTTTCCTTGAAGCCGGCAACGCTTCTGCACTGCCTATAGCATTACGGATGTTTATGGATGGCGTTGGTTGCTTTCCATCAGGTGACACGCCTGCTCGTTTGTCATCCCATCCCTTAAATAAAAAATATATATTTATACATAATATATATACATAATTACCAATTGGCTCAGTAGCGGGGCCCTCCGTCCGCAACCATTAGCGGGTTCGATCCCCGCATCGGAATAAATATATGTATGGATTACAAATATTTATTCCGATTCTGGTAACCCCGCCAACCCGCATTGGACAAGCGTGGTGGGTAAACATCCGTTCCTCCAGAAATGGAGAGGCTCGTGCTCAGCAGTGGGACATGTATGAGCTGTTATATATATTATTATATATATATATATATATATATATATATATATATATATATATATATATATATATATATATATATATATATATATATATATATATATACATACAATAATATGAATACCAGCAAGTGATGCTAGTAGCCCGTGATGAATATTTTTTTTATTTATTTATATATTCACGCCTATCCCCCGCAGGGGTTGGCAGAGACCACAGAGCTCCATCCGCTACCATTCATTGCAGCGAAACGGCTCTCCATTAGTCGCTTTTCGCCCTCGTGAGAATCAGGACGTGACGGGTGGCGAACCACGTCGCCTTCATTTTTCAACGAATTAGGTATATTAAATTCGTCTTAGTGAATCCCACGAGCCGCAAGGGAGGATGGAGGTCAGCCCCAGCAGAGCCCTGCATGCTGAGGTAAGGCACCATAGTACCCGGGGGAGCCCGTTCTCGGGACAGTCGGTACGCTATCGACTAGGCTCGCCCCTAGCCACGCATCCATTGGCACGGCAGACCATGGATTGGCGGAGAGGAAGGGAAAGGAAAGGGCAGGAAAGGAAATGCGAATTGGGGGGGTTACCAGACTCGAAATAAATATTTATTAATTCATATATATATTTATTCCGATGCGGGAATCGAACCCGCGACCATTGACTCCGTGGGCGGAGGGCCGCGCCACTGAGCCAATCGGTCGCCTACCTACCTACAAATATATTAAAAATTAATATTTTTTATATATTTGTAGGTAGATATTTATCTATACACAATCTTAACGCCTAACTTGATTAACGTATTTGCACTAGCGGGATATTAATGTCGTTATCGGGAGTCACTCTCCGTCGGTGGGCGGCTGATAATTCTGAGAATCAGAATAATTTCATTATGTATATTTAATATATGCAATATATCGATCGAAATATGTAATTATAATAATAATAATAATAATAATAATATTCTTTATTCAAGTGACCAGTGACTCATTATGGTTAGTATTATATAATTTATTCGGGGCCGTATCTAGGGGAGAGGGACAAACCGGAGTGCTTGCCCTGGGCAGCAATTCAAAGAAGCGAGAGAATCGAGTTTGAAAAAAAATGTATATATATATTTATATATATATTTTTTCAAACATGGTTCTTACACTTCTTTGAATTGCTGCCCAGGGCAAGCTTCAAAAGACACAGATGTCAAATTTTTTTATTGCATATTTGAATCTTAAAAAAAAACTGCATCGAATGGTTTGAGTCTCCCAGCTCCACGACCAATTGAAAATTTTGTTCATTTAATTTGTAATTCAAATATTTAATCCGTATATAATTGTTTTACATTTAATCCGTAATTCAAAACGTAACTCTACCCGCAGTGATAATGCCTTGATGATGATGACAGACACACACACATATAACAAATATTATATATTTTAAATAATTTGTTTATATTTTTAGTTAAGATAATAAAATGTAAGTCCGTTATTGTCTCCATAAGTGTTTAATTATTTATATAAGTTTTAGCAATAAGATCTGCGATGGATTTTGTTTTTAATAAATAAATAGGTATAATGGTTAAATAAATAGGTTTTAAATAAATAAAATAATACAGGTTTGAAATATTCGCCACAGTGTGAGGTCGAATGAAAATTGCGCGAAGTGAATAATCCAATTTTCGCCGATGCATTTCTAACAGACATTCGCGTGTTGTGTACAACCAATGGTTCGTTTATTTAGGTCACAAACCTCGTTTTTATTACCATAATACTTTCCATTGTTTTTGTATTATGCTATTCAAATATTCTAATTAGCTTATTTACTTAATTATCAACTATTTAACAATCCACTCTTGAATGTGGATTTCTCTTCAACGGTTTGCTCTAGTCAACATGCTGGAGAGGCGGCATGTTTTTCACTAATAATAATTTTTCATGAGTTATGAATATCAGGTATAGGTATACAATGTTTTGGCTTGACGCGTGTACGTAGGCTGCTGCGCGCGCATTAACTGTGTTTAAAGTATGTCTATAGCTATACTCATAGCTATAGATATACCTTAAGCATTAGCATGTTGCTGACGCGAACCCATAGATTTTTTCCCTACCCAGAGTGGTGTAACGCGACTGTAGAAGTTTTCATTTCAAAAATGATTTATGGATGATTCATGGAGTCAGGCGTTACTTTGCGCAAATGACTATGTGGACAGTCAAAAGTTTTACTTAGCTAAGATCCACGACAAGCAAACAATAACAGAAAATTAATAATGTGTGTTATCCTGCTAGGCGAAGTGGATTTATTTGGAACCTAAACCAAAAACTTACCGAAGAACGGCCAGCAACTCTCCACCCACTGACCACTATACATAATATTAAACACACACTACCGCTTTTCCACCTTGCACACGACACGTGTTTCGCCCCAACACGAGGCATCTTCAGGTATAGTAGACTCTACGGAAGACAACCTTCAAAAATCATTTGTATTCAAGTTTAAATTTCATGTTCCTCTTCTTGTATCCAAGGTCGAAATTCTTATATTAATAGCTGTTTAAATAAATTTATAAACGACTTATAAAATTATAATTGAAATAATGGTTGAAAGCATTCGCCACAAGTCCATATATATGGTTTCAATAGTACCAAGTCGCTAACAACTCGGGTTGAGTTTATTGCCTACTTTCACCGAAGCTATGCTCGTTTTAAAAGAATAACGACTTTTTCGTTTGCTTTACGACGTTCAAATTTATATTATTATTATATAATTGTTTTTTGAACTTTTTAATTAACCCAAACTTTACCTTTGTATTGTTTAATTTTATACCAGAAGGCTAAAACCTAATAATATATGACGACCGATTGGCCCAGTGGCGGGGCCCTCCGCCCGCGGAGTCAATGGTCCCGGGTTCGATCCCCGCATCGGAATAAATATATACATATATGGATTTCTGAATATTTATTCCGAGTCTGGTAACCCTCCCAATCTGCATTTCCTTTCCTGCCCTTTCCTTTCTTCTCTATTCTTTGTCTTCTTCTCCGCCAATCCACGGTCTGTCGTGCTAATAGATGCGTGGCTAGGGGCGAGCTTAGTCGCAAGCGTGCCGACCGTCCCTGGGTCGGGCTTCCCCGGTACTATGGTATCTTACCTCGGCATGCAGGGCTCTACTGGGGCTGACCTGCATCCTCCCTTGCGGCTCGTGAAATTCACTATGACGAATTTTAATATACCTAATATGTTAAAAAATGACGGCGACGTGGTTAGCCACCCGTCACTTCCTGATTTCCACAAGGGCCAGAAGCGACTGACGAGTGAGAGGATGGATGAAAAGATGGATGAGTATGTAGTTCTGTGATCTCTGCCAAACCCTAACGTGAGATAGGCGTGAAGATATGTATGTATGTATTTCCAGGTGTCTATCTGCTGCTGTGGACTAAATGCTTGCCATCAGTCAACAAGCTAGCTCGTATGCCTCGATTATAATAAAATAAAATAATACACACAAAGTGTTGTAAGGAAAACATTGTTAAATTTCGGCAGTAAAAAATATTGACCCAAATAGCGCCGTGGCAAAAACACCGAGGCTGGTAAACTTTCCGTGGTTAGATTTTATTACATGTTACAATATTTATATATATATATATATATATATATATATACATATATATATATATATATATATATATATATATATATATATATATATATATATATATATATATAAACATGGGCAGAACCAAGTACATGAAAGCATAAGAAACTACATATGAACTTGTAGAAATTAAAGTGGACGAAAACTACACCTTTGACCCTGAAAGCGAATTTGTTTATTTGGGATCCTTAGTTACGAGAAATAACAACGTATTAGCAGACATAAAGCGAAGAATCCTTGCAGCGAATAGATGTTTCTTTGGACGATACTTTCACTCAAAAATACTGTCGAGAAGCATTAAACTGCTTCTTATAGAGACCCATATTTACATACGGCTCGGAGTGTTGAGTGCTGATCAAAAAACTCGAAAAAGCCCAACTACGATCCCATTGGAAAAATTTACTGAACCAGGCTAAGGATACCTTGATGATGATGACGTACTTGTATTTTCTTTGAGTTTTTGGCAATTTTTGTTTTTATTTTAGCATGAATGCTCCTACTCTTTCTAAAAGGAGATTTTCAACAGAATGACGATTTTTTTTGCCTAGATGTCTGGTGCGATTTAGTCGTAGCATTCTGCAACGAGAGAGCTATGCTCTGAGTTTCTCTCGTAGATATGATTCGAAATGAACAAATCCGCCAGACAACTAAAGTCACCGACATAGCCTTTCGAATTAGCAAACTAAAGTGGCAATGGGTTGGTCACGTATTGTCGGAGATCCGACAATCGTTGGAGCAAACGAGTGCTAGAGTGGAGACCGCGTCTCGGTAAACGTAGTTTCGATAAACGTAGCGTTCCGCAACGCTACCCAAAAAAAATGGCATTGTGTGTTTGGTGTTGTGTGTAGTGGTTGGTGGGTGGAGAGTTGCCGACGGCCGTTTTTCGGTAAGTTTTTGGTTTAATTTCCAAATAAATCCACTTCATCCAACAGGAAAACACACATTATTAATTTTCTGTTATTGTTTGCTTGTCGCAGATCTTAGCTAAGTAAAAGATTTGACTGTCCACGATTAAGAAAAACAAATTTTAACTCTAAAATCAACTTTATATAAGGACTCCATTACTAGTGGGTGCCGTTTATAATTAAGAATTCAAAGGAAACATTTTTCTTTGAAATAAGCTCATTTTTAGTTTTTAGATCGACTGGTAAAGTTAAAAGAAATATTTAAATCCCAGCATAAAATGTTAAGGAAAATATATTTTCTTCAACATTTCCTCTTTTAGTAAGGAATACTTCTGCATAAAGAATAATTAATCTTTTTCGCGAAGAGAAATTAATTTTATTTCGTTAAAAACATTTTTATATATAATATATATTATTTACATATATATTATATATATATATTATAATCTATATTATTTATGTCTCACTGCTGAGCACGGAACCTCTTTATTTCTGAAGGAATGGAGATTAACGATATTATATAACAATCAAATCAATATTATTTTTTTTTTTCAAAAAATAGAAGACTAGTTCTTTCTTTTTAAAATTACTAGAATTCTTGTTAACCATTCCAACTAAAGTGCAATGGTTATGCTAGGATATGGTTCACATCAATAGTCCAGTGGAAAATAGAAATTCACGCCTTTCAGATCGTAAGGCCGAGCGTTACCGAGTGAGCAATTGCTGATTTATAAATTTAATGACGGTAGTTGACGAAATCAAAAAAATGCCGAAATCGTGCATGTAGTGGCCCAACCCAATGTTATCGGAAAGACTAAGGCTCACCGACTTCGTTGGTTCTTGTCAAAAAAAATCCTTGGATGACTTATTGTGCTAGATTTATCTCGCCACGAATAATTAATAATATTATTTTATTGTGTTTATTTCTCTAGTAATAATATTGTTATAATTGATGATGATGAATTTTTGATAATGTGTGTTTTCTGTTGGATTAAGTGGATTTATTTGGAACTTAAACCAAAAAACTTACCGAAAATCGGCCATCAATTCTCCACCCACCAACCAATATACACAACACCAAACACACACTACCACTTTTCTATCTTGTAAACGGCACGTGTTTCGCCCCAACACAAAAAGTGGCTTTTCGGTTGTCTTCCGTAGAGTCTGCTATACCTGAAGATGCCTCGAAAGAATTGATGGCCGATTTTCGGTACGTTTTTTTGTTTAAGTTCCAAATAAATCCACTTAATCCAACAGAAAAACACACATTATTAATTTTCTGTTATTGTCTTGCTTGTCGCGGATCTTAGCTAAGTAAAACTTTTACTGTCCCTATAGTGATGGATTTCCGCAAAGTAACGCCTGACTCCATTAATAATCGTAATACTTATAAATAAATTAATATAAATTTTAGTAATAATTAAATCAAAACTAAGTTAACATCGGTAAATATAAGTCTGATTGACTGATTGGATCCCGTTTAGTTCTACGCCAAGTCGTTAAGAACTAATTAAGATGCTGTAGGGGCTTTTGAATAGTAATTATCAATACGTATCAGAATGTAAACTAGAATTAGGACTAATTGATATTCGCCTTCATGCAAGGAATTGTCGGTCTAAATTAAAATAAATACATTTAATAAATTTATTGCATAAAATACAATTTGGACGATCTGAGCAGGACGGTTGGCAGAAACTGTATGGGTGAAGCAGAAAATCGCGTCGGGAGACGCTTCTTGGGGGAGGCCTCTGTGCAGCAGTGATCTGCCGAGGACTGTTGATTATTTGATTGATAGAAATATTCAAAAAATAACGCTTAGACGCTTTCTTGGTCCCGATAGTTTTATAAACGTATACTTAAATAAATAACAGGAAACTTTTAGAATATCTATTATTACTAGTTGGGGTTCGGGGATTCAATTTTAAGTTCACTATAAAATTGGATCGGCTTCAACATAAAAAGTAAGTCAATATACGATTCAAAGGATTAGAAAGATGTGTACAAATAATTTTGAAAAAATCTTAGCAGTCGGCCGAAGAAGTTACGTATATACTAGGGATATTTATCATAAAATCATATATAAAGCTACCAAACAAGCTTTGTCGATGTCATACGATCCCAGACTTTTTGAGCGTGATACTCGGATATAATTAGTACATAAAAATAAATTTCAGGGTAAAAAAATATATTAAAAGTAATATTAAAAACTTATGTATAGATCGAAAGAGGATTCGAAGATTCAGACGAAACAAAGATTAGAACTGAGTCTCCAATAGAAATGAAATGGGGAAGGTGAGTCAGTCAATTAAACAGATTTTAATTAGATCGTTAAATACAGGGGAAGTATTGCAAATTATAGTAATGCAATTAACGTGATGTATAGATAGTCTTTCTTATTTAATAATCAATTATCTAATAAATAGTTAATGTTCTGATTTAATTATTAAATAATAAATCTATTGTCTGATTCGTATATAGAAAAAGGAAATCGGCTATTAGTTTCACTTCTCTAAAAATAATAAAACTATTTTTTCGATGGTCTTTAAAATCAGAAGGGAAAATATATTTTTAACATTGTGTTATATAAAAAACTTTAAGATGTCGAGGACATAGAAAAACATTTTCGTAATAAACGGATTAATTTGTTTCATTTTATTTTTATTATTTGTTCCAGAGGACTTACTATTTTTAGTGAAAAATTTATTACTTTAACCATTGTTTAGTTTTTAAAATAGCGAGAAATCACAAGTCAAAACACACGTTGAGACGACGGAATAAATAAGTTTTATTAATATGTTTCATCTATACCTGTGTATCTCTGTGTATGCTGTATGTGGACCAGCAGCAAGGCTCCACCTGGTTGGAGTCCAGCCCCCAGAACTCCAGCTCTTCCTCAAACAGCGGTCCGCAAACATTTGTTGGGTAGTGTAATTTTCCAGTTCTGGAACAAGGAAAACGCTATCTTCACATAGAATTATGTTGAGTTTTAAGACTTTATAGTGGTGAACAATTCTCGACGATCTTCTATCATCTTCTACAATTCAGTAATCACATTAAATATATTTTGGATGGATAGATAGCTATGTTATTTACTGTACACCAAAAACAAAGTTATGCTATTATTGATTGTAATATTATGTGAAAAGTCTTTTCGGTTGTCTTCCGTAGAGTCTACTATACCAGAAGCTGCCTCGTGTTGGGGCGAAAAACGTGTCGTTTACAAGATGGAAAAGTGGTAGTGTGTGTTTGGTGTTGTGTATATTGGGCTGGTGGGTGGAGAATTGATGGCCGATTTCCGGTAAGTTATTGGTTTAAGTTCCAAATAAATCCACTTCATCCAGCAGAAAAACACACATTATTAATTTTCTGTTATTGTTTTGCTTGTCGCGGATCTTAGCTGAGTAAAACTTTTGACTGTCCACATAGTGATGGATTTCCGCAAAGTAACGCCTGACTCCATTAATAAGATTGTAATATTTATATACAAATGGCGGTCTTCGTTAATAACGATTTCTTATAGACAACCGATGGATGGACACAGTGTTAAAAAGATAATTTGATGTAGGTTGGTGATACATTATCGTCACGATGATAGTTAATAGCCATCAGCAAAAAATTGAGTATATATTAATATGTCTTAACTGTTAATTATAACCGTAAAAATGAATAAAAAGAAAGATATATAGATATTTATAAAAATAGATAACTTTTGACAAGCTTTTTCAAAATCGAGAGACACTTCGCTTGTCTCACTTCCAGCGGCCACAAATTCCATAACCGAACAGTCTATACTGTGAAACATTGGTCAAATAATTTGCTATGATGAGCAAGTATTTTTAATATAAATTTTTAAGATATTCTCAAACACTCGAATATGAGTCGGTTGGGCCTCCGGAACTCAACCGCTCACCGGACGAGGCGCGGTAGCTAAGCTACCACTCAGACGACGGTTTTCTGCTGAAGAAACTTCTCCGGGCGAGGAGGTGGCCCATTCATGCTACAGACAAATAATATGCCATTTAAGAAAAAGTATTCGTCTATAGCGGGGCTCTACCACTTGAGATTGTGGCCTGTTATACAATTTTTGCAAAAAGTTTAAGTAAATAAATAAATATTAGCGAATCTTAATATACCCAATTGAAATAACGGCGATGTGGTTCGCCAGCCATTACGTCCTAATTCCCACGAGGACGAGAAGCGACTAACAGAGAGCCGTTTCTTTACAATGAATGTGAGAGGGAGGATGCATGAAAAGATGGATGAATGTCAAAGAAGCAAGGAAGGTGAGTCGGGATCGTAGCGGATGGAGATCTGTGGTCTCTGTCTTCAGGGAGACAGGCGCGACTATATGTATGTATGTATGTATGTATGTAAATATTTGCGATTCATAAAGTTGAAATCAAACCTATAACGCCTCCAGCCTCAAAAATGGTAGCAAGTCTGTTGAATAAGCTAGTGTGTTATATTTATGAAGGTAATACTTAAAATAGATCATTGCTTCGGCAAAGATCAACGAAGCGTGAAATCCTTCACGGCTCGACGAACAGCTTGTTCCGGAGAATTAAAGCAGACACGACTTCTGCAATTATGTATGAGATCGGGAACGTGACGTGACTCTATAGACTTGTGTGTTTTCATTTACACCTATGGCGACTGATCAGGTGACGACCGGACTATATTCTTACTTATATCTTCTTGGCCATATGATCCTTTCCCATCCTCACCAGGTGACCGAGCCAAAGAAGTCTCCTTTTATGGGATAGGTAGGCAAACGAATGAGAGAAAAATTTAAAGGCGTATCTTTGTTGAAAAACAAGCAATGGCGTACACTTTATAATAACCTCGAGCTGTATGAGCTGTACAATGAGCTGAACGTCATCAAAACGATTAAGATTGGACGCCTTCGTTGGGCTGGGCACGTGGTACGGATGGACGAGGCTAGAGTACCCCAACACCCACTCGACTGCAAACCAGATGGTTGTAGCAGCCGCGAAAGGCTTAAGCTCAGATGGCCAGATGGAGTCGAGGACGACTTAAAGGCAATCGGTGGCGAAAAACGAAGATCCGACTGGAAAAATTTATTGAACCAGGCTAAAGCCCATCCGCGGCTGTAATGCCTTGATGATGATGATGATGAAGGCAAACGAGCAGGCGTGTTAACTGACGGAAAGCAATCATCGTCGCCCATATACATCCGCAATACCATAGGCATTACAGAAGTGTGCCAGCCTTAAAAAAATATGTAGGTTTGTGTTTTATAGGTCCCAATGTTTTATCAGTATATTATTTGAACTCCAAATATTTCTAAAAATAAAGGGCACAAAATCGCTCACAGGAAACCAGTACCGGAGCAGTACCGGAGATCAAAGCCAACATTTACTGATTGGGAGAAAGCTGAAGCTCTTTATTCCTTTTCGAGTAATGGAGCCTTTTATGCGATGATTGATTTCTACATACATTAGAATGGGGATGCTGATTAAAAGGATATAACTTAACCATAAATATATTCTGTTATAAGGCAGTTCGTTATAAAGTCAAGCCTATACATTTCTTAAAGGCTGACACACTTTGACATAAACATCCGCAATATCTATGGGCGGCGTTGATTGCTTTCCATCAGGTGACACGCCTGCTCGTTTGCTATCTCCTATAAAAAAATAAATTCAAATAAGTTAAGGAAATAATTGCTTGTTACTATTAAAAAAAAAAATTTATTTTATTTTATTTTGTTTGTGACAATTTACAGGTGACGTTGGATGGAGCATAGTAGATCTCACTAGGCAGGCCCGTGCTGAGACCTTCCGATTCGATCCTTATTCAAATTTGTAATACATATATAAATACATATAAATAAGTAAATACATATAATAATATATGGAGTAGACGAGTGCTGAAGTGGATACCGCGACTCGGCAAACGTAGTGTGGGACGCCCCTCGG
Organism: Baronia brevicornis; assembly: GCA_031353405.1. NCBI lineage: Eukaryota > Metazoa > Arthropoda > Insecta > Lepidoptera > Papilionidae > Baronia > Baronia brevicornis. Next base: position 1,343,036 of record JASFAT010003679.1, read on the forward strand.
CTAGATGGAGCGACGATCTGCGCAAGGCGGCTGGCAGAGACTGGATGATGCGTGTAGTCAAAGTAAGCCGCCCTTAAGCCGTAAAGCCCGCGGCAGTCCACTGCTGGACATAGGCCTCACCCAAGGCGCGCCACCTAGCCCGATCTTCGGCTACACGCATCCAGTCTCTGCCAGCCGCTTTGCGCAGATCGTCGCTCCATCTAGCAGTTTTCCGATTATCGTAGCCTATTCGCCATTTTCTTTACTAAAACTAAATTATACTCTTCATGCGTCTAGTTACAAGTTTGAGTAAAACTTATAATTGGAAATTATTTCAAACAAGAAAACAATCTTTTTTTTTATAGGGGTAATGAGGGCAAACGAGCAAGCGGGTCGCCTGTTGGTTAGCAATCAACGCTGCTCATATACATACATGTGCAATACCGTATGGTATTGGGAAAGCGTTTCTAGCCTTTAAGCCTACAGCTTGTATTTTGAAGGTTCTAATGTAACTGGCCCCACAGAGAGATAGTGTGTGGAAAGAAGCTTTGGGTCTATAAAAGTCACTAACTTATGAAGACCAAGAAGAATCATAAACTTGAAGGATTCAGATAACCAAGAGCCAGGTCACTCAATTCAGCTGGTGTGCCTTATCTGATTGAAAGATGTTCAAAATATTATTATAGCCCCGTCAAATTAGCCCGAAAAATAGGAGTACCCCTTCATTATGAAACAATACAATAGTTGGTATTGTTATATAATAATTCGATTTCAATATTAATATTGACATGTATAAATATTAGTATATACTTTATGAATATTAATGACTGTGACTGCTAGAATGAAGTTAAGAAAGGGATGCATAGATGGTTTGGGCTGATAAAAGTAATTTATGTTGCGGATGTGGATAGAATTGTCGGTAGGGGAAGACCAAGGAGAACATACCTTGATCAAATCGCTGAAGTTCTTAAGAAAGGCCAGGTCAAAACTACCCTTAACCAGCGAGCTTAGATGAAGTGAGTAATGAGTGAGGAAAGCCAAGGAAGTGTGACGAAATCGTAGCAGATGGAGATCTGTCTTCTCTTCCTACCTTTGCAAGAAACAGACGTGCTGATATGTATGTATATGTGGTTCTATAAGGCTAGAGTTATGGCCGCTATCCATTCGATTTATTGCCGTATTAACGATAAGCTGCCTTGAGTTATTATGATTGGCTCAGTCTAACCACTCTGGAGTTATTGGGTTTTAATTTTAGTGCGACAGTGTGTGTTTATTTGTTTTTAATTTGCTTATAAGTATAAAGTTCTAATACCACCATCTGGATGAATAGCGATCCAGTACAGTGCGATTTTCCCTAAACTTCATTACTTTATGGAACCAGGTGCCTTCAGCAGTATTTTCAATACGAAAAACCCTTCAAAAACAAATCTACTTTTATTTCAAATGCGGACAACGCTTTTGCGATGCCTTCCATCAGGCGACAGGCTTGCTCGTTTGCCCACAAAATCCACAAAAACAATATAAAAATTAATTTAGTTATCTATAAATTTTATTATATAACTTAACACAAAATGTAGACATGTGAATGCCGAATCGTCAGAGAAAAAAGGAGTTACTGACTTCGTACTTCGTTCGTTCTTAATGTATCTATGGCCTTAAGATAATATTCCGGGCCTGGATTTTTTTATGGGATAAGAAGGCAAACGAGAAGGCATGTCGCCTTGATGGACATCAATCAACGCCGCCCATAGACATCCGCAGTGTCATAGTCATTGCAGAAGCATTTAACTGCTACTGCAGAAGCATTTACTGCTGCTGCTTGCTAACCTTTAAGAAATGTGTAAGCTTGTTTTTTAAGGTTCCAATATCGTATAGATTCAGAAACATCGTTGGAGGTAACTGGTTCCACAAGATAAGGTAGTGGTCTTGGAACGAGTGTGATGGGTTAATAAAGTATCCTCCAAAAATACGCGAGGCCACATGCCCAGCTGTGGAACACATAAAGCATGTATAAAATCAGTGACAACAAATTCTTCCTATATAGCAAGCTAAGTCATAATAATGAAAACCTTACAGTGAAGTCAACAGCTAAACTAACGAAATCACGCCTTCACAAGTTCAAGACATCCGAAACAGGGTTGTTTCGGATGTCTTAAACGCCGTGTCTCTACGAACCTACGCTTTGAATATAAATGAAACCGCGCAGTCTTGGCACGTTTTCAAAAAATCATAAATATTGGTATTTATGTGTCTTAACCAACGACGAAGAACAGTGGCGCGGCCCCCCACGCAGTCAATGGTAGCGTGTTCGATCCCCGCATCAGAATAATTATAATATATTTTTTATAGTGTACTTTAGTGTTTAGTTTTGATTGCGGTAGAGCCACGCTGCAGACGAATACTTTGTCGTAAATGGCATAATATTTGTCTGTAGCGTGAATGGGCCGGCTCGCACGCGGAAGTACCACACTCTCGCAGAAAACCGGCGTCTGAGTGGTAGGTTAGGCCGCGCTTCGTACGGTGAGTTCCGGAGGCCAAACACCCTCCCCCTCTCTAACCCCCCTCCCATTTCCACTCCCATAATGACACTTTCCTTAAAGGTCCTTTAAGAAAAGTGTCATTATGGGACTTTTCTTCCGCACTGCCTATGGCGCTGCGGATGTCTATGGCCGCCGTTGATTGCTTTCCATCGGGTAACACGCCTGCTCGTTTGCATTCCTACCCTATAAAAAAAATGTATGGTCTACAACAGTGGGACGTGTAAGGGCTGTCGAAAAAAAAATGTGTATTAAATATGAAAGTATAAAAAGGTTATTTTTCTCTAAACGAGGATAACACTGTTTAAAAGTATACTTCAAATATTTTTTTCATATTTCAACGTAGGCAAACAAAAAGAATTTTCTGCATGCAATGCAAAACATTTCACTTCCGCTAAAGATTTCCCAAGCACCATCATTTGCATGTACAAGCAATTTCATCCGCAGGAATTCGAGCAATTTCGAATTTCATGTCGCGGATGAAAAGCCGAGAGCAATATTTTAAACTTGGGAACTCACTCCTGTAAAAATATAAGGAACACGGAATATTATTTTCCAGAGTTACAAGAAGGTTACGTGACAAAAATTGAGAAAGGGATGCTTAGATGGTTTGGGCAGATAGAGAAAATAGATTTGAATTTAGAGTGCGAATGTGGATGAAAGGGTCGGTAGGAGAAGATCACAGAAAACATAATTTGACCAAATTTCTGAAGAATTTGAAAAAGGCCAGGTCAAGAGTACCCTTAGCCGATGGTCTTGCATAAGGAGAGTGGTGAGTGTAGAGGAAGCAAGGAAAGTATGCCGAGATCGTAGCAGAACGAAAGGAGACAGGCATGGCGATATGTATGTATTATTGTTATTATTCTTAATTTGGTTCAAAGAGGAACTTAATATGTATATGCCTATGGTACTTTGAAAGTCTATAGGTGGCTTTGTTTGCTTTTCATCAGGTGACACGCTTGTTTACCTTTCTATTTACTACTTAGCCGAAATCCATTTTTTATATCGAGTCAAGAATTACATTAAGATCTGCAAAAGTTCGTTAGAAAAGACAACGTTCAGGACGGTTGCTGATGGTATAATCAATGCGACCCACAGACATTCAAAATACCATAGCGCCCGGCATATGCTGAGCAAGAACCATTTTATGACACTTGTTTGATTAAAATAATTTTTTTTTGTGTTTTTTTTTTTGTATATTATAATATTATTAAGGTTTAAGCAAAAATTAATTATTTTAAAAAAAAGGTGTGTGTAAAAAAATAAAGTTATTCTCATTCTATTTTTTTAATTTTAATTGACGACCAATTGGCTCAGTGGCGAGCGACCTCATCCATTTATCTTTTTTTTAACAGCCCATATATATATATATATATATATATATATATATATATATATATATATATATATATATATATATATATATATATATATATATATATATATATATATATATATATATATATATATATATATATATATATATATATATATATATATATATATATATATATATATATATCCCACTGCTGAGCACAGGTCTCTCCATTTCTGGAGGCGGGGAGGCATTGGCGAGGTTACCAGACTGAGAATAAATATTTGTAATCCATACATATTTTTATTCCGATGCGGGGATCGAACCCGCGACCATTGACTCCGCGCCACTGAGCCAATTGGTCGTCTACCGCATGTCGTGAGACATATATGGGCTGTGAAAAAAAATTATATTATGTTCATTCTATTCTGAAATATAGTGAAATATACTTGTGTACCATAGTAGTGATACATTAATAAATGTATCACTAATGCAATAAAACTTTTTATAGTATTTCTTTATTAATTCGTTAATTAAAGTTTGAAATAAAAAAGAAATAAATTGTTTTCTATTAATACAAAATATTAGTTCAACTGACGTCTAGTATATAGACATGTCACCCGTCTGGCACATATATAAAAATGTAAATTGAAAAGTGTTAATAAAATATAATAAAAAATAAATATGAATATGATATAAATGTACAATTAAAATTCATTTTTATTTCAAACTTTAAATAACGAATTTAAATATAGACTATAAAAAGTTTCATTTCATTAGTGATACATTTATTAATGTATCACTACAGTAACAATATAAAATAATGTTTATATCAACGTCTTATGCATAAGAAAAATGTTGTCGAAGTAATAAAAAGTACAAATTGAAGGAATACAAATACATACATACATACATCGCATAAACCTATTTCTATAACATAGTATATTTGAACCAGCACACTTCCAATTTACCTGTCGATACTCTTCACAGCCATCTATAAAAATATCAATTTCCATTATTGTACTCACTCGCTATCTGTCACGTAGATAAGTATCCTTGGAAAAATATGACGCCTAAAAATAAAAAGACAGCGTGTTAAAAGAATATAGCTTTATTTAACTGTCTGCAATATAGATGATTCTACGACTCGGTGATTTTCTTTGGACTTTATTTTAAGTTTAGATTATGTTATATCATATATATGATATGCTGTAGATTTTGTATTAAATAAATAAATAAATACATAATATTGTTTGTAAATGCAGTGCTTTAAATTGGTTATTGTCTCTGACTTTGATACTTTGGTATCTGATATATAAAATTTATTTTCACTATCAATAATCTATAGTATTATATATTTTTTAATGGGATAGTAGGGCAAACGAGCAAGCCTGTCGCCTGATAGAAAGCAATCAACGCCGCCCATGGGCAACCGCGACACGAAATTATGTCTGTGTGTATTATTATGTATTGTATACATTTAAATTTATATAATCAGTTTCTATAGTTTGTTTTATTATAAGCTGAAACACCTCCAAAATAGTTTTACTGGGAGGGATGCCCAATGGCATTAAGGTATCATAGGGGGTCCCACACTACGTTTATCACGTAGTGGTGTTACAATCGATTTACTTAACTTAATTGATTAAATCTTATATTTAATCTACTATGAGGCTGTTGTGGGTATATACTCTTATCCTAAGATGACCAACATACTAGTCGAAATATCTAAGTATAATGCCCAGTCTTAACTCTACATAGAAATTATTATTCCGAATTTATTCACCCATTAAACTAAAGTCGTATAATGCGCACAATAACTGGGTCACTGATATGAATATACCAATTTTCCACACCCTTATTTCAAGATATAACAGACATTTTACGAGACGAGGGTAGGAGCTGAAATAAATTGTAGGTAAAAGCTACAATAATTCATAATAAAAAACTACAACGAGCGTTTACTACAATCAGATGTATGAAGTTTCGTCTGGGGACGTTTTCTCTTTGTTTTCTTCAAATCATACAACTGTAATAGCGAGGGACCTCAGCGTGGAGATCATCCGCCAGTTTGTGGTCCGGTTGGCTCGAAACATGTGTGACCGAGCCGACAATGGATCACACTCGCATCTACAAAAATTTTCTCCCCTTCACGCTTGTCCACCTGAGGGATGCACGCTCCGATGCGAAATCCTCCTATCGCTGCCTAGCTCCTACGATGGAAAAGAGCCAGTGACAGATCCAAAGTAGGAATATGTTCAGCCACATCTCGACGAAGCGAAATCGTTGAAGGATGCCCAAAAACCGCTGGGAACAGCGGCATTTAGAACCGGGGAGGCGGTCGCCCCTTTTGAGTTGCTGCGCGAACATTGGGTTTCATCTCCCAGGCTCGATTCCACACCCTTATGGGTGTGAATGTTCCCATATGTATGTATGTTCAAATCGTACAACTCAAATAATAAAGAATTTTACAAAAGGAAGAAGTAGAGAAGTTTATATATACTCCCCTACTTCTTCCTTTTGTTAAATTCTTTTTCATAGATCTCAAAGGCGCATACGAAAGATTGCTGGCATATTATTTTTTTTTATTTGGCAAAGACCACAGAGCTCTATCCGCTACCATTTCATGGCAGCGGAAACGGCTCTCCATTGGTCGCTTCTCGCTCTCGTGAGAATCAGGACGTGACGGGTAGCGGACCACATCGCCGTCATTTTTCAATAAATTAGGTATATTAAATTCGTGTTAGTGAATCCCACGAGCCGCAAGGGAGGACAGAGGTCAGCCCCAGTAGAGCCCTGCATGCTGAGGTAAGGCACCATAGTACCCGGGGGAGACCGATCCCGGCACAGTCGGCACACTTGCGACTAAGCTCGCCCTTAGCCATGCATCCTTTGGCACGGCAGATCGTGGATTGGCGGAGAGAAAGGGAAAGGATAGAGAAGAAAGAAAAGAGTAGGAACGGAAACGTGGATTGGGGGGGTTACCAGACTCGGAATAAATATTTATAAATCCATATATATATATATATATATTTATTCCCATGCGGGAATCGAACCCGCAACCATTGACTCCGTGGGCGGAAAGCCCCGCCACTGAGCCAATCGGTCGTCCGGTAGTAAATACCCATGTACAAATAATTTTTCACCCCATATATACACATAATGTTCCATTGTTGGGCACAAAGCCTCTGGATTTATATGTTAACGAATACGTTTGTCCAAGGCGGATTGGCAAACCATCCAGACTCGGAATAAATACCGGTAGGTTAGACATACATTTGTTCCGATGTGGGAATTGAACCTGGGATCATTGGCTCTGAAATATTTTACTATTTTCAAGTTTTATTATTTTCACGAAAACCTGACGGTAAGTATAAAAAATCGGAGGCAATCATGAGGACTGCCGACAGAAGTGAAAACTTAAAAATGTATTTTAAAATTTTAACCTAATTGTAATATTAAATGCTACTATTACTACAGCATGTTGCTGACGCGACTCACAACACTTTATCCATCCATGAAGCGTCCAACGTTTCCCATACAATCGGGTATATACAATGTGTTGGCGTGATGCGTATACATAGGCAGCTGCGCGCGCATTAACTGTGTTTAAAGTATGTATACTCAGCTATAGATATACCTTAAGCATTAGAATGTTGCTGACGCGAACCCGTAGATTTTTTCACTACCCAGAGTCGTGTAACGTGGCTATGGAAGTTTTCACTTCAATAAATAAATTATAAGAACTTTTCAGAAGGAAAATCATAAAAGCAAACTTCGGGTGCCTTTTTTTAAAAATAAATATGTAACAAATAACTAAACTTACAGAAGTATCCTAACAGAATATCAACGTTAATTTGTAGCAGTTGTAACAATCGTAGCAGTCGTAGAAGTTGTAGCACGATACCCCCTTCTTATAAGATGAGTGCGGGTATCCAAACACCCATTCATGATGTTACAATACTCTACTTTTCTTAACTTTTCCTACCATTGTCTCCGAAATCTTATAAGGTTTAAGTAAATGCTTATTGCAGTTAAAATGGACATTTCCATTATCATGAAGATTTTCTTTGGATAAACGCCAGCCACTAGAGGACGTTTGCTTTGGCAATATAAAATATTAAGCGACAATATAATGAGCAGACCTAGAGACTCTAGACCACTTTATGCTACTTCAAACAGAAAATTGCGAAATCGTTCAAATATGAAATTACTTCAATATACATTATATACTGGAATTGTTGATGTGAAGTTGATGGTGTGAAGCTTCTTTATCAGACTCGTTAGCCATGGTAGGTATACGAGCAGATCAAACACATATCAAAAACATAGATAACAATATTTTTATAAGAAATAGGACGTAGGTGACAAGAACAACAACACAACCTCTTTACAGAACCAGCTGCCTTCGGCGGTATTTGCGTAACGATACATCATTGAAAACTTCCAAAAACAAGTTCAAAGGTCGGCAACACATCTGTGATGACTCTAGTGTTGCGGATGTCTATGGGCGGCGTTTTATGCTTTCCATAAGGTGATAAGCGCTGGTTTTCCACCCAATCCCATGAAAAAAAAGGTCGCAGATCTGTTTCGACTGACGTGAGGCTTCCACACACTGCTGCATTTTGCTGGAAGCGGGAACCTTGGGGCTGATTCCCTAATGGAAGAGCTTAGGGTCAGGGGGCAACGGTTTCCCCGGTTTTTGTTGCCGTAAACGGCAGGCGTCCTGATAACCTTCACGTTCTATTCACCTTCACACACCTTCACTTCACGATCTAGTTGTACCTCTTCCTGGATGGGGAATATTCCGGACAATGGAGGAGGACTACCCATTCTAATATCGATAGAAGATGCTGAAACATGAGATATTCCTCCGCAGTTAAACGATCTCACCAAACGACTAAATTCTACAGCATTGCGGCGGGAAGTCTTATTTCTCAGCATTTTCTTAAATAAAATGGCTCCTTAAAAATCTATCAAAACACCAAATATTCAAATATTTCTTTGTGTAATTTACGAAACCAAACTTCATTTGTTATGCATGGAGTTTCTGCTTATTTTTCGATGTAGACAATCAGAAAATATTAATTCAATAATAGACTCAAAAACAATATTTTTATTTATATTTACTAATCAAAATTAATAGTACTTTTATCAATAAAAAGAGACGATCAAGACGACTCAGTGGCAGGACGCTCCGCCCGCGGAGTCAATCAATGGTCGCGAGTTCGATCCTCGCATCTGAAAAAGTATATGTATGGATTACAAATATGTATTTCGAGTCCGGTAACTCCGCCAATCCACATTGGACAAACGTGGTGGGTTAACGTCCGTTTTTCCAGAAATAGAGAGGCCCGTGCTCATCAGTGGGACATATATGGGCTGTTTAAAAAAAAGAGATATGTGATCCCCATACTCAGTCGTATCTGGGCTATAAAAATTGTATGTCGACTACTATGTCTAACTATGTCGAGTGTTAATGTCGAGATGTTATGTTACACTGTATATTGAAACTAACGTTTTCACTGAAGCTCTAAAAATATTTGCACAATAACTTGGACGGTTGGACTCCAATATGGCTTAACCAACGTTCGCTCCGTATTCGAAGTATGCCTCAGACGTTTTACGAGGCTGAACGCCTTAACCAATAACGTGGAAACCTAAAGGGAAAGCGATATAAATTTCAGGCAAATTATTTATTAAGCGTTTAGCTTATGTCGAGGCGAAACGCATTGTGATTAAGTGTTGCCTCGTGTCGAGGTGAAACGCATTATGATTATAGTGATGTCTCGTGTTGAGGCGAAACGCGTGCTAATTATAGTGATGATTAGTTTCGAGGCGAAACGCGTGCTAATTATAGTGATGTTAAGTTACGACACGAAACGCGTTGTGAATATAGTGATGCCTCGTGTCGAGACGAAACGCGTTGTGATTATAGTGATGCCTAGAGTCGAGGCGAAATGTGTGCTTATTATAGTGATGATTAGTTTCGAGGCGAAACGCGTTGTGAATATAGTGACGCCTCGTGTCGAGACGAAACGCGTTGTGAATATAGTGACGCCTCGTGTCGAGACGAAACGCGTTGTGATTATAATGATGCCTCGTGTCGAGACGAAACGCGTTGTGAATATAGTGATTTCTCATGTTGAGGCGAAACGCGTTGTGATTATAATGATGCCTCGAGTCGAGGCGAAAATATAGCGGTAAAAAATTTAATACTACTAGAATTCTTATATGGACAGTCAAAAGTTTTACTTAGCTAAGATCCGCGACAAGCTTATCGCGGATCTTAGCTAAGTAAAACTTTTGACTGTCCATATAGTGATGGATTTCCGCAAAGTAACGCCTGACTCCATTAATAAACTAGAATTCTTTTTAACCATTCTAATTATTGTAGTGCTTTTAATGAAAATATAGTACATATTAAATTTATCGAATCCACGACCTAGAATATAGTAAGCTCAATTCTTACCAAATTAAATATTTCTGCGTTTAATATATATAATATAAAATATGTACATATGACAAAATTAATATATAATACCTAGAATTCTCATTAACCATTCCAACTAAGCTAATAATGCTTGTACTGGGATATCTTTCACATCAATAGTTGAGTGGAGAATACCATATTATAATATATAATCATATATAATAATAATATATAATCAGGCTTATGAGCTCATATCGTACGCCTGATTCTTACTGTCGGAGCTATTGCTGAAAAGATATAAAGATTATAAAAAAAAAACACAATAAAAGAGCTGAAAGTGTGGAAAAACTCCAAACAGAAGTGAATGCTTTCAAGACTTCCAACGTAATTGTGAAAGATATCACGCCAGACACTATAGCGCCAGCTGTTTGCCAACCCGCAAACGATTTCACGCTTCGTCTGCTATGTGAAGCATCAATACAATGTTGAATACTCCACAAGTATAGGATTTGTATAGCTTTTCTTTTCTATTAGAAATGATCAAAAAAAGTTATATAAAAAAAATTATAGTGGTAGAGCCACGCTGCAGACGAATACTTTGTCAAGAATGGCATATTATTTGTCTGTAGCATGAATGGGCCGGCTCGCCCGGGGAAGTACCACACTCCCGCAGAAAACCGGCGTCTAAGTGGTAGCTTGTCTACCGCGCTTCGTACGGTGAGCGGTCTGAGTTCCGGAGGCCCAACACCCTCCCCTTCCCACTCCTACTCACACTCCCATAATCCCTCCCATTCACTTTCCTTTAAGGTTGGCAACGCTTCCGCACTGCCTATGGCATTGCGGATGTCTATGGGCGGCGTTAGTTGCTTTCCATCAGGTGACACGCCTGCTCGTTTGCCTTCCTATGCCTTAAAAAAAATATTAAAGTCACTTTATTATCATGCTAAATATTTTATATAAGACAATTTTTTTGTCTTTTTAGTTTATATATAGATAAAACAAAAATTTATTAATAAAATTTAATTTATATTTGAAAAACTGTATTAACATCAAGTGTCGTCCGCTACCGGATGTAACATTCAAACTTTCAAACCAGAACTCAATTTTTTTATGGGATAGGAGGGCAAACGAGCAAGCGTGTCGCCTGATGGAAAGCAATCAACGCCGCTCATGGACAACCGCGACACCGCAGGAGTCGCGGAAGCGTTGCCGGCCTTTTAGGTATATATATATATATATATATATATATATATATATATATATATATAATATATATATATATATATATATATATATATATATATATATATATATATATATATATATATATATATATATATATATATATATATATATATATATATATATATATATATATATATATATATATATATATATATATATATATATATATATATATATAGGCTTGTTTTTGGAAGGTTCCAATGTCGTAACAGTTCAGAAAGACCGCTGAGGGTAGTTGATTCCACAAACTGGTGGTGCGTGGAAAGAAGTTACGAGAGAAACGCACCGTAGTATAATTGCTCACCGGACGAAGCCCGGTAGTTAAGCTACCACTCAGACGCCGGTTTTCTGCGGTATTTCAAATATACACACTATTAATTTTGTAATATACAACCATACAAATAAAAATTTTGAGACAAAATCACGAACCAAAGTTTTCTAGGCAAAATGGCGTACAATGAAAAAACAGAGAAAATATTTTCAGCCGACGCGGCATCCTTTCTCGCTTAGTCGCTCATAAATAAAAAGGTAGTAAACAAAAAACCCTAAGGGCGCTGTTAACCCCATTCAAATTTATAGTACTCTTTAACAAGGGTTAAATATTTCCTAAGGAAAGTATTAAAATGAAAACACTGAACACACACAAATATGTCATCTTTTTGCTTACTGTATTGAATTTAATATAGCAAACGTTGGGCATGAGGGCGTGGACTCTCCATGATGTTGATCTCCATGTGGATCTGGAGAAATGGACGTTAACCCATCACGTTTCAGAAGGAAAAAAAAATCGGAGGCAGCCATGAGGACTGCCGACAGAAGCGAAAACTTAAAATTGTATTTTAAAATTTCAAACTAATTGTAATATTAAATGCTGCTATTACTAATAAAGAGCCGTTTCGCTATGATAAATGTGAGAGGGAAGGATGGATGAAAAAATGGATGAGCGTGGAGGAAAAAGGAAGTTGCGCCGATATCGTGGTGGATTTGTGGTCTCTGCCTACCCCTACGGGAAACAGGTGTGACGATATGTGTGTGTATGTATGTATATATATATATATATATATATATATATATATAGTTGCTTATGTCAAATACTGAATACAATAAACATGAATAAAATTGTATTATTAAAAATGCCTTAAAATAAATTATGCTCTCAGAAAACTCTCCAGTCCATTTTATCTTAAAACCACGCCAAGTATACTCGAGGTCAACAATGTCTTGGCCTAGCGTTGACGTTTTTCTTTCTGCTCTTTTGTATAGGAAAAACAGCCGACGAAAGCCGTCCGCTCACGTTGCGAGGTTTAGATTTTATAAAAGCAAAGATTCGTGTATTATCCACTGGCAGAATAATATTGCTCGAATAATCACCGAAAGGTGGAAAATAGCACGAATGTTAAAAAAAAATTCATTTGGGATCAAAAAAAATACTAGTAGAAGTAAAATAGTCTTAGTGTCACAGCTCTAATACCAATAGAAAATTTTGTACAGCGTTGAAACTGACTGTTTTTAAGTGATTATATACAATTTTTTCAGCATCTTAAAAGTCAAGAGTACCCTCAACGGGCGGGCTTGCATGAGGAGAATAATGAGTGTGGAGGAAGCAAGGAAAGTATGCCGAGATCGTAGCGGATGGAGATCTGTGGTCTCTGCCTACCCCTACGGGTGACAGGCGTGACGATATGTATGTATGTAATCTTAAAAGTTTTTTTGACTCTGGTTCATTTTGCAGCTTACTACTTTTTCACATTTTTGCATTGATATATGCAATACAAGACAACCATTCTGAATGAAGAAGTCTTCAACCTTTGCGTCCTGCCCGTACTCTTTTACGGTGCCAAAACGCGGACACTGATGGTCCGTCTCATTCACAAGCTCAGTCACTCAGGGGGCTATACTCGGAGTTTCTGTAGTGGATAGAATTCGAAATGAAGAAATTCGCCGGAGAACCAGAGTCACCGACATAGCTCTTCAAGTTATCAGACTGAAGTAGAATGGGCTGGACACGTTTGTTTGAGAACCAACAATCGCTGGAGAGGCGACTGCGACTCGGCAAACGTAGTGCGGGACGCCCCCCTGCTAGATGGAGCGACAATATGCGCCAGGCGGCTCATATCGTCGAAGATCGGGCTAGTTGGCGCGGCTGAGTGAGGCCTATGTCCAGCAGTGGACTGCCGCGGGCTGATATTGATACGCAATACAAAATATCTTTTGATAAATTAGACCATTTGTTTATCAAACATTTTGCTTTGAACTACTTAAGTAGAAACTCTTTTAAGGAAACAGTCTTCAAGCTAGTCAAGCAAAGAAACTACACTTATACCGTCGTCAAAATAGCGCACTCTCATTTCCCTCTCGCTTATTACAACGTGTTTGTTCAGTGCGCGAGTACGTCGATGGAACAGCTCCGCGACACCCCTGGGAAATGAACTAGTCTCAGCGCGAACTGTTTCAAGTTATTTTACTGCGATGAAATGTACACGTGAAGACTTGTTTGAAGGTAAATGGACCGGCATAAAGTAGGGTTGTCGACTGTCTGGATTTCGACAGATTATTATTAGTTTGAAGGATGTGCTATTCTATTTCATCTTAGACTACAGCTAACGAATTAAAAACGACAGCCCTGTTCGTGTTTTTTTTTTGAAAATTCAATTAGAAAAAAAATAATTAAAGAAATTGTATTATTTTTATAAAAAAAAAAGAATATTTATATATGTATTTAATTATATAATGTTTTTACTTATTCTGATCATATATAAATATATATATATATATATACACCTATATATAAATATATATATATATATATATATATATATATATATATATATATATATATATATATATATATATATATATATATATATATATATACCACTGACTTACTGACTGATTTATTGATATCAAATTGGCGAAACGGTTACAGGACTTGAGGCAGAGAAATGACATCCAAACCTTGAAAATCTGGTAAAAAGTTGCTCGACGATCCACCCGAACCCTAACAACTACCGGGGTCGACCTCGAACAAAAAATGGTGAGAAATACAAGACGGCCACCATACAAACCTGACCTCGTCATTTATGGGCCAATTTCGCTGAAATTTGGCAGAAGCCCGAAACGATCGCGTCGCTTTGAGGGACCGCCCCGAAAACAGACACAAAAATATATACGTGTTTTTATGTGTGCACGGGTGTGTTTGTTTATAATAGGCTTTCATCGAATCCGATGTTATTTCACATCCCCGGTACATCAACTGTAAAAACACTGATGCAGCATAATTTACCACCTAATGGCCGCGTGAAACTGACAGCTACCGGCTGATGAACTACAGTTCCCTCGTAAATACATCACAACAACTATACTGAGTTGTTGTTGTTGATATTGACCAGGGCACGGGATTAATGTGGCATGCTGATTCTACTGTCATGTACCCATATCTGTGAATGGACTTATTAGTGAAATTTTGACGCCCACATGTCCAAGTTAGGTTTAGGTAAGTGGGTTAAATTCAAATTTTAACAAGCAGCCATTTGCATGACTAGGATCGTGAGAAGATTCCTTTCTTTGGATGCCTTAATCATTCGCTAGCTTGGTTTGTCCCACCACAAAGAATTAATAACCCTAGTAATTATATTATTTTTATAGTTTAATTAACGATGAAGAATTTTAATATAGCTTATTTGTTAAAAAATTACGGTGATGAGGTTCGCCACCCGTCACGTCCTGATTACCACAAGGGCGAGAATCGACTAACAGAGGGCCGTTTCGCTACGATAAATCCGAGAAGAAGAATGGATGAAAAATTGGATGAGTGTGGAAGAAGCAAAGAAGGTGTGCCGGGATCGTAGCGGATGGAGATCTCTGGCTACCTCTGTTCGGGCTATCTCTGGTCTTTGCCTACCCCTACGGGAAACAGGTGTGACGATATGTATGTGTGTAGTATTATTCAGAGAAAATAGTGTAAATATAGGGGATGCATAATAAAACATGTAAAAAGAAATTATAGAAATGGTAATTAAGTTATGATGCTTGTATTGATGCTATGCTATTTCTAGTGGTAGAGCCACGCTGCAGATGAATACTTTGTCAAGAATGGCATATTATTTGTCTGTAGCATGAATGGACCGGGTCGCCCGGGGAAGTACCACACTCTCGCAGAAAAAGCTTCGTACGGTGAGCGGTCTGAGTTCCGGAGGCACAATACCCTCCCCTTTCCTACTCCAACTTCCCCTCTTTCCCATAATTTTACTTTCCTTTAATGTCGGCAATGCTTCCGCGCTGCCTATGGCGTTGCGGATGTCTATGGGCGGCGTTGGTTGCTTTCCATCATGTGACACGCCTGCTCGTTTACCTTCCTATGCCAATAAAAAAAAGATGCCCCATGTCCAACAAAAAAATCGTATGAAACGAAACAAATTATTTTAAATAGCGTAAATACTTTTGTAATTTTCAATCCAGTTCCATTCTACAATTTCGTTCCGAAATACGCGCCATTATTGGATACTGATTAAAGAAGGGAAATGTAAATGTGGTTCCGCTGGGAATTTGTAACGATACGTGTTTCTCTGATTAAGGTCGGACGCGCTTAAGGGACCTTCAAGTACTACGTCAGCGTACTTTCATTTGAATTGTCCGCTAATTCACGAAAAATGTAAATTAGTTGATTTAATTTAAACAGTTTAAAAGTGAAATTAGACGGAGAATAGTTAGCCTCACTAGGCTGGCCCATGCAAAATTGTGCTGCACCTTACAGTTAAATATAGATAATGGATGGGGAAAGTAAGAGGAAGAAGATAGAAGGTGATCTTCTGTCTATTAATGCTTAAAAAACGAAGCGTACCGGCAAAACGTCACAAGTTAAGAATGATACCCGCTCAATTCAATTCATCATAAAGAAATATTTCATCCCCACCATCTGGATGAATGGTGATCCAGTATGGTGCGTTTTCTCCGAAACTTCTTTCGACGCGCCACTACCCTATGGAACCAGCTACCTCAAATGGTGTTTTCAAACCGATACGACATTGGGCCTTCAAAAAAAAACCAACACTTTAGTCAAAGGCTGACAACGGTTCTGCAATACCTATGGTACTGATGAATGAATGTCGACCCCTCCCGCGTTAATTGCTTTCCATCGTGTAGCACCCCTGCTTGTCCCAAAAAATGTTTCTATCACAAAAATAAAATAAAAATCGTTTTTCTGTTTACATCCCTTTTGAAAAGATTCGGAACGTTCATGCTACAGACATACATTACACGACTAAACATTACACGAAAAAATCTATGGGATCGCGTCAGCAACATGCTATTAGTTAAACTATATATTAATAAAATAATAAAATTATTTATATCTTATTTATTTATTACAAATATTACATATTAATATTATTATTAATTTATTGAGTTATAAATTTTTTATTAATTATATAATTTATATAACATTAAAATTAGTTTGAAATGTTGAAATACAGTTTTAAGTATTCACTTCTGTTGCCAGTTCTCATGACTGCCTCCGATTTTTTTCTTATCTTACTTTCACCGTATTTATGTATATATTAAGTATATATTAAGATTATACTCCACATTCTTTTCATAAAAAAAAATTATGCTTCGCTTCCAAACCACTAAAAACCCATTTACGTAATATATAAAAACCCCTTTATATAAAATGTGTTATTTTTCAAAGTCGAGCTCCAACACGTTACGATATTTTACTAACTTCATTTTGAATTTTTTCGCCATGTTCACAGGGCTCGTGGGCTTTCATAACATTTACGTTGATCCAGTAATATATACAACGCGTAAAGCAAATGGTGGTCGATTTAACTTCAAATTTAACCGAGCAGTAACATTTTGTTTGCGATAGTAACTCACCGTTCGCCACTAGTTATCATTAGTTTGTTTGATGCTTTAAACTTTTATGTTTTCTTTGCTTTTCGTCTTGTTAGCTGACGTTTATTGACTGTGAAGGGACAGTGTATGTTTTAAACTTTATAATTACGTTTATATTATTTGGACAGTAAGAAATTTTACTTAGCTAAGATTTTTTTTGGCATAGGAAGGCAAACGAGCAGGCGTGTTACCTGATGGAAAGCAACCAACGCCGCCCGTAGACATCTACAACGTCATAGGCAGTGCGGAAGCGTTGCCAACCTTAAAGGAAAGTGAATTTATGGGAGTGGGAGTGGAAGAGGAAGTGGGAGTGGGAAGGGGAGGGTGTTGGGCCTCCGGAACTCAGACCGCTCACCGTACGAAGTGCGGTAGACAAGCTACCACTCAAACGCCGGGTTTCTGCGGGATTGTGGTAAATCGATTACTATGGGGACAGTCAGAATTTTTACTTAGCTAAGATCCGCGACAAGCAAACAAAAACAGACAATTGTTAAGTTTTCCGTAGAATCTACTATTTCTGATGATGCCTCGTGTTGAGGCGAAACAAGTGTCGTGTGCATGGTAGAAGAGTATTGGTGTATGTTTGGTGTCGTTGATAATGTTTGGGAAGTGGAGAGTTACTGAGGGCCATCGTTTTCAATAAGATTTAGTTTAAATTCCCCATAAAACTACTTCTTTGACTAAAAATAATCATTATTATTTTTCTATTTTTCTTTGCTTGTCGCGAATGTTAGCCCAGTAAAAATTCTGACTGTCCACATAGTAATGGATTTTTGTAAAGTAACGCCTGACTCCATTAATCAAATTCCATAAAATTATTCAAAGCACTCGAAATGTATGTACATCCGCTGCTAAGCAGAGTCAAATCGGATATCAAAACACAATCTCATGTCTTGAATATTAAGCAAGGATTTGTGTGTGTCCCATCAATATCAAATGATTTGTTTGCGCTCTCAGAGCTGATGCGAATTATTCCATAGCTTCTAGAGAAATAAGTATTATCTCTTATATATATATATATATATATATATATATATATATATATATATATATATATATATATATATATATATATATATATATATATATATATATATATATATATATATATATATATATTGTTGGCTTTGATACAGTGAAGGTTCATGAATAAAAAATATAAGCAAAAACTAGAAGAACAGCTGGAAAAAACGAGAAATTCAAAATTTGCAGTTGCGTACCTATTCGCTGTTACATACATATATACACATACATACAATAAAATTAAAACAATTAACTCATGTTATAAATTCACCGCACTTGACTTTTCGGTTGTCTTCCGTAGAGTCTGCTATACCTGAAGATGCCTCGTGTTGGGGCGAAACACGTGTCGTGTACAAGATGGAAAAGTGATAGTGTGTGTTTGGCGTTGTGTATAGTGGTTGGTAGGTGGAGAGTTGATGGCTGATTTTCGGTATGTTTTTGGTTTAAGTTCTAAATAAATCCACTAAACTATATATATATATATATATATATATATATATATATATATATATATATATATATATATATATATATATATATATATATATATATATATATATATATATATATATATATATATATATATATATATATATATATATATATATATATATATATATATATATATATATATATATATCTTCTATCTATTCTATCTATCTATTCTATCTATATTATATAAAACTGCATTACCACTCACTGATTGACATGTTATTTCGGAAACTGTAGGAGATGGAGTGTGAGTTTGTTCCGGAGAAATGTTCGGATACCGCTCGAGGCACACGAATTGTATTCAAACCTCGAAGATCTCGACCTGGTAAAAAGTCGTTCGACGGCCCGCGCAAACCGTAACACCTACCCGGGTCGTTCTCGAACAAAAAATGGTGAAAAGTACAAGTACTTACGTAGGGGGGAGAAAAAAATGCGATTCGGCCGAAAACAAGATGGCCGCCATACAAGCCGAAAATCGCCGTTTATGAATCTATATCGCTCAAAGTCGGCATCGGGGGGTCTATGGGACTGACAAATATTTCTGCACACTCGGAATTCGCCTCCGAGCCTTCCTTCTCGATTTCCATACAACGCATTTTTCGACGGCACGCGAAAACGAAACGCGATAGCGGGGTGGTGCTCGAACAAACATCGTTCGGGAACTCGAGGCCCTACCACCGGGTGCAAAATTTTCGGCCTAACTCGAAAAAAAATTTTTTTCGGCCAAAAATTTCAAAGCTTAGTTTGGGTCCGGTGACACCAGGTACGGTAAATGTTTCCACGGTTTTATATGTAATGGACAAGTGGAATTTGAGAAAAAATGCCAAAGCCGAGAAACCTCATCGTCTTCGAAAATCTTCTCACGGCACGCCCGACTGAAAAGAGATAGTAGGGTGGTCCTCGAACAAAATATGTTAGGGGGAAGTAGCAATTGGGTAAGCCGGTGAGAAAAATCCGATTTGGCCGAAAACAAGATGGCCGCCATAGAAGCCGAAAATCGCCATTTATGAATCTATATCGCTCAAAGTTGGCATCGGGGAGTCTATGGGTCTGGTGAGTATTTCTGCATATTCCGAATTCGGCTCCGAGCCTCCCTTCTCCATTTCCATACAACGCATTTTTCGACGGCACGCGAAAACGAAACGCGATAGCGTGGTGGTGCTCGAACAAACATTGTTCGGGATCTTGAGGCCCTACCACAGAGTGTAAAATTTTCGGCCTATCTCCGAAAAAAAAAATTTTTGGCCAAAATTTTTCGAAATTTCAAAGCTTAGTTTGGGTCCGGTGGCACCAGGTACGGTAAACGTTTCAATGGTTTCGTATGAAGTGGATCAGCGAAATTTCAGGAAAAATGCGGAGGCCGAGAAATCTCATCGTCTTCGAGAAACTTTTCATGGCACGCCCAACCGAAAAGAGATAGCAGAGTGGTCCTCGAACAAAATATGTTAGGGAGATGTAGCAATTGGGTAAGCCGGTGAGAAAAATCCGATTCGGCCGAAAACAAGATGGCCGCCATACAAGCCGAAAATCGCCATTTATGAACCTATATCGCTCAAAGTTGGCATCGGGGAGTCTATGGGTCTGGCGAGTATTTCTGCATATTCTGAATTCGGCTCCGAGCCTCCCTTCTCGATTTCCATACAACGCATTTTTCGACGGCACGCGAAAACGAAACGCGATAGCGTAGTGATGCTCGAACAAACATTGTTCGGGACCTTAAGGCCCTACCACAGAGTGTAAAATTTTCGGCCTACCTCCGAAAAAAAAATTTTTTGGCCAAAATTTTTCGAAATTTCAAAGCTTAGTTTGGGTCCGGTGGCACCAGGTACGGTAAACGTTTCAATGGTTTCGTATGAAGTGGATCAGCGAAATTTCAGGAAAAATGCGGAGGCCGAGAAATCTCATCGTCTTCGAGAAACTTTTCATGGCACGCCCAACCGAAAAGAGATAGCAGAGTGGTCCTCGAACAAAATATGTTAGGGAGATGTAGCAATTGGGTAAGCCGGTGAGAAAAATCCGATTCGGCCGAAAACAAGATGGCCGCCATACAAGCCGAAAATCGCCATTTATGAACCTATATCGCTCAAAGTTGGCATCGGGGAGTCTATGGGTCTGGCGAGTATTTCTGCATATTCCGAATTCGGCTCCGAGCCTCCCTTCTCGATTTCCATACAACGCATTTTTCGACGGCACGCGAAAACGAAACGCGATAGCGTGGTGGTGCTCGAACAAACATTGTTCATAAACTCAAGGCCCTACCACAGAGTCTAAAATTTTCGGCCTATCTTCGAAAAAAAAACTTTTAAGGTCGAAATATTCCGAAACTTTAAAGCTTATTCTGGGTCCGGTGACCGGATGTATGGCAGTTGTTTTTACGATTTTGTATGTGGCAAATAAGTAAAATTACGAGAAAAATGCACAAACTGAGAAAACTCATCATCTTGGAGAAACTTTTCACGGCACGCCCGACAC
This sequence comes from Baronia brevicornis, assembly GCA_031353405.1. Taxonomy (NCBI): domain Eukaryota; kingdom Metazoa; phylum Arthropoda; class Insecta; order Lepidoptera; family Papilionidae; genus Baronia; species Baronia brevicornis. The sequence goes on from JASFAT010003679.1 coordinate 1,364,424, forward strand.
GTAAGAGATAGAAGTGTGGTTCTCTAACAAAATATGTTAGTTAGAAGTAGCGATTGGGTAAGCTGGAGAGAAAAATCCGATTTGGTCGAAAACAAGATGGCCGCCATACAATCCGAAAATCCGCATTTGTGAATCTATATCGCTGTAAGTTGGCAACGGGAAGTTTATGGGTTTAACAAACATTTCTGCATATTCAAAATTTGTGTCCGAGCCTTGATGTACTATTTTCATACAACACATTTGTCAACGGCACGCGAAATGGAAAAGAGATAATGGGGTACTGCTCCAACAAACATTGATTGAGGACTTAAGGCGCTACCATAAAGTGTAAAATTTTCGGCCTATCTCTGAAAAAACAATGTCTTGGCCGAAATATTCCGAAATTTTAAAGCTTAGTCTAGGTCCGGTGACAATATGTGTGGCAGTTATTTCAACGATTTTGTATGAGATAAATAAGTGAAATTGCGAGAAAACTGCGCGAACCGAGAAAACTCATCATCTTCGAGAAACTTTTCACGGCACACCCGACACGTAAGAGATAGCAGAGTGGTTCTCGAACAAACATTGTTGAGCATAAGTAGCAATTGGGTAAAGTGGTGAAAAAATTCCAAAATGGCGGAAAACAAGATGGGCGCCATACAAAGTGAATGTCGCCGTTAATGAAAAATCGGTATCGGGGGTTCATGGGTCAGGTTAATAATTGTACGTTTCTGATATTTGGCTCCGAGCCCTAATTCTCGATTTCCATACAACACATTTTTTAACGGCACTCGAAAACGAAACGCCAAAGCTGTATTTTGTTGGAACAAACATTATTTGGAAACTATAGGCGCTACCACTGGGTATAAAATTTTCAACCGACAATGTTATTACATTTTAAAGCTTAATTTCGGACCGGTGGAAGGAGGTACGTTAATTCTACCAACGGTTTTTTATGTGTCATATATCTTTTAGTGTGGGACAAATACAAAAAACGAGAAATTTTATCAGTTCGAAAAGACTTCGTACGGCACGCCCCAACTAGGGAATACCTTTCCATCCAAATTCCATGAAAATTTGTTGGTAACGAGGAACAATTGGGAAAGGTGAAGAAAAAACATTCAAACAGAATGGCCGCCATAAAATGTGATAATCTTTATCCCTTAAAGTCGGTAATCGGGAATTTATGGGCTAAGAAAATTATTTTGCGATCTTGCGAATCGTGATTCTTCTCTTCTATAAACAACACAACACAAACAAAATGTCAAGGTATGCGAAAACCAAAGCAGAAAAGTGGATACTGGTCAAAAAAATAATGGAAGAGTTTCCAAGGCGCTTCTTCAACTGAGAAAAAAATGTAGGACAAATACGGAAGTCGAAGAATTTCATCATTTTGAAGAGACTTTGAACAGTACGTCCAAACGGTAATAGATGGAAGGGTGGTTCCTTAGGAAAAGTTGTTGGATGAGAATAGCAATTGGAAAATCCACAATGGTGGAAAACAAGATGGCCGCCATTGTAAATTAGGTTTGGATAGGTTAAGTTTTGTTTTTCGTTTAAAATAAATTAATGATATAAAAAAGGCCAATGGGTTAGGTTAGGTTAAGTTTTGTTTTCGTTTAAAATAAATTAATGATATGAAAAAGGGCAATGGGTTAGGTTAGGTTAGGTTAGGTTTTGTTTTCGTTTAAAATAAATTAATGATATGAAAAAGGGCAATGGGTTAGGTTAGGTTAGGTTAGGTTTTGTTTTCGTTTAAAATAAATTAATGATATGAAAAAGGACAATGGGTTAGGTTAGGTTAGGTTAGGTTTTGTTTTCGTTTAAAATAAATTAATGATATGAAAAAGGACAATAGGTTAGGTTAGGTTAGGTTTTGTTTTCGTTTAAAATAAATTAATGATATGAAAAAGGACAATGGGTTAGGTAAGGTTAGGTTTTGTTTTCGTTTAAAATAAATTAATGATATGAAAAAGGACAATGGGTTAGGTTAGGTTAGGTTTTGTTTTCGTTTAAAATAAATTAATGATATGAAAAAGGACAATGGGTTAGGTTAGGTTAGGTTTTGTTTTCGTTTAAAATAAATTAATGATATGAAAAAGGACAATGGGTTAGGTTAGGTTAGGTTTTGTTTTCGTTTAAAATAAATTAATGATATGAAAAAGGACAATGGGTTAGGTTAGGTTAGGTTTTGTTTTCGTTTAAAATAAATTAATGATATGAAAAAGGACAATGGGTTAGGTTAGGTTAGGTTTTGTTTTCGTTTAAAATAAATTAATTATATGAAAAAGGAGGTTCGTTTCGACTTTGAACGACACGCCCAAACGGTGATGATAGATGGAGGGGTGGTTCTTTGGAAAAATTTATTGGTTACGAGTGGCAATTGGCAAAGATAAGAAAAGAGTCCTGTTTCCTCACTTCCATACATCATACATTTTCCTCTACGGCACACGAAAACGAAAGCATAAAGTGGAAATAGTTCAAACAAAAAGTGGTAAGGGTTGACAAGGCGCTTCCACGGTCGAGAAAAAAAATCTAAAAAATCTCCGCCCACAACCCCCCCTCTGTGGCGAAGCCCGAAACGCTCGCGTGGCTTTGAGGGGCCGCCGCAGGCGGCCCCCGAAAAGCTAGTCTATATTATATATATATATATATATATATATATATATATATATATATATTGTTGGCTTTGATACAGTGAAGGTTCATGAATAAAAAATATAAGCAAAAACTAGAAGAACAGCTGGAAAAAACGAGAAATTCAAAATTTGCAGTTGCGTACCTATTCGCTGTTACATACATATATACACATACATACAATAAAATTAAAACAGTTAACTCATGTTATAAATTCACCGCACTTGACTTTTCGGTTGTCTTCCGTAGAGTCTGCTATACCTGAAGATGCCTCGTGTTGGGGCGAAACACGTGTCGTATACAAGATGGAAAAGTGATAGTGTGTGTTTGGCGTTGTGTATAGTGGTTGGTAGGTGGAGAGTTGATGGCTGATTTTCGGTATGTTTTTGGTTTAAGTTCTAAATAAATCCACTAAACTATATATATATATATATATATATATATATATATATATATATATATATATATATATATATATATATATATATATATATATATATATATATATATATATATATATATATATATATATATATATATATATATATATATATATATATATATATATATATATATATATATATATATATATATATATATATATATATATATATATATATATATATATATATATATATATATATATATATATATATATATATATATATTGTTGGCTTTGATACAGTGAAGGTTCATGAATAAAAAATATAAGCAAAAACTAGAAGAACAGCTGGAAAAAACGAGAAATTCAAAATTTGCAGTTGCGTACCTATTCGCTGTTACATACATATATACACATACATACAATAAAATTAAAACAGTTAACTCATGTTATAAATTCACCGCACTTGACTTTTCGGTTGTCTTCCGTAGAGTCTGCTATACCTGAAGATGCCTCGTGTTGGGGCGAAACACGTGTCGTGTACAAGATGGAAAAGTGATAGTGTGTGTTTGGCGTTGTGTATAGTGGTTGGTAGGTGGAGAGTTGATGGCTGATTTTCGGTACGTTTTTGGTTTAAGTTCTAAATAAATCCACTAAACCCATCGGAAAAAACACACATTATTAATTTTCTGTTATTGTTTTGCTTGTCGCGGATCTTAGCTAGGTAAAACTTTTGACTGTCCATGTAATTCACCGCAACCAAAAGAACCTTTCTGAGTGCATACTTAAAATTAGAGTTTTGTATTTCTTTTGAAACATATTTAAAGTTTAAAAAAATAATTGTTTATCTTGTTATGATGGAAATCCTTAAACATTTACCATGCCAGCAGCCCTGCAAAATCGATACGTATCATTAAGGAGGAATCTATATACTGAATCCTACATCTAATTCTTTTCTTTCCACATGAGAAAGCATGATCACCCACCAGTTGCTGCTCCGCCAGTAATTAGACTGGTCCTGATTAGTACGACGTGCCTCTGGGCTTAGAATAATCGGCGAAAGAAACATCGCATGATTCCTTCTTTATTTATTGCTTTCTAGCTTCAAAATAGCTACATTAATGGCGTAATGGCTACATTTCTCTAAGGCCGGCAACGCTCCTACAATGCCTATGGCACTGTGGATGTCAATGGGCGGCGTTGATCGCTTTTCAGTAGCTGACCCGCCTTCTTGTTGGCCTTCCTATGCCATAAAAAGATGGCACTCCTTTAGAAATCGCAATTTAACTTCCGCCTAATTAATAAATACAACTTTCACTAATATTATACGAAACTAAGTGTTGGAACAACTTGCCACCACCTCTTTGTAACTTGCATACTATATTTATGTTTAAAAAAAAATACAAAAATTTAATTTTAATTATGCAATCAGGAGCTTGTTCTTTTGATTGCGAAGAATTTATTACATGATTTAGTTGTACATATTTTACATGATATGTGTGTGTGTATAAGCAAAAATTAATTATTGTAATATAAGGTGTCATAAATAAAGTTTTTCTATTTCTATGAATAATGGACACACCAATTGAAATGGAAATAATGTTTAATAGACTGTGATTTTATTTAACACCGCTTCTATTATTTTAGAGTGGCAAGGAACATCGGTTGGGATTCCCCAATCTGACGCAACTACGGGCGCTATTGCGCGACAAGCGACGGATCGAATACGAGCCGCCATTAAAGTGTCGGAAGATAAATGTAGTGGTGGTGAAAATCCGTGTAAATCCATTGATGATGTATATCACGAGTTCGTTGTCGTGTCTGTTCTCGTGAAAGTTAATAGTTTTTGATTTAAACAAAATATTAGTAACGAAGGTAATAATGCTAAGAACATTTGACTATTAAAATATGAAGACAAGAGAAAATATTATCGTAATAAAATCGAGTGACCTAAATAACGAACCATTGGTTGTACACAACACGCGAATAGCTGTTAGAAATGCATCGGCGAAAATTGGATTATTCACTTCGCGCAATTTTCATTCGACATCGCACTGTGGCGAATATTTACAACCCGTATTTGATGGAGAATATATTTTTTCCTCAAATCATTTAATTTTTAATGGCTGCCTTTCCAAAAATTCAAACCGTACTCATCTTTCCACGTTCTTAACATTTACACGCACTTCCACAATATGCGCTTCTCTCGAAAGTTCTTTCCATGCACCACCACTCTGTGGAACCAGCTACCTTCGGCGGTTTTTATGAAGCTATACGACATTGGCACCTTCAAAAAACACACCTAAAAGGCCGGCAACGCTTCTGTGACACCTGCGGTGTCGCAGTTGTCCATGGGTGGCGTTAATTGCTTTCCATCAGCCAACACGCTTGCTCGTTTGCCCTCCTATGCCATCAAAACAAAAATATATTACTATTGATTATTGATAATGAAAATAAATGTTATATATCAGGTACCAAAGTATCAAAGTCACAGACAATAACCAATTTAAAGCACTGCATTTACAAACAATATTATGTATTTATTTATTTATTTAATAAAAAATCCACAGCATATCACATGATAAACATATAATATATAATTTTTAAAATCTACTGGAATCAATAACGAATTGACATTATAACTATGATAACTTATATTAAAAATACAAGTAAATTTGTTGGTCATGACTAATCATAACCTTTTGTAGAATATACATGTAAAGATATTTAATAATAAAAATAATCCTTTATTTACATATTTCTCTCTTAATAACAATATTATTAATAAAAAAAATCTATAAAAATAATATTATTACTAAGGGTTATTAATCCTTCGGGGCGGGATAAACCAAGCACACGAAGGATTATGCATCCAAGGAAAGGAACCCTCTCACGATCTAGACCGTGCACAATATGGTTGCTTTTTGAATTTAAACCACTTACCTAAACCTAACTTGGACAGATGGGCGTCCAAATTTTTACCGATAAATCCATTCACAGAGATCACTATGGGTACAATGACAGTTGAATCGACGTGCCACATGGCGAAAATCTCATGCGCGAGGTCGATATATTTTATTTGTTTATCTTTTTCCGCTTTGTTGAAATTCTCGTCACGCGGAACATTAATATCAACTATCATTGCCTCGCGGGTATATCGATCCACTATCACAATATCAGGCTTATTGGCAACAATATGCCGATCCGTGTTAATGGATCGATCCCAGTACAATGTTGCACGACTGTTTATATATTATTAATTTTTTTCCACAGTCCATGTATGTCCCATTGCTGAGCACGGGTCTCTCTATTTCTGCGGAAATGGATATTACCACCCACCACGCTTATCCAATGTGGATTGGCGGGGTTACCGGACTCGGAATAAATATGTGTATGCCATACATATATTGATTCTGATGCGGCACTGAGCTACTTGGTCGTCATGTTATCATTATAATAATAATATTATTATTTTTATTAAATAGACTGTATTTCAAATTATAATAATTCGTCATTTTATTATTATGATTATGTTATTATTATTAAATAGACTCTTTAAAGTTGTAAATAGAAAATCTTACTGTAAATTAAAAACCAGCTCAATAATCGACAATCTTAATAGATAATACTAAAGTGCGAAACAAAATGCACATATGTATTATACACAATGTTATAAAATCAAATTTAATGCCGTTGTATAGTGACTGCTTGCAGTTTTCTCACATAATAAACTAAGATGACGCTAGTATTGAAACTAGGTTTATGGATTTTAGTTTAAACGTAGTCAATAAGAAATATATTGATATATTATTTTCTTGCTATACTTAACATAACTATGCAAATTTAAAATTTAAAAAAAAACTTTATTAAGTTATACAAACCAAAAAGATTTTTTTTTTTTTTACATGTGTTAATATATTGTGATGTTTCTGAATTTATTTTATTTTATTTTGTCCTACTAAGCTAATGTTTATTTAATATTAATTCTGTAGAATTATATGCTAGGTTGGATAGCCATTTGTTTATGAGTTTTTTTATTGAATTGATATTTAGATTATTAGTCTTTTCTATGCGATTTAATTTAGTATAAATAAACGGAGCCAAATAATTATATTGTCGTTGGGCAAAGCTAGTTTTAGTTGTGGGCAAAGGATAAATAATACGGAATAATATGGAATTGATGCGTGCAAGGTGACTTCCTTATGATATTTCACCACGCATGATTGTATATATAGCTGTCTGACTGTGTAAAGTTTTGTTTGCTTATACAATTTGTAAGAAACACATTTTCTGAAATAAGCCTAATTGGACTGGTTAACAAGCAAGGTTCGAGCGTTGTTAATACAGTTGTTCTTTATTTCTAACAAAATAAAGAGCAAACGCGAATTTTCTGTTTAAAGTAATTGGCTAACACATATGTAGATGATATAATTTATTTTGCTATATGGTTCCTGACATGAAATAGGATCACCTCATTTCCATCTATGGGTGTCATATGAGACATTTATAGGACCAAATGGCATATGTAAACATACATACATATCGTCATGCCTGTTGCCCGTAGGATTAGGCAAAGACCACAGATCTCCATCTGCTATGATTCTCGGCATACTTCCCTTGCTTCCTCCACACTCATTATTCTCCTCATGTAAGCCCGCCGGTTAAGGGAACTCTTGACCTAGACTTTCTTAAAAACTTCAGTTTTCCGTGGTCTTCCCCTACCGACATTTCCATCCACATTCGCGACGTAAATTTCTTTTACCAGTCGTCTTTCATCCATCTTCTCTATATGCCCAAACCATCTAAGCATCCCTTTTTCAACTTTTGTTACAACTACTTCTTTTACTCCACATTGCTCTCTTATATCTTCATTTCTTATTCTATTATTCAAAGTTACACCACACATACATTCTTAATGCTCTCATTTCAATCGTATTCAGTCTGCTTTCATGATTCTTCTGCCAAACCCAACTTTCACATTTGTACATTAGAGTCGGAACAAGCACCCCCTGATGAACCGCCAGTCGGGACGTATTAGACACACTCCTTAATGGAGCCTGACGTTAACAATAATTTTTTAACTCATTCAACGGTTATTTATAAAGTATTACGATTTAGATTATTTATAAAGCAATAGCTATAATCTGCGAAACATAACAATACTTTTAACTAACTACCGTAAACTTACAATAAAGGTACCGCACTATACAGAGTGTTGTAAAGTCAAATTTATTACCGTCGGGTAATTCAAGTAGCTGTCTCATTTTATTAGTTAAGACGACGCTAGCGTGAAAACAGTTCGTTGGATCTGGCTTGAGACGTTTTACTCGACTTGAGAAATTGCAGTTTTAAAGTCTATGAAAACTTGTATGTGCTTTTCTGTCCATTGAAATATATATATATATTTTTATATATATTTACGCTTATCACGCGCAGGGATTGGCAGAGACCACAGAGCTCCATCCACTACCATTCATCGCAGCGAAACCGCTTTCCATTGGTCAGTTCTCGCCCTCGTAAGAATTAGGACGTGACGGGTGGCGAACCACGTCGCCGTCATTTTTCAACAAATTAGGTATATTAATTTGTTTGCCAGACGTCTTTCATTCGTAAGTTGATGAAAATGACTTTGAAAATCAACTAACATAGCAGAGATAAATTTTCAGACATCCATTAGTAGTTAAAATAAAATTATAAACTAAGAACTATCAGACTGAGATGATGTACTTAAGTTTAACACTGTCTTCATTGCCCAGGAGAGTCATATAAAAACTTTCACCGAGATCTACCATTATACTAAAGTATAATTTTATTCTATTTGCAATTATAGATACCCACAATTTTACTCGCATTGTTATAAGGTTTTTCACAGTTTTCTCAGTTACGAATTTTGGCTTGAAATCCCTTCTCGGTAAGTAATTCTCTATGTACTTCTTTCGCAAACACACATTATCATTTTTCTGATTTGTGTTCGCGGATCTAAGCAAAGTAAGTTTGACTGTCTATCTTTACAGTTTGCGGAAATGCAAAGTAACGCCTGACTCCATCAATTATTTCAAAACTGTCAAAACTTTAATCTATTTTGAAGCATAAAAATTGTTTTCGTGACTCCGGAAGCTATTTTCGTGAAGCCATAATAGCATTAGTTTGCAAAACGCCACCGGATAAGTACCTACTATGCTTTCATAAAATATTGGTATACATAGGTACAAGTTTTTTATTGAATAAGAAGACAAACGAGCAAGCGTGTCGCTTAATGGAAAGCAATCAACGCCGCCCATAGACATCTGAAACACCATAGGCATTGAAAATACTTTGCCGACCTTTGAGATATGAGGTTTGATTCTAGCATTACCAGTTGCAAGTGATAGCATATTTCTATGTTATTCGTCTTCCGTATGACGGGGATTATAAGGCGGAGGGCCTTGTTCTTTTCCCTTTATTTGTTTCTGTTTTCTTATCCCTTAACTTCTTTTTTGACCTCTTATAATATTACTCTCTTCTTCCTTTCCCTCTCTGGTGGCATTAGTTACTTACCAATATGACCTGCTTTGCAGTTTATCACCTCTTACATAAATCATTTTATTATATCTATAAAGTATATATAAACATATTCATAAAAATGTCGGTGACGTGGTTCGTCACCCGTCACGTCCTGATTCTCACGAGAGCGAGAAGCGACTAACGGAGAGCCGTTTCGCTACGATTAATGTGAGATGAAGGATGGATGAAAAGATGGATGAGTGTGGAGGAAGCAAGAAAGGTGTGCCGGGATCGTAGCGGATGGAGATCTGTGGTCTCTGCCTACCGCTACGGGAAACAGGCGTGACGATATGTATATACAAAATGATCCTTGAATTATTATTTAAAATAAAAATGATGGATCTAAAAAAGCAGAACTTCCTTTATTAAAAAGGCGGATCGTCTAATATTTAACTTAATTAAAGTGGTACGGGTGCCCCAGTTTTTCTCGTTTATTGCTTTTTTTAGTTGCCGCGGGCCTTAAAACAGTAATTTAGAAATGTTTTCTAGATATTTCTTAGTAATGAATTTTATAAATTTACTTAGGAATATTTTAATTATGTGGACAGTCAAAAGTTTTACTTAGCTAAGATCCGCGACAAGCAAACAATAACAGAAAATTAATAATCTGTGTTTTTCTGCTGGATTAAGTGGATTTATTTGGAACTTAAACCAAAAAACTTACCTAAAATCGGCCATCCATATATAAGTATTACCTTATTTACATATTACTTTCTTAATAACAATATTATTACTATAGAAATAAACACAATAAAATAATATTATTAATTATTCATGGCGAGATAAATCTAGCACACTAAGTCATCCAAGGATTTTTTTTTGACAAGAACCAACGAAGTCGGTGAGCCTTAGTCTTTCCGATTACATTGGGTTGGGCCACTACATGCACGATTTCGGCATTTTTTCGATTTCGCCAACTACCGTCATTAAATTTATAAATCAGCAATTGCTCACTCGGTAACGCTCGGCCTTACGATCTGAAAGGCGTGAATTTCTATCTTCCACTGGACTATTGATGTGAACCATATCCTAGCATGACCATTACTACTTTAGTTGGAATGGTTAAAAGAAGAAATTCTCGTAATTTTAAAAATTAAAAAGTAGTCTTTTTTTTTGAAAAAAAAATAATATTGATTTGATTGTTATATAATATCGTTAATCTCCATTCCTTCAGAAATGAAGAGGTTCCGTGCTCAGCAGTGAGACATAAGTAATATAGGTTATAATATATATATATATATATATATATATATATATATATATATATATATATATATATATATATATATATATATATATATATATATATATATAATGTTTTTAACGAAATAAAATTAATTTCTCTTCGCGAAAAAGATTAATTATACTTTATGCAGAAGTATTCCTTACTAAAAGAGGAAATGTTGAAGAAAATATATTTTCCTTAACATTTTATGCTGGGATTTAAATATTTCTTTTAACTATACCAGTCGTCTATTTATTTATAATAAATCCACTTAATCCAGCAGGAAACATTAGTAATAAATCCACTTCATCCAGCAGGAAAACACATTATTAATTTTCTGTTATTGTTTGCTTGTCACGGATCTTAGCTAAGTAAAACTTTTGACTGTCCACATAGTAACGGATTTCCGCAAAGTAACGCCTGACTCCATTAAACATTATTTTAAGTTTTTTTTATGTGATAGGAAGGCAAACGAGCAAGCGTGTCGCCTGATGGAAATCAATCAACGCCGCCCATAGACAACCGCAACACCACAGGAGTGTCGGAAGCGTTGCCAGCCTTTAAATAACCTTAATGTGATGATCGTTAGTTTTGGGAATGTCTAATAACCTTTTGCTTTATTTAGAAAAGATGAGTAGTATAGCATTGCTTTTATAATTAATAGAAACCTTGTTAAATATTTCATCTACGTTAATGAGCGGTCAGGGACGGGAGTCAGACGTTACTTTGCAGCATTACAAAAATAAACAGTCAAACTTTCTTTGCTAATATACGCGTACACAAATCAGAAAATAATATTGTGTGTTTGACAAAGAAGTGGGTAGGGACTTCGAAGTCTAATTCTTATCGAAAAATAATCATCATCATCAAGACATTACAGCCGCGGGTGTTCAGTAATTTTTTTTTCAATCGGATCTTAGTTTTGCTTTTTTCTCTGCAGCCCCTGACACCAATTGCCTTTAAGTCGTCCTCGACTCTATCTAGCCATCTGAGCTTAGGTATTCTGCGGCTTCTACGACCATCTGGTTTGCCGTCGAGTAGACGTTTGGGTACTCTAGACTCGTCCATCTGTATTACGTGCCCAGCCCAACGAAAGCCAAATTTTAAGGCGTATTTTTGATCCTGTATTGGAAAATGAGCGATAGCGTATCGCGATACAATCACGAGCTTAACGAAAATTGGCCGTCAGCAAATCCTCTTTAAGGAAATGGAGACTGTAGCAGTACTTTTTTAATCAATAGAATTTTTGTCGTACATTGCATCTCAATTAATATTAATTTATTTATACCCCGTAGGCATAGACTTAGCAGAGTGCTACTGCTTTCGGAGTTAATGGTCGCAGGTTTTATGCCCACATCGTGATAAATATGTATATCTATATATGTATTTATTTATTCCTGTATCGCTAATTAGGCCTAGATCTCAAAGATATAGTTTGTTAGTATTTAACGGTATCTGCAGATATTTCTAAAGATACAATTGCAACTGCAGAGATTGTTAAAATAGAATTTTATCTGCAAATATTATAAACATAGAATTGTATTTGCAGAGTTTGTAATATAATCTGCTGGGACTGTAGAGATTTTGCCTGCAGAAATTGTACTGAACTGTACCTTACAATTTTACCTTCAGAGATAGTAAAGATACAATTAAATTTGCAGAGACTGTTAAGATACAATTGTATCTGCAGAAATTCTACTGAACTGTATCTTCCTTCAACTTGGGCGAGGCTGTCGACAAATACAGTGCTATAAGCTGTTTGTTATGATGAGTAACTACCAGACTCCCTTACAACAGACATAAAAGTAGGAAATTAAAAACAAATACCTGTAGTAATTGAGGACCTGGGCAAAGACACCTGGGTGACGGTCGAAGAAGTATTCGTTGAGAACCGGGTCGTAGTTGGCGAGCGCCTCCGTCAACCGGGAGAGGCGGGTGGCCGGGATCTTTTTTAATGTTGCCTTGTAAGTTTCGTATCTGAAATAAATAAAAATTATAAAGAAAACTTCTGAATGGAGTATTATTGATACGTTTTGGTAAAGATATGCCCATTGTAGCAGAATTAGACAGTCTTGATCGGGGAAGTACTGTAGTGATACATTGATGAATGTATCACTAATATAATAAAACTTTTGATTTGAATATATTAAAACATTTTATTTTATATTACTTCTTTTTAGATCCGTAATTTTAAAATAAAAAAAGAAATAATTTGTTTTATAAAAACAATAAAAATAAAACATAGCATAGACATGTCACCCGTCCGGCATAAGAAATTGAAATTATATGCATTTAGATATAAAATGTAAAGTGAAAAGTGTGAATAAAGTACGAAAAAGTTATTATATAAATGTATAATAAATGGAAAAATAAATCAATTTGAGTTGGAAGAATTATAATTATACAGAAGAAAATTCACCCTAAAGATCTTCTGAAGATAAGATGATTTTAAATTTAAAATTACGAATTTAAAAAAAATAATATAAAAAGTTTTATTGCATTAGTGATACAATGATAAATGTATCACTAATGCAATAAAAAATTAATTACTGTTATTAATTATTGTATAATTATTGTTGTATAATTATTTAATAATATAGTAATTAAATCTTACGGAATATAGGCATCAAATAAAATTTTACTGTTGCCGCGTTTAGTTCGATGAGGGCAAAGATCCGGATAAAGGAATAGCAAAGGAATATGAACTATGGAGTCCATAATCCTTTGCCATTCCTTTATTCTTTCATAGTCTCCTCCAATTACTTCCTTCCTTCCAATTAGTGCCTTTATTACTACAGATTTTTATGGGCTGTGGTGATTGCTTAATCTACTCTAGTCGTAAATTTTCATTTTGCGAAATTTTCGCTCTTTTGCATCGATCTTAGTCGCGTAAGTTGTATACGAACTATAATTTAATACATCATGTGTTACTGCAGAATAAAATAAACGTATCTGTCTTTTCCATAATTTTTACATACATACATATAGTCACGTCTGTCTCCCTGTAGGGTTAGGCAGAGACTATAGATGGCCATCAACTACGATTCCGACACATCTTCTTTGCTTTCTTCACACTCATCTATCTTTTCATCCATCCTTCCTCTCACATTCGTCGTAGCGAAACGGCTCTCCGTTCGTCGTTTCTCGCCCTCGTGGGAATCAGGACGAGATGGGTGGCGAACCATGTCGCCGTCATTTTTTAACGAATTAGGCATATTAAGATTCGTCAAAGCGTCCATAATCTTTTTTATTAACAAATCAGGCTGTTCATTTCTCCAATAAATATTAGATTAGCTTGAGGTAAGTACCATTGGAGCATTAGTTAACTACTAAGAGCTACTTGTTACAAAAGGATTAATCGACCCCGAGGGTATTTCGAGTGAAATTAGTTCGTAGAAGTAGGCATTCGGCTCCGGATTCCTTTATGATCGTTATCCATTATTATATTCTCTATTGACTAATTAAACCCCGACGCGAAATTAAGGTGGAATAAAATGTATTTAACGGATTCAGTATCTTTTGTAACAAACAAACATTTATAAGTAACTAGCTGACCCGCCAAACTTCGTACCGCCGCAGAATCCTCAGAATATATTCGTAATATTTTTTTCATATTTACTTACCTTTTAAACCTTCCCTGTACTTCCAAAAATAATTCAAAATCAAAATTAGCCGCTTCGGTCCAGCCGTTTTCGAGTTTTAGCGAGACTAACGAACAGTAATTGATGTTATATATATATATATATATATATATATATATATATATATATATATATATATATATATATATGTGTGTGTGTGTATAGTTACTGTGCGAAACTATTACAGTGTCGATTATTTTGACCAAGATTAACGTTCTCTTAACCTTAGTCAAATAAAACCGCCGACGGGGTCAAGCCGTATATATAATACAAACCAATATACGGCTTGACCCTGAATATATTATCTCAATATAAAATTTTGCGGTTTACTGCGTTTGTGTCGAGATGGACTGTGAAGAATAGAAAAAGAAGATATAAGAAAGCGATGTGGAGTAAAAGAAGGTGTCGTGACAAAAGTTGAGAAAGGGATGCTTAAATGGTTTGGGCACATAGAGAAGATGCAAAAGAAATTTAAGTTGCAAATGTGGATGGAAGGGTCGGTAGGGAAAAACCACAGAAAACATACCTTGACCAATTTGCTGGAGTTCTTAAAAAAGGCCAGGTCAAGAGTACCCTTAACCGGCGGGCTTGCATGATGAGAGTAATGAGTATGGATGGAGCAAAGAAGTATGCCGAGATCGTAGCAGATGGAGATCTGTGGTCTCTGCCTACTCCAACGGGAAAAATGTAAATTATTAATTATAACAATGACCGTTCTATCATTAAAAACTCGGACTTTATGCTAGTGTGTTTTTCCGCGCATGTTGTGTGTGTGAATGTGTATGAGTGTGTGTGCTATGATGAAATATTATAAAAAATAATAATTCAAAATTTATATAAGCGCTAGCAAATGATATGGTATGGGTTTTGTATTAAATAAATAACTAGATAATATTATTTGTAAATGCAGTACTTTAAATTGGTTATTGTCTGTGACTTTGATACTCTGGTACCTGATATATAAAATTTATTTTATTATAGTAATATTGTGGAGTTGCGGGGCAACGTGAAGACCGTGGATTAGTATAGTTTTAATTTTTGGAAAGATAGCCATTGAATTTAAATGTTTTGAAGGAAAATATATATAAGTTTGAAATATTCGCCGTCGGTCGAATGAAAAAACGAAGTTAAGATACGAACTAAGCGTTTCTATTAACCCGATGTTAGTAGGACACAATGGAACACCCAATGGGGTTTCGGTAGATATGAGGAGTCCGACATAACCCTCCGGCCGCTAAAAGCTGAAGGACATCCATAAAGGTTTCCCTCTGGATTGAAAAAAAGGCCGTCGATACAATACAACGAGAATCACACTGTAGACCCATATTTAGCAATAAAATCCTTGTTAATATTGCAACGAATTCCCTAAAAGATTAATCATATAAAGATAACAAATCCGGAGGCTATGTTAATAACAGATGGAACAACTCACTGCCTGAAGCAGGTAATCTCAGGGGAAATTATATAAGACTTTACATGCTATTCGCTTTCAAAGTGCGTAAAATGGAGGTACTAAAAAATATTGCTGTGGTAATTATTTTTACGATATAATATTATTTTTACGATAGCTGTCAAAATACCGGTAACGCTTCTGTTATACCACCAGATTTGTAGATACCATATGAGAGAGAGACGTTTGCCATAAAAATGCCTCCCACTGCCATAAAAATACATTACATATTCATTCATACATACTAATATTATTAATTATTAATGGAGTAAGGCGTTACTTTGCGGAAATCCATCACTATGTGGACAGTCAAAAGTTTTACTTAGCTAAGATCCGCGACAAGCAAAACAATAACAGAAAATTAATAATGTGTGTTTTTCTGCTAGTATACAGTGGATTTATTTGGAACTTAAGCCAAAAACTTACCGAAAATCGGCTATCAATTCTCGACCCACCAACCACTATACACAACACCAAACACACACTACCACTTATCCATCTTGTAAACGACACGTGTTTCGCCCCAACACGAGGCATCTTCAGGTATAGTAGAGTCTACGGAAGACCACCATTAACTACTTTTTACAGTAGGTTATGTTTTTTCGGTAAGATTTAGTTTAAGTTTCCCGTAAATCCACTTCATCCAATAAAACACACATGTACAGCACATGTGTAGAAACGCGGGAAGAAAGAAGTGCTATTATAAAAGGACTTATAAAAATTGTAAGTAAAGTTAATTTTTAATAATTTTTTTTTACAAATGTTTTAAAAAACCGTGAGTGAAGTAACTTAGTGAAAAACTGCAAATGTTTTAAATGACTTAAAAAAAATCGAGAGTAGATAGAACTTAGTGAAAAATGTCCACATAGACGCCTGACTCCATTAATCAAATTATGTAACATTACTTTTGCTACCGTTTTTGGGAGGATTATGAATTATTAATGGAGTCAGGCATTACTTTGCGGAAATCCATCACTATATGGACAGTCAAAGGTTTTACTTAGCTAAGATCCGCGACAAGCAAAACAATAACAGAAAATGAATAATGTGTGTTTTTCCGTTGGGTTAAGTGGATTTATTTGGAATTTAAACCAAAAACTTACCGAAAATCGGCCATCAATTCTCCACCCACCAACCACTATACACAACACCAAACACACATTATCACTTTTCCATCTTGTAAACGACACGTGTTTCGCCCCAACACGAGGCATCTTCAGGATTATGAATTCCGTCGTGTATGGGTAACATTTTGTGCCCGGGTATTACGGTCACCTAAAATAGCGAAACCATTAAGTGAGCGAAAAGAAGTCAACATCAATATCTCAAAACCATAAGATATAATAATGCCATAAATGCGAAAACTTCGAGTTGATTAACTAACCCAAAAGTTAGTTGGGGTATCAAAGTTGCATGAATACTCATCCAAATACAATTAAATCATTAATTGCTGTCGGACGATCTCCCGGATCGAGCCGCTTGGGGAACAAACTTTACGGAGAAAGGAGGATCAAAAGGCAGCTATGAATGATAACTATATTCAGGTTGATTATGATATTGACGATGATACTATATAAAATAGAAAGATTACAGATCAATTAATACTATATAAAGCTGAATCACCACTCACTCACTCACTGACTGACATGTTTTTGGGAAACTGTAAGAAATGGAGTGTAAGTTTGTTCTTGGTATATGCCCGAATAGAACTCGAGACAGAGGAATTATATCTAAATTTTGAAAATCTGAACCCGGTAAAAAGTTGCTCGACGATACGCCCGAATCGTAATACTTTCCGGGGTCACTCTCGAACAAAAAATGGTGACAAAACAAGTATGAACATATCAGTGGAGGGGAGAAAAAATTCAAAATAGCGGAAAATAAGATAGCCGCCATAAAAAGCTAAAATTGTCATTTATGGGCGGATTTGGCTGAACTTTGGCAGAAGCCCGACATGCTCGCGTCGCTTTGAGGGGCTCCGAAAAGCTAGTTAGATTCTATTAAACTATTGAAGCAATAATACCCAGTAATAAACGCTTATTTAGATCATACCCTTGATCTAATGATCTGACTAATCAGGGCGTTAAGGGAAAAAAATTGAGAAAAAGATGAAAAGGAACAAACTATTTTTTATGGAATAGGAAGGCAATCGAGTAGGCGTCTCACTTGATGGAAAGAAATCAACGCAACCTATAGACATCCGCAGTGCCATAGGAATTGCAGAAACGTTGCCGGCCTTTAAGAAATATTCCAATGTCGTGTATAAGTAAAATCATAAATTACATAAATGAACTTTTCGTTTGTCTTCCGTAGAGTCTACTATACCTGAAGATGCCTCGTGTCGGGGCAAAACACGTGTCGTTTACAAGATGGAAAAGTGGTAATGTGTGTTTGGAAATATTAAGTGGAATTTTGGTAATTGGCAGTGGATGTGGTAGTTTTTATTGACTTTAAATTTTACGTAGTTTTTTTTTTAAATATGAAAGCATGTATGCAACAATACCTACTTCACGTGTCTCTTCGATCTGTCACAGTACTACCAACCTTACGTTGATAAAAAAATTAAAAATTTTAATAACATCAGTGTTGCCAGGAAGATAAATTTTTGACAGCTTGCAAATTCTTCATATTATTTTACTCATAAGACGGTACACAAATAACACACTTATGTATGATCACTCAATCTTCGTCTCCCCATATCACTTCAAAGGGCACGTCGTGTTTTATACGCAATGAAAGCTCGTTTTACCGCTATATCATCTTCCAAATATATTTTGTTAAATAAAAATATGATGCTTATTTAGGTCTACTGTAATTTTAACTTTATATTTACATCAATACTTATTTTTTTACTATATACTTTTATTTTATTTATTTTTACATCTGGCCCGTTCTTCTATACGGATGTGAGGACTTGGACGCTTAAAGAAGACCTCAGAAAACGTATAGAAGCGTTCGAAATTGGCTGAGTTCAAAGGGTCAAATGACGAGGTCCTCCGACAAGTCAAGCTTTTTGCATGAACTGAACGTGAACTTTTGTAGATCGTCAAAGGTAGAAAAGTTGCTTACCTGGGTCATATCATGAGACATGACAGATACAAATTGCTACAATTTATCATGATGGGAAAAATCGCGGGCAAAGACAAGTTCGTCGAAAAATAAAGTCTTGGCTACGTAATATCAGATAGTGGACCGGGATAGTTAGCTATCCAGAACTGCTGCACCTCGCGAAGGAGGAAGAAAGTTGTGCTGAATTTGCTGTCAACCTTCGCAAGTCGGAGAGGCACTCTTAGAAGAAGAAGAAGAATACTTTTTATATATTTATTTATTTATAAACCACCAACAGAAGTAACATTCATTATACATTATTCTAAATAGTTCAAAAACATACTTAAAATGTAATCCTAAAAATAAATGGATACAACATTAACATAAAGTGAAAGCAGACAAATGAAATATCATACAGACACTTAAATCATAGATTTAAAACGGTGCGTGAATTGTACCACACTGTCGTAGAGAATGTCTAAAGCGTTGTTACTTTTCACGTATGTATGGTAAAGTTTACACAACGATCGAAGCGGGGCATTGGCTCCAAAAACGCTCCTTTTCATTTCCTTGTCAAATAAACTAAAATTTTGTATCCGTGCATATACTCTGGGTACAGAAAAATTTACACAACTTAGAATGTGAGGACTGTTAGTCTTATTATGTAAGTCTTGTGCAGAAATATCATCGAAAGATGATATTTCTGCACAAAACTTCCTGTCCCCTCCTAGTTTCATGAGATTATTAATGGAGTCAGGCGTTACTTTGCGGAAATCCATCACTATATGGACAGTCAAAACTTTTACTTAGCTAAGATCCGCGACAAGCAAAACAATAACAGAAAATTAACAATGTGTGTTTTTCCGTTGGGTTTAGTGGATTTATTTGGAACTTAAACCAAAAACATACCGAAAATAGGCCATCAACTCTCCACCCACCAACCACTATACACAACACACATTATCACTTTTCCATCTTGTAAACGGCACGTGTTTCGCCCCAACACGAGGCATCTTCAGGTATAGTAGACTCTACGGAAGACAATCGAAAAGAAAACTTTACAGTTGTCTTCAGAAAAACACACATTATTAATTTTCTGTTATTGTTTTGCTTGTCGCGGATCTTAGCTAAGTAAAACTTTTGACTGTCCATATTCTTTTATTGAGCTATTTTAGAAATTATATCATTATCATTGTCTATTGATGAAGACGAATGGCGAGTGGGGGGCGAAAGTGATAAAAAACAGGAATTGCATAAAGGGATAATTTAAAGCATACACAGTGTTCGTTTGGGTAAAGACATCATCAACGACATCTATTTATCCGCGTATAAGTGATTTCCGATTTAGCTGTCGTGTATTTTTTTATTATGAATCGTGTATTTTGTACATCTATGACGTCTAACTTGTTTCTTGATACTAGATGATGCTATTCGTCTATAGAGATGGCTATAGAGATCAATAAATAAGTATACAGTATATATATTCATATTTGTGAACCGCGTTATTTCAAAATCATTTAAAAAAGACCGTTTACTTAATAAATTTTTAACACTTGTTTTTAAAAAAATAAATTTACACAAGTCATATATTTTTCCGATTGTCTCAGTGGCGGGGCCCTCCGCCCGCGGAGTCAATGGTCGCAGGTTCGATTCCCGTATCGCAATAAATATTTATATGGATTTATAAACGTTTATTCCGAGTCTTATAACCCCCCTAATCCGTATTTCCCTTCCTTTCCCTGCCTTTCTTCTCTATCCTTTCCCTTCCTCTCCGCCAATCCACGGTCTGCCGTGCCAATGGATGCGTGGCTAGGGGCGAGCCTAGTCGTAAGCGTGCCGATCGTCCCGGAGTCGGGCTCCCCCGGGGACTATGGTGCCTGACTCCCTTGCGGCTCGTAGGATTCACTAAGACGAATTTAATATACCTAATTTGTCGAAAATGACGGCGACGTGGTTCGCCACCCGTCACGTCCTGATTCTCACGACGGCGAAAAGCGACCAATGACGAGCCGTTTCGCTGCGATGAATGGCAGCGGATGGAGCTCTGCGGTCTCTGCCAACCCCTGCGAGGGATAGACGTGAATATATAAAAAATAAAATAATAAAAAAAATATATTTTTCCGCATCTTTATCTCTCCAGACATATACACACACACGTTATACCACTACAAACATAAAATAAATAGACAGCCATAAAACTATGAGCATAACATAGATACATACAGGTTTATCTCTCACACTTCAACTAATCCAAACTATTAAATCCACTTTCACGAACTACCAAACTCTACGTTTAAAGCACCAAGTTTAGAATCAAACACAAATCTGACGGATTTGCTCACTAATAAGGTGGAGTGATATGGAAATGTTATATAATATGATAATCCAGATCTCTTCTTTGATGGCGCTCGTTGTTTTCCTATAAAAAATAATATCCTTGTTAAATTTACTTCGAAATGAAGCAAGTTATTATTATTATTCTTTTTATGAAATAGGAAGGCAAACGAGCAGGCGTGTTACCAGATGGGAATCAATCAACGCCGCCCATATACATCTGCAGCGCCATGGGTAGTGCAGAAACGTTGCCGGTCCTTAAGGAGGAGGAGGAGGGAGAGGGAAGGGGGGGTTGAACCTCCAGAACAAAACCGCTCTCCGGTCAAATCGCGGTAGCTAAGCTACCACTCGGACGCCGGTTTTCTGCGGGAGTGTGGCACTTCCCGGGCGAGCCAGCCCATTCATGCTAGAGACAAATAATTTGCCTATATTCTTGATAAAGTATTCGTCTGCAGTGTAGCTCTACCACCTTAAAATTACTCTACTTAAAAATACTCAATTAATCACGTGGTAAAAACTGTTCATAACAGTGTCAAATTAACCGTTACAAACGAAATTCCGAATCCTGCAAAACGCGGCGGGGTATGGAATCCATTCAGCAAGGAAGGTGTGCTGGCATCTAACGGGTGGAGATCTGCGGTCTCGGCCTACCTCTACGGGAAATGGGGGTTATTATATGTATGTATGTATCTTTATACACATTTATTTCATTAAATAGTTTTCGTTTCCTTTATGGGACGGAAAGGCAAACGAGCAGGCGTGTCACTTGATGGAAAGAAATCAACGCCGCCCACAGACATCCGCAGCGCCATAGACAGTGCGGAAGCGTTGTCGTCCTTAAAGAAAAGTGTCATTATGGGAAAGAGAGTGGGAGAGGGAGGGAGTAGGGTGTTGGACCTCCGGCACTCAGCCGCACCTCATGTTTTTGTACCTACTTTCTTGTTTTCCATCAACCCAAAGGTTGACAGGCAGAGAATGCCTTCCGGCATTAAGTACACATTTGTACCGAAATCTTTGTATATTAAAGAATAAATAAATAAATAATTTTTTTATTTCATATACATTCGCTTTACAAACTTTGTAGAACTTCAGATTCGCATTGAATCCGAAGCAGTCAGCGGGAAGTTTTATATCTGTGGACCTTGACCTCATTCAACAATACTGTATTATGATTTTAACACAATGGGTAGGCTCGCTCTGGAATTATTCTTTATACATATAACTAAAATTTACGCGTCTGCATTTTACCTCGAAATACCTTTCATATGCTTTCTAGAATTCTCGTGCCCTTTAAATAACCCTAATTTTTTCTTTTTAACGTGTTTTCTTTCATTTGATGGCAATTAGTTATAACTATTATTATTAATGGAGTCAGGCGTTACTTTGCGGAAATCCATCACTATATGGACAGTCAAAAGTTTTACTTAGCTAAGATCCGCGACAAGCAAAACAATAACAGAAAATTAATAATGTGTGTTTTTTTTTCGTTGGGTTTAGTGGATTTATTTGGAACTTAAACCAAAAACTTAACGAAAATCGGCCATCAACTCTCCACCCACTAACCACTATACACAACACCAAACTATACACAACACCAAACTATACACAACACCACTTTTCGGTTGTCTACCGTAAAGTCTACTATACCTGAAGATGCCTCGTGTTGGGGCGAAACACGTGTCGTTTATAAGAAGGAAAAGTGATAGTGTGTGTTTGGCGTTGTGTATAGTGGTTGGTGGGTGGAGAGTTGATGGCCGGTTTTCGGTAAGTTTTTGGTTTAAGTTCCAAATAAATCCACTAAACTTTTACACTTTAACACACTTTTAACATTATTATTATTTAATGAAAGACGTATGCGTCTTTCACTGTATTTCATTATAGATCGAATGCAGTACACAACAAGTAAATCAGTGACTTTCAACAGAAGTTATTAGAAGAATCTAGAACATGTTTAGTGTAATGTATTTACAGAGAACACATTAAATAGAACATGTGTCTTATATCACTAAGACTGAATGACGGAATGACAAGACTGATAGCATATTGAGAAGAATGATAACATATTGAGAATAGAAATAACAACAAAAGATACATATAAAAATTTGAAGTTTATATCCCTATAAAAAAATATTCTAAATATAATTGTATTTGCACTATAATATATTAAAAAGTTACAATTATTTTTTGGCAAAAGTAGATGCATTGCTTACCTTAGAATAAGCAATACATTATTAGGGCAAGAAGTATTTAATGGAAGAAAGAGACAGAAGCAATAAGAAAGTTGAATGTCATTAAGGTAGGGAGGGGGAGGGGGGTTGGGCCTGCGGAACTCAGCCGCTCACCGTACGAAGCGCGGTAGCTAAGCTACTACTCAGACACCGATTTTCTGCGGGAGTGTGGTACTTCCCCGGGCGAACCGGCCCATTCGTGCTACAGAGAAATAATATGTCATTCTTGACAAAGTATTCGTCTGCAGTGTGGGCTCTACCACTATAAAATATATACATATATATAAAAATATAATTCCGGTATTGGCTCCAGAAGTTTGTAATAATGTTTGTAATTTATATGTATATGTAAAGTATTTTACGCACACGCACACGCACACGCACACGCACACGCACACGCACACGCACACGCACACGCACACACACACGCACACGCACACGCACACGCACACGCACACGCACACGCACACGCACACGCACACGCACACGCACACGCACACGCACACGCACACGCACACGCACACGCACACGCACACGCACACGCACACGCACACGCACACGCACACGCACACGCACACGCACACGCACACGCACACGCACACGCACACGCACACGCACACGCACACGCACACGCACACGCACACGCACACGCACAGTTTAATTATATTAGTCGTGACCACGTTGCATGGACGGATCTGTTGTAAAAAGCTAGCTACTACAAAAGCAACGATCGTAAATAAACCGTCAAGCGTGCACCTAAGAAATCCACGTCGGATTCAGATAGTTTTAATTAAGTTGTACCAGATGTTTCGGCTTAAATTTAGTTTATCCGAAAGTGTTATTTTCAAATAGCGACTGGAACAGTGTCACAAATTTATCACTTAATATAAACAGCAGAAGATTAACGATAGCGATAGCGCTCATCGGCTCTAATTAAATTTGCCACAAGCGCGATAGCGCCGCACAGTTTCTACACCATCATACAAATTTGAAACCTCAATCTCGTACCAAATGTTACAGCTTAAATTTAGTTTATCCGAAAGTGTTATTTTCAAATAGCGACTGGAACAGTCTCACAAATTTATCACTCAATATAAATAGCGGAAGATTAACGATAGAGATAGCGCTCATTGGCTTTAACTAAATTCGCCACAAGCGCGATAGCGCCACACAGTTTTTGAACAATCATCCAAATTGGAAACCTCAATCTCGTGCAAAATTGTGGAAACGAGTCACTATCCTAGAAATGAGAGGATTTATTGTCGTTATATTGGAAATGGGCATCACAAGGAGGAATTCATATTGTATATTTTGTCTACGACTGTAATTTGATCTGTATGCCAAATAAATAAATAAATAGATAGCTTGGTATAATTATTAATTAGATAATTTCCACGAACATAAAAGGCAAGCTAAGAAATAACCGGCGGTTGTCTTTCGTAGAGTCTACTACACCTGACGAAGCATCGTGTCGAGGCGAAAAGCGTTGTCAAAAATTCAACCTTCGATTCGTTTCACTTACAATACGAACAGACATAATAAGATAGAAGAATGGTACCAATTAATTCCTATATTTTGTTTGTAAAGTATTAAATAAATAGGATTTTAAAAAATAATATTACATATACTCTCACATATTCACACACACACAAAACATAATACATATATGTACGTATATAATGTTTTTATTAGTCCATTTTGTGCAAAAAAGTTTAAATAAATAATTAAAATAAATTTTGAAAAAAAAAATGTAAATCCGTAAATGGCTCCAGAAGTTTTTAAAGTTAGCAAAGTGTTAGCATAAGATATATATTAAATAAATAAAAAAAAATCTACAAAATAAGTGTGAAAAAACTTCTTATAAACTCTTCTCACATAAAATTATTTACCTTATCTATCAAAATAAACAACTCAAAGAACTCTTGTGCCAATAAATGTAAGCATGTCTCTTCACGCCGCGTGTGGTCGACTTCAAACAGATCGAGATCAAACATAATCCACATACACTAAACAAAAATAATGTGTTAGTGGATTTTATAATGCAGTTTAACGATTTAAGTATATTGTTTATATATTGATTCAAAAAGCCAAAACGTCGTAAACCGCAAAATGAAAACTTACCACCAGAACAAAAAAGAATATTTAAAGATTTCTGGAAAAAACTGCATCTAATCACTCAAAGACAGTCAGTTTCAACGCTGTATACATATTTTTATTGGTCATAGAGCTGTGAGACTCAGACCATTCGACGCAGTCTTTTTTGTAATCCGAATATACAAAAAAAAATTGACATCTGGGTCATTTACAGCGTTTTCGGTTTTTGTGTCGATTATGCACATATGTGGCATGTATTGCAAGTAAAAGGAATTGCGACTAGCAATGTTTTCTTAATATTCCTAGAATTCTTCTTAATTATTCCAACTAATCCTTATAATATTTGCGCTGGGAAATGGTCTACAATACATCAATAGTCTAGTGGAGAATACGAACTCACGGCGTAATTTCAGTTGGCAAGGCCGAGCACTGCCAACTGAAATTTTGCTGACTATTTTTTTTTTAAATTGGTTTTGGTTTATTTTCTTCAATGTTAAGTATAGATACGTCGTACAGTTGGGCGACCCACATATGTTCTCTTGACTGCGCGATCCTCCCTTATCCTCTCCACGTGGCCTTGGTTGGCTGGGCCAACGAAGTCGACGAGCCTCCTATTACATTAGGTTGGGCCACCAGATGCTCGATTTCGGCATTATTTCGATATCGCCAACTGCCATCATCACTTTTGGTTGGGCCCAGAATCTTTTGGAAGACTTTTCGTTCTGCAACTAAAAGTTTCTTCTCTTCCTTTAGCGCCTTTAGTCCTGTGGGGCGCCCCAGGTACCGCTGGAGAGACATGATCGAAGATGACTTGCGCAACCTTCTAGTCTGTAACTGGCAGGAGGTGGCGCAGGACAGCGCAAAGTGGCGTAAGATCTGTTCGGAGGCCAAGATCCATTTTGGGTCGCTGCGCCAACAAAGTTAGTTAGTTAGTTAAGTATAGAGATACTCAAATAGCTGGGTTCATGTTCCACAGATTTCAAATTGAGCGTACAATACTTAAGAAATAAACGGCTCTGTAAAGGCTACATAAATTAACTCGTTTGGGGTATAAACGTTTCCCTTGAATAATTCATCTAGATCCCCGTCAAAATTTCATAAACTCTAATCCGGGGCTTCCCTTTGTTGTTTTAGTTAACTGGATTTCACTCAACTATGATAAAACATGACGATCTTATTGGCTTTGTGGCAAAGTTACTTTTTTAAAGTAAGTCAATGATCGCGGATTCGATTCCCGCATCGGGGTACATCCCCATCCTGGAGGTCAGCGAAAGTTAGTCCGTAATTAACCTCAGTTATGCGAAACAACTTTTCTGTGCTTTCCACAATCAGCATTTATATTTGTAGTCCAAGAAATTCTTCGTCAATTTTGTCGGCCATCGTGACTTTTAATAGATTGTATATGTTTATTTTATTTATTTATTTTGCGCAAAGTGTACAACAGGTGGACTAAGAAAGTTGTTTTGGAAGTGGTGTAACTTATATAGCCTCCGGAACTCGGCCACTCACCATACGAAGCGCGGTAGCTAAGCTACCACTCAGACTCCGGTTTTCTGCGGGAGTGTGGTACTTCCCCGGGCGAGCCGGCCCATTCATGCTACAGACAAATATTATGCCATTCTTGAGAAAGTATTCGTTTGCAGCGTGGCTCTACCACTCATAAATTATTATTATTATTATAGTAAGATGAATAATTCTTTTTTTTTTCTTGTATATACCTAAATTTGGTTATATACGAGATAAAAAAATTTTATCTTACTCATGTACTCTTATTGTTATGTACAAGACTTAATAATAACTTTATTTCGAGTTCGGGTATCCCGCCAATACGCCTTGGACAAATAAACGACGAATGGCTCACTGACGGGGCTGCGGCTTACTGAAACAATAGTCGCGGATTCAACTCCACATCTAAATATATATATATATATATATATATATATATATATATATATATATATATATATATATATATATATATATATATATATATATATATATATTTATTTCGATGCGGGAATCGAAGCCGCGACCATTGACTCCGTGGGCGGAGGGCCCCGCCAGTGAGCCAATCAGTCTTCTCTATCCTTTCCCTTCCTCTCCGCCAATCCACGGTCTCCGTGCCAATGGATACGTGGCTAGGGGCGAGCTTAGTCGCAAGCGTGCCGACCGTCCCGGAATCGCACTCCCCTGGATGCTATGGTGCCTTACCTCAGCATGCAGGGCTCTGCTGGAGCTGACCTCCATCCTCCCTTGCGGCTCGTGGGATTCACTAACACGAATTTAATATACATAATTTGTTGAAAAATAACGGCGGCGTGGTTCGCCACACGTCACGTCCTGATTCTCACGAGGGCAAGAAGCGACCAATAGGAGAGCCGTTTCGCTGCGATGAATGGTAGCGGATGGAACTCTGTGGTCTCTGCCAACCCCTGCGGGGATATAGGCGTGAATATATAAGATATATAATAACATACAAACAATCAAGCCTGTTTCTCGTAGGGGTAGACAGAGACCATAGACCTCCATCTGCTACAACCCCGGAACACTTTTTTTACTTCATCCATAAACATCAGTCTCTTTATACAAACCTGTCGTTACTTTTCCTGTCCCTTATTGAGAACTTCAGCGATTTGGTCAAGGTATGTTCTCTTTGGTCTTCCCCTTACCGTCCCTTGCATCCGCTACGTAAATTTGCTTTATCAATCGTCTTTCAACCATCGTCTGTACGTGCCCAAACCATCTAGGCATCCTAAACTCACAAAGAAGTAAATCAATTGCCCTAAAACTTTCAAAACAGATGGCGTCTCCACTTATCCCGTGTTCTAAGGCACTCAAATATTCACAACCCCTTTTACCCCTTTGAATATTTCAGCGAGCCACGTGCCAACCAGCGTTTAGTCTTAGCGGTATTTAAGGGTGAGTGGTTAATCAATTCTTCATTTAATTTTATTCAATAATCAATTATTGAATAAAATTAAATATAGCTAATTGCAATTAAAGAAGGAAAGAGACATTAATAAAAAAATAAAAAAACAGTGATTTAATTAATTTGAAAACAGAAAGACTTTTCCCGCCAACTTACATCAGTGACGTTGTGTTTTTATTTCATTTTCATAATCTTATATTATTATCCGTTATATTGTTTAATTCTGGTAGCATATTGTACAATATAGTTCGATTAAGGTATATAAGTGAAGTGATATGAAATAAATGCGTGTATCGTGATTTTTTAAGTTGACTAAAAAAGTCCGTAGGTTTCGGTACAATAGCCACCATTTTATTAAGACGTAACGTGACAAGCTGATTAGACATGTCAAGATATTTGATATTATTCCATTTTACTAGACACTGGCGTAATAGTTTTAATTAATTACCATCAAAGAAAGGAAAACAGAAAGATTTCAAAAGTAGAACATTTAAATATCTATCAAAAACGTTTCACAGTATGTTGTTCAAACGAAACAAATCTTACAACATAATTTTAAATGCAGTTAAACACTTACAAAAGTAAGAAGAACATCAATTTGGTTTACGGTTTCAAAATAAACTTGTGTATGAGCGTATGTACATATGTAGTGGAGTGGAGTATTATAAAAATGTTTATATAGTGACTGCCTTGAAATAACACACTTTGTACCATTTCGATTTGAACAGTCTAAAAATATTAATGCGTATATCTGTTCAAGGTTCATTGAAAAATAAACATGGATGAATGCTGATGGACACTTCCATCTGCTTTCATGTTACAGTTGTACTTTTTAGAAGATATATCTTCATTTCGTGCACTGCTGACATATTGCATTTACTTCGATTAATCCCAATTTGCTTTAGACATGAAATGATCGCGCGATTCTTTTAGCGTCTTTTTAGCCCAGCGAATAGAAAGAGAAACTATTTTTATAGGGATAAAATTGTTTATTAAAAAAGATCGTATACATCTTAATACTAAGGATATAACAGACGCACTCGCTATTGTAATTAAAAATGAGAGGGAAAGAAAATAGAATTGAGAGGAGGAAGAATGCAATAAAGAAAGGGGAAAGGATTTGAGTCTGCGGATTACTAAACAAACTACGAAATACAAGTCGTTGGAATTGCAACATTTAACGTTTAAACTCTGTAAGAGTGTTTTTTTAGTATCCGCATCCGCATCCGCATCCGCATCATGGTAACATCCGCTATGCCATAGGCATTGCGGCACCATTGTCGGCCTTTGAGAAATGTACCTTTCCTTATCAAGCAGCCCAATTCAAGGCTCTACCACTATAAAAATGTAACTTAAATAAGTAATATTCGTCTTTTTATTTGAGTTTCGTATCCATGACTTTTTCTACGTCCAAAGCGTCTCTGCGATTGTACCCATTATTATAAATTCAAGAAGGTCATATTTCTCGTGTCGCAAGATAGGATCAAGCATCTCTTTTGGACAGTTTGCAATAATTCGCGGTTCTTAACGACGCGTTGGGATAATTAAAGTTTTATAAATTTAAATATTCAACACAACTAAAACGTCTACAAAATTATTCAGCGAAGCGTAAGCACTAATATTATAATAAGCGAGGGTAGTTGGGGGTTTTATGAGGCCATAAACAGAGTTTAACGTTCGGAGGTCCCCAGTGGCCGCGACTGACTAAGAAAACGCGCGGTAACTATGAAAATGAAACTTAACGACGAAAATCAACCTTAATAATAAATATTATATATATATATATATATATATATATATATATATATATATATATCCCCCGCAGGGGTTGGCAGAGACCACAGAGCTTCATCCGCTACCATTCATCGCAGCAAAACGGCTCTCCATTGGTCGCTTCTCGTCCTCGTGAGAATCAGGACGTGACGGGTGGCGAACCACGTCGCCGTCATTTTTCAACAAATTAGGTATATTAAATTCGTCTTCGTGAATCCCAAGAGCTGCAAGGGAGGATGGAGCTCAGCCTCAGCAGAGCCCTGCATGCTCAGGTAAGGCACCATAGTACCCGGGAGAGCCCGGTCCCCGGATGATCGGCACGCTTGCGACTAAGCTCGCCCTTGAAATAAAGATATAAGAAAGCGATGTAGAGTAAAAAAGGTGTCGTGACTAAAGTTGAGAAATGGATGATTATGTGGTTTCGGCACATGGAGAGAATGGATGAAAGACGACTGACAAAAGAAATTTACGATGCGGATGTGGATGGAAGAGTCGGTAGAAGAAGACCACGGAACACTTACCTTTCAGGCCAGGTCAAGAGTAACCTTAACCGGCGGACTTGCATGAGGAGACTGATGAGTGTGAAGGAAGCTAGGAAAGTATGCCGGGATCGTAACAGATGGGGATTTGTGGTATCTGCCTTCCCCTACGGGAAACAAGAGTGACGATATGTATGTACGTAATGAGAATATCAACGTAAGTAGCAACTTATAGTTTTTTTTTGCATTGAAGCAATAAACAAACTGATGGTAAGGAATGACCACCAACCAAGGAAATATAACCACTGCATGTCATTAACTAATTATGGGTAAGAACTTGAATCAGGAAAGGGGATAAGAATTTAATAGAAGAAGAAATAATAGTAATAAAATGGGAAGAAAGTAAAAGAAGGTAGGTTGAGAAGCATCTTCCGATACGTGCACTAACCGTAAAAGAAGAAAGTGCTAACACTTATCACAGAAATATTTTGGAGGTTTCTCAGCCAAGTGTCCTATTCATGGTACCACGGCTCTATAATTTCACTATTACACTTTATATTTCAAAATAATGCACCAAAAAATAATATGTGAGCTTACGCATCGCTATCCAATACGCCAAAAAAATAATCCAAATATATACATTAAAAAGCACTCGCTGGCACTATATATATCCACACCTCATCACGACGGAAAAACTTAATTTGTGTGTATACCGTAAAGTAATATAAAAAAAAATATATAATATAAAATAAATAAATGAATAAATAAAAAAACATTTTTGCATGTATTTGTGTTACAGTGTTGT
The DNA here is from genome assembly GCA_031353405.1 of Baronia brevicornis. Lineage (NCBI taxonomy): Eukaryota > Metazoa > Arthropoda > Insecta > Lepidoptera > Papilionidae > Baronia > Baronia brevicornis. The sequence continues at coordinate 1,395,971 of JASFAT010003679.1, forward strand.
TGTAACAGTGTTTTATTATATAATCCTACGTAAAACAGACACGGTCTGCAAAGTACTTAAAAGTTTAACTTAAACCATATACACAAGTTGAATCCAAAAAACAGGTGGCTTAAAATATACATGGAATATATTATGAAGAAATATTGACAATCTTTGAAACTTTTACTCGTGAATAATTTCGTATGCACATGAAGTAACTTCTGTCTTTCTCGCATTTAAAATATGTACCTCTGTTTATATACTTTTTTTATTTTATTAAGTTGATCACCTTTAAGTTTTATTTAAGTCCCTATTAATTCAGTAATGAAGCTACCACTTTCGGAATGATAGCGGGTCATCGTATAGAAATATTTCGAGTTTGACTGTCCTGCAAAACCGCTTAAATTAAGCGTGGTGGGTTTAGTAACTATTCTCAAAAAATAAATTTGTTTGTAACATGGATGGGCTCGCCCGGAGAAGTACCACACTCCCGCAGAAAACCGGATTCTGACTATTAGTAGCTACCGGACTTCGTGTGGTGAGCGGTTCCTCATCTCTCTCTCTCTCAACTCCCCATCCCCCTCCCGAAATGACACTTTCCTTAAAGGCTGGCAACACTTCTACACTACCTATGGTACTGCGGATATCTATGGGCAGCGTTGATTGCTTTCCATCAGGTGACACGCCTACTCCTTTCCCCTCCTATCCCATAAAAAAAACATGTAAACCTTAAAACACTCCTTTATTAGTTTGATATGATCTCAGAAGAGATTTTATATGTATTTCTCTAAACAATATACATGAATATAGAAAATAAACATATATCCATCATTGAAGAGGACAAAGGAGCGGATATTGACAAAAAGGAGTATGAGAAATATTGATTTTTTGATTTCTACACAATAAAAGGTGATTGATTATTCTGAGAGACACCTTCAACAAATCTCATTCCCCGCTCTCCAAGTTGCCGCAACTCAAGCGTGTAAATTGTACAAACCCTCAGTAAACGCCTTCACACCTTTTTCGATTTATTTAGGGTTGATCGAATCGAGTTCGCGCTCAAAAGCTTTTAATTATCTCTTTTACCCCGTAATACATGAAAGAAAACTTTAACTAAATCTTTAAAAATGTATAGTTATGCAGATATAATGTTATCTTCATCCATTACTTTAGAACTAAGGAAGACACTTGCCAAATAATGTATCATATGTAGGCTATATTTAAAAATGAATACTAGACTGGCAACACTGCTCGGCTCCTGTATCTCTGTCTCTCTCTCTCTTTCGTTCTCTGAGTCCTAAGTCCTCCTGGTGGGGCATAGGGCAGACACTGACAGACATCTCGATCTGTCGCAGGCATCATACGTCTCATACGCTTCACTTCGCTCCAGGATAGACCCATCTTCTGCACTTCGGCCGTCACAGTACGCCACCAAGTTTGCTGTCGGTGCCCACGTAATCAATGTCAATTTATATCATATAAAACATCATTAGTGTCACACTGTGGACTATATATTTTTTTAAAATAATATACATTTACTTAGTCCTTCGAGCCGGATTTTACCGATTTTTAGTCCAGCGACCTATAAATAAAAAATATTACCTTTTATACAAAATTATAATTTATTTTAAATAAAACTACAGTAAAATCCCGTTTTTATCCGAAATGATCGGGACTGCGGCCGGTTCGGATAACGAAAATTTCGGATAAACCGAAGTTCCCTGTTTTCCCGCGTGAAACACCCAAAATTGCGTCCATATCGCGAAATATGATCGTAAAACGTGCATTCATAGAATGCTATTGATATGGTTATGAATGAGCCTGCAGGTTTTTAACTGAAAAAAATGTGTTGACGTGTTGAAAAAGTACGTACATATATGATGAGCTGTCACGAGCAAATAAGTAATGGGTCGCGATGGTGTTTGTCGGGTGGGGGTGGGTTAGGTGCATACTTTAGGCTGTTTTATCGTGCGGGGAAGTACCACACTCCCGCAGAAAACCGGCGTCTGAGTGGTTGCTTAGCTACAGCGCTTCGACCGGTGAGCGGTTTAGTTATAAGTTGAAATATCCACAATTGGTTCTTATACACCTTTTACTCACAAACTACACCACCGCCTCTAAATCCCCAGTTGACATATTAACATATTATTGACACTGCATCCTCTTATTATTCTGACAAAAAGCGAAATCAATGTCTCTTTTAGTTGATTTCAATGAGGCATATACGACGAGTACAGCCAGTATTCCTTTGTCTCTGTTAACAATGGGGAACATACAATGAAGAACAAAGGGTCTAATATCTGGTTATCTCTTTATTAGATAAAATTCGCTTATATCTACTAGTACAACCTGATCATATTATAGTTTCTATTTACTTTCACACTGCCAATATATTTGTTCATTTCGATACTTACATACATACATACATATCGTCACGCCTGTCTCCCGTAGGGGTAGGCAGAGAGCACAGATCTCCATCTGCCACGATCTCGGCATACTTCCCTTGCTTCCTCCACACTCATTATTCTCCCCATGCAAGCCCGTTGATTGAGGCCCTCCTGACCTGGCCCTTCCAAAAAAGTTCAGCAATTTGGTCAAGGTATGCTTTTCGTGGTCTTCTTCTTTCGAGCCTTCCATCCACATTCGGAAGGCAAATTTATTTTGCCAGTCGTCTTCCATCCATCCTCTCTATGTGCCCAAACCATCTAAGCATCCATTCTTCTACTTTTGTCACAATACCTTCTTTTACTCTACATTGCTCTCTTATATCTTCATTTCTTATTCTATCATTCAAGGTTACACATCACATACTTCTTAATGCTCTCATTTCCACTGCATTCAGTCTGCTTTCATGCTTTTTTGCCAAACCCAACCCAATTCCACACTTGACAGTCCATGATACATTACATTGCTTATCATGATCCTCTCTCATCTTTCTACTGTAATATTCGCTATATAATAATTTAAAGAACAATTTAAAAACTATTCATTCATGTATTATATTTACAGTGAAATGAATTTAATTTTATAGACTACCCAATCATTATTACACGTTTATATAACTTTCGATAGTTTTACCTATATAAAGGGGCGACCGTGCGTCGCAGAAGAGTTTAAGAAGTTAAAACGGAAGGAAATCGGAAGAAAGTAGTAGAAGATTTTTCTGAACCCCAAACCCCAGCTTGTAACAGTATATAAACCTATCAATCGACTTATAACTACCTACTAGCTTTATTTAGATAAAGACCTATTTAACTTCCAGCTTTGCTTCATTGGAATTTCAACAGATCGGCTTTATTAATCCTATCCGCGGTGTCCCAATTTCCTTTTCGTAATAACCATTCCGCTTTAAAGCACCCAATTGCTGGAAACAGATCTCGTTTCCCCACTTCATTAGTAGATAATGTAAAAGTCTCTTTACGTTTAAATTGTATATTGCGTACTTAACTTTAATTTGTAACGATATAGGAATGAAATTTTAATTCAAATAAGAATCAATAATACTTTAGCATTTTAGTTTTCATTCATAATCCTCTGTGCCGCTATATATTCTTGACATCTGATAGCGAATATGTCAATTCTTTATCATCAAACAATCAATAATATTGTAATAATCCAAGGCCATTGGCTTCTTCCAAAATTAATATTATAATAAAGAAATAAAATAAATAAAAATCATTTATTTTAACATTCACAAATCATGTTTTGTGAGTAGACACACACACTAATCTAATGTTAGTAATCTATTAATTATGGGATAGGAAGGCAAACGAGCAGGCGTGTCACCCGATGGGAAACAATCAACGCCGCCCATAGACATCATCAGTGCCATAGGCAGTGCAAAAGCATTGCCGGCCTTTAAGGAAAGTGTCATTAGGCAGGGAGAAGGCAAGGGGAGAGAGGCTGGGCCTCCTGAACTCAACCGTTCACCGGACGAAGCGTGTGAGTGTGGTACTTCCCCGGGCGAGCAGGCCCATTCATGGTACATAAAAATAATATGCCATTCTTGACAAAGTATTCATCTGCAGCGTAAAGCGTAAATGTCGGATACATTCTTGGAATATAGCCACAGTATTCTATGTGCACCTCGCACACGGAGACAGTGGTCGCGGGTTCGATCCCCGCATCGGAATAAATATATGTACGGCCTACAGATATTTATTCCGAGTCTGGTAACCCCGTCAATCCATCCAAAAATGTCCGTTCCTCCAGAAATGGGGAGGCTCGTGCTCAGCAATGAAACGTATATGGGCTGTGAAAAAAAAAATTCTGCGCCACTCGCAGAACTCACTAGTTCTGCGAGTGGCGCAGAATTTTTTTTTTCACAGTTTTTTTTCACGTCACTACGTCGGGATGCCGTTAACCTCGAGGACGATATTTTCCTTTAGTGCTAAGATTTATTTATTTATTTATTAGATAATCCAACAGTTTCATTACACATTTCATTACTGCGCTTCGTACGGTGAGCGGTTTGAGTTCCGGAGGCCCAACACCTTCCCCCTCCTACTCCCCTCCCCCCTCCCACTCCCATAATGTCACTTTCCTTAAAGGTCGGCAACGCTTCCGCACTGCCTATGGCGCTGCAGATGTTTATGGTCGGCGCTGATTGCTTTCCATCAGGTGACACGCCTGCTCGTTTGCCCTCCACCCCATAAAAAAAAAACACAACTTTTTACTTAAAAATAATATAACAAGCAATAAAAACCAAAATAGGATTACACAGTTTGGGCTTAAATATATTACTTTTACAAACTAGAAGACATATCAATAATTAAAAAAAAATTTGAAAAAAAAAATTAAGTTGAGAATCTAATTTTGTGAGTAGATGGGTATGTGTGTGTATGTGTATGTATGTATGTATGTATGTGTGTGTGTGCGATTTAATTTACTGCATTGAAATCCTTGTCGAATTTGTTTCATGGGATTTTGAGGTTACCCCCCATCGTTAGTTTTATATGTTTCACTCCCTCCGTAAACAAACAATATTATTTTTTCTGATTTGTCTTTCTCGGACCTTAGAAAACTAAGATAGAATATTCATCTTACTAATGAATTTCCCATTTCAATAATGAATTTCTGAAATAAGACCCTTAAATCTTTTAATCTATTTTGTACAAGTTTATTTTTTAAACTTTATATGTCTTCGTATACGTCATCTTATTATCATTAACAATCGTCAGGCCATTACAGTCGACGGAGGTCAAAGACCTTTACAAAGAAACACCACCTAGCTTCGTCTCCCTGACAAAAGTAATGAACGTGACCCTGCAAAAATTATGTTTCATATACGTTATTTAGCTAGGAATATTAAAACAACTTTCGCATTGTCAACTCTATTGAGTTGGGCCGAATTGGGTTTTGGCTTATTTCGAAGGGTAGTTACGAAATGTAAATTTAAACTTTTAATAATTAATAATTACGCAGTTAAAATGAAATTGTGTTATAACAAATAATAACTATGAAATCTCTTGTGTTTAGTAGAGTCCACTATATCTGAAGACACATAGTGTTGGATGTTGGATGACGAATTATAATAAACTTAATTTGTTAAAAATGACGGCGACTAGGTTTGCCGCCCGTCACGTCCTGATTCCCACGAGGGCGAGAAGTAGAAGACTAAAGAAAAGCCGTTTTGCTGCAATGAAGATGTGAGAGGAAGGATGGATGAATTTGGAGGAAGCAAGGTGGGTGTGTCGGGATCGTAGCGGATGGAGATCTGTGGTCTCTGCCTACCCTTACGGGATAGGGGGACGACAATATGTATGTATGTTCATAGTGTTGGTGAAACCATTTTGTGCTTGGTATTTACCTGTGTAAACACCAAGCACAAAACACAATGCCACACAAATAACGCGTTTTGCCTCGACACGAGGAATCTTCAGGTCTAGTAGACTTTACGAAAGGCAATCACAAAGTCAGAATTTGACTGATCATCCACATAAACTGTGTAACAAAGACTTATTTTGAGACTGACGGACAGGTTTAGTATGATATATATATTTACGCCTATCCCCCGCAGAGGTTGGCAGACACCACAGAGCTCCGTCCGCTACCTATCATCGCAGCGAAACGGCTCTCCATTAGTCGCCTTTCGCCCTCGTGAGAATCAGGACGTGACGGGTGGCGAACCACATCGCCTTCATTTTTCAACAAATTAGGTATATTAAATTCGTCTTTTAGTGAATCCCACGGAACGCAAGGGAGGACGGAGGTCAACCCCAGCAGAGCCCTGCATGCTGAGGTAAGGCACCATAGTACCCGGGGTAGCCCGATCCCGGGTACTATGTCGGCTTATTATGAGCCATATTCATTTTTTTTTCCCATAAAGCTCTATTCATTGATACCTAAAAGGCAGTATTAAATGACTCTACCTATATTGAAAGCATTCTTTTGTTTCTGTTAACAATGGAAGGCATATCGCAGGGAACAATAGCTTGGTATTTGCCTTACCACTTTATCATATGAAAGTGTACCTTTCATTTAGTTTTATTTATATTTTATGTTACAATCAATAACTGTATAACTTTGTTTTTGGTATACAATAAATAATATATCTTTCTATCTAATCTTCTATTCTAATTTATGTCCTCTAAACTTCCGTATTTCTCATTCAATCGACCTTCTTTTGCCAGCTCGTCGCCGAAGAGACAAATTCTCCAGCGCTTATGGAAATATGCTTCAAACATTGCTTCACAATTGGAACAATATAACTTGGCCATAGTAATTTGCCGCGAAAGTCTAACCCATTGTTCCTGGGCTTTATGTTTTGAATAATACGATAAATGGGCTGCCTCGTATCTTCCTTGTTTATCAACTCTGGGGTATAAAAGCAAAATATTAATACAAATTGATTTCATTATATTCTAATCATACAATAACAATCTTTTTATTGTTTTATAAACAATAAAAACAATATTGATTAATAGTAATATAATTTTATTTCAGGCCAGTGATCCATAATATTTGTTAGTAACAAAGATATATAAGCTAGAGTTAGTACATCCCCTAGTCACACATTCATTGGCACGGCAGACCGTGGATTTGCGGAGAAAAGAAAAGGCAGGGGAAAGAAGAGAGGGATTTAGAGAGGAAGAGTGATACGGTAGTAGCTCGGGAGGCCGTGGTCCCGTGCACGTGTACCAATACTATTAAATACCGGACAAGCGACTTGGCAAAGAAACTGCCTGACCTTCGACCTGAATGACCTAGAGCGGAATAAATCACATAGCTCAAGATAGAACGTGATGCCTTTGCACTGTGCCCCACATGGAGGTCATGGGAACATAAAGAAGATTCAAATAAATATTATTCAAAAAAATCTTAATACAAATTTTCGCTTTGCTTTCGAATTAATAACAACATTGAGAGACAGTACTCTCTTTTTAAATTAACATGGCAAAGCAGAACACTTTAATTAAGGAACAAAGTACAATAGTTTTAACAATCACCTTCATTATTTACGTAAAGTAAAAGCGATGGAATTTTATTTTTTGTAGATAAAGAACATAAACAATAAAAAATTCATTATGATATATAGACAGAAGTAAAATATTTTTATGATAACATTGTTTTTCTAACCATCAGTTTTGTTTTTAATGTTTGTTTGTTTGTTTGGGAAGTATGCCGAGACCGTAGCAGATGGAGATCTGTGTTCTTTGCCTACCCCTACGGGAGACCGGCGTGACGATATGTATGTATGTATGTATGTAGTTTTTTTTTTATAGCCCATATATGTCCCATTGCCGAGCCTCCCCATTTGTGGAAGAATAGATGTTGATCCATCACGCTTGTTCAATACGGATTGGCAGGGTTACCAGACTCGTTATAAATATATATATATATATATATATATATATATATATATATATATATATATATATATATATATATATATATATATATATATATATATATATATATATATATATATATATATATATATATATATATATATATATATATATATATATATATATATATATATGCGAGTCAGTCGATGACAAGAGACCATTGATTCCAAGCAAAGTAAACACAGGTCTTCCACACCCCACGCATTTTTGGGTAGTGTCGGAACGAGCCACGGGAGTAAACTCCACAACTCCTGCGGCATCTCGAAGGGACAATAGCCCCCTGGTCACTGGTGCTGCTGTTTCCAGAGGCTTTTTTTAGGTGTTCAAGGTTTTATGTCGCGTCGTCTCTCTAGAGTATGTAGAATTCATTGACTCCGTGATCGTCACTGCGCGATATCTACCAGGTCTCGAATTGGGGTCAGCGTAATCTAATCGTATTCAACCCCAATAAGACACAAGTTTGCGCGTTTTCTACCAAAAAAATTCCCTTTGTCGTAGCTCCTCGCTTTGGAGAGACTCCCCTCAATCTTAAGCCATATATCGGAATTCTTGGAGTTGACATATCGCATGATGTCCAGTTCCGCGGCCATCTGGAAGAAAAGGCCAAGCTGGCCTCGAAAAAGCTGGGTGTGCTCAGTAGAGCGAGACAATATTTCACATCTGGCCATTGCCTCCAACTATACAAGGCACAAGTCAGGCCACACATGGAATACTGTTCTCACCTCTGGGCCGGGGCTCCCCAGTATCAACTTCTTCCTTTTGATCGCATTCAAAGTCGTGCGATCCGAATCGTCGATGACCAAGATCTCACCGATCGGCTTGATTCTCTAGCGCTGCGGAGAGATGTCTCATCTCTCAGCATTTTTTACCGCCTTTATCATGGGGAGTGCTCCGAGGAATTGTTTGGAATAATCCCCGCCGCCGAATTCCACAACCGCACAACTCGCCGTAAAGAAAAATTTCATCCCCACCACCTGGATGAGTGGCGATCTACTACGGTGCGTTTCGCTCGTAACTTCTTTCCACGCACCACCAGTTTGTGGAATCAGTTACCCTCGGCGGTCTCTCCGAACCGTTACGACATTGGAACCTTCAAAAAACAAGCCTCAAATTTTATACAAGACAAATTTTATATATATATATATATATATATATATAAATATATATATATATATATATATATAAATATATATATATATATATATATATATATATATATATATATATATATATATATATTAGATGTACAAATAAGTTTCCGCGGTTTGTCAAAAGATGGCCCCACCAGAAGGTTATGGAGAAATTGTCAGATGTAAAACGTAATATCCCAAGTTTAGTCATCTGGCAACACCATAACCTTAAAGTACTAGTGATTCCGTATCAGCATCACGTAATTTTTTTCGTGCAAAAATGTCAAGTTTTATTCCGAATAAGCATCATTTGCGGGAACTTTTGATTTACTTCTTTAATGTGAAAAAATCTGCAGCTGAGGCGCATCGATTGCTTCTAGAAGCATATGGTGAAGCTGCTTTAAGTGAGAGAAGTTGTCAGGAATGGTTTCAAAAGTTTAAGAACGGTGAGTTTGACGTTAAAGACAAAGAACGCAGTGGAAGGCCGAAAGTGTACGAAGACATGGAATTAGAAGTACTATTGGAGGAAGATTCGTCCCAAACGCAAAAAGAACTTGCACTTACTCTACAAGTGACTCAACAAGCAATTTCACATCGTTTAAAATCGTTAGGAATGATTCAAAAACAAGGAAATTGGGTTCCATATGAACTAAAGCCGAGAGACGTTGAACGCCGATTATGCATGAGTGAAATGCTGCTTGCCAGGAATAAAAAAAGAGTTTTTTGCATCGTATAGTCACTGGTGACGAAAAATGGATTCACTACGATAATCCAAAGAAGAGAAAGTCATGGGTTAAGCCCGGCGAACCATCAACATCGACAGCTAAGCCGAATATTCATGGAAAAAAACTCATGCTGTGTATTTGGTGGGATCAGCTTGGTGTCGTGTATTATGAATTGCTGAAACCAAGCGAAACCATTACTGGAGCTCTCTACCGAACACAATTGATGAGATTGAGTCGGGCACTTAAGGAAAAACGCGCCCATTACTACTCCAGACACGACAAAATTATTCTTTTACACGATAATGCTCGTCCACATGTTGCGGCGCCGGTAAAAACATACTTGGAAACACTCAACTGGGAAGTTTTACCCCACCCGCCGTATTCACCAGACTTAGCCCCTTCTGATTATCACCTGTTCCGGTCGATGGCACATGGTCTGTCTGAGCAGCGCTTCACATCATATGAAGACACCAAAAATTGGGTAGATTTGTGGATAGCGTCAAAAGATGAAGAGTTTTTTCGACGGGGTATCCGAATGTTGCCAGAAAGATGGGGAAAAGTAGTGGCAAATGATGGAAAATACTTTGAATAAAACGTAATGTACTTTTCCTTTACAATAAATTCCTAATTTTTTATAAAAAACCGCGGAAACTTATTTGTACACGTAATATATATATATATATATATATATATATATATATATATATATATATATATATATATATATATATATATATATATATATATATATATATATATATATATATAAGGAGGACACCTGAGGAGTTTCTTTCGCCGTTTCTTCAACGTCCAAAGAAATTAAGTTTTTTTTTAAATGTGAATTTAACTTGAAATAAAGCCTTCATAACAATATATTCGATAATATACACTACTCAGTGCCTTTATATCCCGTTAAAAAAAAACATGATTTTAATTAATTTCCCTAAGGACGTAGGCCACTTGAATGTATAACAAGAATTATACAATCTTAACGTGGAATAAAGCAAAGCAGAAGTTCTAGCCGAAGTAATAAACTCAATAAACTGGGCAAACCAAACAACTCCCGCGGCGCTCGGCGATTTAATATTTCAGTCTTAATATCCGATGAAATAGCGAACAGACGGCACCAACAGAAACTCCATGAAGCCATGCTCATTGTTCTGATCGCGGGCGATGTTCATGAATATTTTAATTGTGAATCAATGCTTGTTTCCGTTGGCAAAGTAAGCGGAAATGGATAACATTAACAATACAATTACAACGAAAGAGTTTTGTGCATTTAAATTATAACCGAAGCATCTGATTTTGTATTACATTTCTTTTTTTTAACAGCCCGTATACACCGTGACTTTTTAATTACCCGAGAAAACTAAAATCCGCGTTTGTAAAAATATGTATGTGAGTAAGTAACATTCAAATATTATAGCGTTCATACAAAAATATTGTTTTATGGGACTTCAAAGAAATCCTGTAAATGCATCAAATACTTGTACGCCATCTTCGTAGTATCTGTTTACTACTATGCATGAAACGCATGTATTCATAAGTAAGGCAACAGCGTGTGTGAAAGAGAAAAAACGTCTTTTGTCGGCAGGTTGCGCAAATTGTTTACATTCATAGTTATATAAATTACGTACAATATACGCGTAAATATTACGCGTATATCGTACGTAAATATTACGCGAGCAAATTAGGTTGGTTTGGGTGCAGTTCATATTGGAAAGATAATAATGTCTATTTGAATTAGCAAAATGTTTTGTTGTATAATTTTTGGTGTATATTAAGGACATTTTTAATAAATATTTCATAAAAATACAAATAATTTTCTCGGATAATTAAAAAGTCACGGTGTATATGTCCCACTGCTGAGCACCCGCCTCTCCATTTCTGGAGGAACGGATTGGCGGGGTTAGCAGACTCGGAATAAATATTTGTAATCCATACATATATTTATTGCGATGCGGGGATCGAACCCGCGACTGGGTCCCGCCTCTGAGCCAATTGGTCGTCCACAATGATGATAAATAAAAGCTATGTCAATGTGTTTACGGCCTTATACTATAAGCTATAATATTTTAAATACATGTGGATATTGTTTAATTTTAAGATTAGTATTTATTTCTTTAAAGAAGACTAGCAATGTCTCTAAAGTTTTGTTGGAGCCACGCTGCAGACGATTACTTTGTCAAGAATGGCATATTATCTGTAGCATGAATGGGCCGGCTCGCCCGGGGAAGTACCACAATCCCGTATAAAACCGGCGTGTGTGATAGCTTAGCTACCGCGTTCCATCCGATAAGCGGTTGAGTTCCGAAGACCCTACTAAAAAACTCGTGGCTGAAGAACATCTGAAAGTGGACCGGGATAGCGAGTGCTGCCCAACTTTTTAGCATCACTGGAGACAGAGAAAAGTATTCGAGCTGACTGTCAACCTTCACTAGTTGAAGAGGCATACTAAGAAGAAGTATAATTAATAAATGTACTAAGTTACTTTATCTCTGGAGATCTCTCTTTATCTGCTTAAATATAATTTTGTTTGATAAACTTCTAATAATAAACACAGGTGTAAGAATAACAAGTTCAAACAAACTTCGAAAGGACCTTTTCGGTGAAGTAAAACGGAAATTTTAATTAAACATTGAAACTTTTGTCAGTAAAGAAACGAAATGTCCTACTTTGGGGAGAGTAAAAACATATTCCATTTTGTTTCTTCAAGTTTATATAAAACAGGATGTTTCCGGTAATTTTGTTTGGGCTTGTATTTTTTTTTTACTTAGAAATATCAAAATATTAACTTGTTTCCAATAAATTTTGTTTGCTTTTTGATATTTTGTAATTTCTTTAATGATAATTATATTATGATTTTTACATTACATTATTAAAACATTTTTACACAAAAATGGTATACACATACCAAATGATGTTATTACTCTATTTCTTTAATATAATAAAAATAAACCATTACATTTTTTTTTATGTGGATGGAAAGTTCGTTAGGGGAAGTACCAAGAAATATATATCTACGACCTTGATCAAATCGCTGAAGTTCTTACGACAATCCAGGTCAAAAGTAGTACCCTTATTTGGCGAGCATGTGTGAAGAGAGTTATGTGTGTGGATGAAGCAAAGAAAGTGTGCTGAGACCGTAGCAGATAGAGGTATGTGGTCTCTGCCTACCCCTTCGGGAAACAGGTGTGAAATATGTATGTACATAAGTACATACATATGTATGTTTTTCTGCCAGTTCTACTCCGAGAGGTACCTTTTTAAGCCAGTGGTATAGCCTTTGAAATTAATTATAACTAAAAGGACTAAATTGAATAAAACACTTAACTTTGAAAACCCTTTCATAAGAAGCCTTTAACTTTTACTTTGAAAATCTAAAATATACAACAAAATAAATAGGTTGAACTTTGATTTTGAAATCCATATATTATTTTTCTACAAAGTTCTCTCTATCATTTTTCATCTCCCGTCGTAATTACTTTAGTCTGATAAACGACTGTAAGTCTTCAATTTATCCATACGTCAGTCTTTGATTTAGAATAATTTTTTTATTGGCGACGTTGAATATTGTAAAATATAACACAAAATTGTATTGTTCTATCATTGATCCTAAATTAAATGGACCAAATAAGCCTTAACCTCATTAAAAGAGTTGATTTGGTTGATAGCGAAATAAAAAATATGTGCTTATTTTTTATGGGATAGTAAGGTAAACGTGAGTCACCTAATGGAAAACCATCAACGCCGCCTATTTACATTCGCACCACCATTGAAATAGAAATATAAAAACATTATATATTACTCCTTACTTTTACAATAGCTAACATTAAAACCTCAATAATATTGTAATATACAAATAAACATAACAAAAACAAAATAATTTCAATCTAACAAGTGTACTAAAATTGCTCTTGCTCAGTATATGCCAGGCGTTCTATTGGAGTACCTGGCGCTGGTTTTCAGTATTAACTAACGTAATGAGGCCGCGGACCTCAGTGACTATACTGATACGGACACACACACACATAAATACATATACATCCATATATATACTAATACTCATACTGATATACATATTCACATAAATACAATAAAATTAGAAACAACTAAATCATGTAATAAATTCACCGCAACCAACAGAACAAGTTCCTGTTTGCATAATAAAAATTAGATTTTTATTAATAGAGTCCGGCGTTATTTTGCGGAAATCCATCACTATATGGACAGTCAAAAGTTTTACTTAGCTAAGATCCGCGACAAGCGAAACAATAACAGAAAATTAATAATGTGTGTTTTTGTGAAGACAACCGAAAAGTTTTCTTTTCGGTTGTCTTCCGTAGAGTCTACTATACCTGAAGATGCCTCGTGTTGGGGCGAAACACGTGCCGGTTAAGTGGATTTATTTGGAACTTAAACCGAAAACTGATTGAGAATTGATGGCCGATTTTCGGTAAGTTTTTGGTTTAAGTTCCAAATAAATCCACTTAACCCAACAGAAAAACACACATTATTAATTTTCCGTTATTGTTTTGCTTGTCGCGGATCTTAGCTAAGTAAAACTTTTGACTGTCCATATAATTAGATTTTTGTATTTTTTTAAACATACTTATAATAAAGACATTGCTAAAGCTTTCTCGGCATTTGAGAATTTGGCTCGCCCCTAGCCACGCATCCATTGGCACGGCAGACCGTGGATTGGCGGAGAGGAAGGGAAAGGATAGAGAAGAAAGGATGGGCAGGAAAGGAAATGCGGATTGGGGTTGTTACCAGACTCAGAATAAACATTTATAAATCCATATAAATATTTATTCCGATGCGGGAATCGAACCCGCGACCATTGACTCCGCGGGCGGAGGGTCCCGCCACTGAGCCAATCGGTCGTAATATATATTTATTGATCATTTACAAGTTTACAATTTTGTCTCCTTGCCTGTTGAACTAGAGCGAACCCTGTAATACGGCAGACAGTCCATTCTAGGACACATTTATGTATTACATATATTATTCTAATTGCCATACTTGATACAACATTATAAAAGACTGAAACACAGAATTAATTTTTTTTATCGGATAGGGAGGCAAACGAGCAGGCGTGTCACCTGATGGAAAGTAATCAAAGCCGCCCATAGACACCCGCAGTGCCACAGGTAGTGCGGAAGCGTTGCCGACCTTTAAGGATAGTGTCATTATGGGAGGGGGAGGGGAGTGGGAGGGGGATGGGGAGGGGGAGGGGAGGAGATGGCGGATGAAACTCACCCGCTCACCGTACGAAGCGCGGTAGCTATCACTCAGACGCCTGTTTTCTGCGGGAGTGTGGTACTACCCCGGGTGAGCCGGCCCGTTCATGCTACAGACAAATATTATGCCATTCTTGACAAAGTATTCGTCTGCGTGCTCTGCGTCGAGCGTGGCTCTACCCCTATCAGAACGCTTCCCGTCAGGTGAAACGCCTGCTCGTTTGCCTTCCTGAAAATCTGAGAATTTCGGGAACAAGGTTTATTTTAATTTCATAGTCAGTAATACTGCGATAAATGTAATATTTAGTTCAACATAATTGAATGTTTCCAACCTACAATTCGCTCGCTTAGTTAACTCTATTGAATTGCTTTAATATTTGTCCCACCGGTGTCTATTGTTCTATTTTCAGACTTCGTGCGTGTACTATATAATAAGCTGGAATATTATTTCATCCCTGTTAGTACAATAGTTTTTGGTTTTATATAAGTTCGTTGGCAGATACAATATGTTTAAAATGTTACTGTATTTTACCTTATAACAATTCTATATATCAAGTCAAGCGAAAACGTAACCTTTTGCAGACCGTCAAAGGTAGAAAAGTTGCTTACCTGGGCCATATCATAAGAGATGACAAGTACAAGTTGCTCCAACTGATCATGATGGGAAAAATCGCGGGCAAAAGAAAAGAAAGTCTTGGCTATGTAATATCAGGGAGTAAACCGGGATAACACGTCCTCCAGGACTGCTGTACCTCGCGAAGGAGGAAGAAAGTTGTGCTGAATTGGCTGCCAACCTTCGCAACTCGTAAAGGCACTCTCAGAAGAAGAAGTAAATAAAATAATAAAATAAATAGGTTTGTCCCATTGCTGAATATAGGTCTACTTCCTTTTTGGAGGAATGAACATTAACCCACCACACTTGTCTCAGGCGGATTGGTGAAGTACATAGGCTTGGAATAAATACCTGTAGGCCGTACATATAATACGTAAAATGTAGTGTGGGACGGCTAGATGGTGCGATGATGTGCGCAGGGCGGTTGGTAGAAACTGGATGCGTGTAGCCGAAGATCGGGCTAGGTGACGCTTCATACATTTAATTTGAAATTCTGCGTTTCATAGTAAATATTTTTTCGATACAGTCACCAGAGAAAGTAAAACACCGTCTACACTCAAATATTCAAAATTGAAGTTAACAAACACCGCCGTCGTATTATGACGTGTTTTTACATGAAAACAAACTAATGACTTTTAATAACACTTGATAAAACCATGGCGCGATCGTCTCTTTGGATACTATATCAAATTCATTACGACAAATTCTGAGTTGTTTAATCTCCAAGCGTGCCCACCATCAAGGGATCGGGCTACTCCGGATACTATAGTATAGTATACCTTACCTCAGCGTACGGGGCTCTCCTGGGGCTGATCCAGACCTCCATCCTCCCTTGCGGCTC
Organism: Baronia brevicornis; assembly: GCA_031353405.1. Taxonomy (NCBI): domain Eukaryota; kingdom Metazoa; phylum Arthropoda; class Insecta; order Lepidoptera; family Papilionidae; genus Baronia; species Baronia brevicornis. Next base: position 1,412,352 of record JASFAT010003679.1, read on the forward strand.
GTGGGATTCACTATGACGAATCATAATAAACCTAATTCGTTTAAAAATGACGGCGACGTGGTTCGTCACCCGTCACATCCTGATTCCCACGAGTACGAGAAGTGACGAATGGAGAGCCGTTTCGCTACGATGAATTTGAGAGGAAGGATGGATGAAAAGATGGACGAGTGTGACGGAAGCAAGGAGGGTGTGTCGGGGTCGTAGCGGATGGAGATCTGTGGTCTCTGCCTAACCCTACAGGAAACAGACGTGACGATATGTATGTATGTATGTAAAATAATATTTAGGTTTCCTTTTGGTTTAGGTCCCTCTTCAGGTACAGACGTTCTCCAGAACTTTCCGATTGTCTTTGTTTAACTCCTGCCTCATCCCGTGCTCTCTACCTAGGTTGATTTTTTCATCGGCCTATTTTCCTGGGATGGCCTCTCCCTCGTGTGCCGATTGGACCTGTCCATGGAGGTAAGCGTGACTATATGAATATATATATATATGTTTAATCTCCTCCCAGCCACACAGTTCCATCACACTACGTGCCATAAAAATAGGTTCCATCACCTGAACGGCTGGCCGACCACCACCGTGCGATTTAGTCATAGTTTTCTGCCACGAACTATGCGTATGTAGAACGATATACCACCTGAGGTGTTCCCACGTAAATACAACATAGGGGTAATCAGGAGACGAGCGTGTGTTCACAAAAGGCCGGTATCACATCTGATGCTTCCGGCGTTTCATTAGAACCACAACCAAAATTAATAATCCAACGAATAACACACAGAACTGCGATTGAATATTCAAAACAAAAGCAATATAAATCACAAATTCTGATTGAACGTCAAAAGCAAACAAAATATTTTACCTCAAATTTGCCGGCGAATAAATTTATTGGCGACGTTGAATATTGTAAAATATAACACAAAATTCTATTGTTCTATCATTGCCCCTAAATTAAATTGACCAAATAAGCCTTAATTTAATTATACGAGTTGATTTCATTGATAGAACAATAAAAAAAATACACATATTTTTTATGGGATAGAAAGGGTGAGTCACCTGATGGAAAACAATCAACGCCACCCATTGATATCCGTATCACCATAGAAATAGAAATATAAAAACTTTATATATTACTCCTTCCTTTTACAATAGCTAAAATTAAAACCTAAATAATATTGTAATATACAAATAAACATAACGTGCCGATCGGCACGCTCCCGGGACTATGGTGCTTTACCTCAGCATGCAGGGCTCTGCTGGGGCTGACCTCCATCCTCCCTTGCGGCTCGTGGGATTCACTAAAGACGAATTTAATATACCTAATTTGTCGAAAAATGACGGCGACGTGGTTCGCCACCCGTCACGTCCTGATTCTCACGAGGGCGAAAAGCGACCAATGACGAGCCGTTTCGCTGCGATGAATGGCAGCGGATAGAGCTCTGTGGTCTCTGCCAACCCCTGCGGGGGATAGGCGTGAATATATATAAAAAAAATAAAATAAACATAACAAAAAGAAAATAATTTTAATCTAACAAGTGTACTAAAATTGTTCTTACTCAGCATATGTCAGGCGTTCTATTGGAGCACCTGGTGCTGGTTTTCAGCAATAATTAACATGGTCAGATCGTGGACCACAGTGACTACATTGATACGGACACACACACACATAAATACACATACATCCATATATATATACTACTACTCATACTCATATACACATACACATAAATACAATACAATTAAAAACAACTAAATCATGTAATAAATTCACCGCAACCAACAGAACAAGTTTCTGTTTGTATACTTAAAATTAGATTTTTGTATTTTTAAACATACTTATAGTAAAGACATTACTAAAGCTTTGCCTTTGAGAGTTGTGTAGGCTTGTTTTTTGAAGGTCCCAATATTGTATCAGTTCGGAAATCATTTTGGAGGTAGCTAGTTCCATAGGTTGAAACATTAGATTTGGTAAAAACTTCGTCATTGTACGTCAAACATCGTATTTGATCGCTATTCATCCATCCGGATAAATGGCGATCCAGATATTATTATATATTCACGTGACGGATTATTATATAGTAACGGTGAGATTCATGATTAAAGGTGATAAGTTTTTTTTTCATAGCCCATTTAAGTCCCACAGCTGAACAAGATTGGCCCACTTTTAGTAAACATGACGCTATAATTATTAGAGCGTAATAAGAATTTGAAATTTAATAAAATACTTTAGAAACAGGTGATGCCTTTCAGAATAATTAAACACGCTTTCACCGTACCCATTTTCAAGGAACTCTCAGGCAGTGCTTTTGAGATCTATATGAACTACTAACCAACCTTCACTATAATGCATATTAGACTAGTTCTCCTATAACACATACATACATATCTTCACGCCTATTTCCCGTTGGCGTTAGCAGAGACCACAGAACTCCATCCGCTACGATCCCGGCACAGTTTTTACAAATTTTTCTCACCATAATCTCTTTCAATCTCCTATAAAACTGTTAAAACAATGTATATATATCTCGCTCGAAACATAAATATATTTATATATCTCGGCTCAGCAAATTAGAAATCTAGTAAGGGACACGAAAAATTTATTAGGAGAGCCAAAAAACGTGTTGGCATTTTTACATTTTCTGCGTCACGAATGTGTACTTAATTTTGTGTGTGTGTATATATATATATTTCATTTCGTAATCATATTTTTAAGGTCATTTTAGACGTTTTTGCAATGTCAATCGATTTTTAATTGCAATAGTAAGCTGCATCATGCAGAAGTCCATTTTAACTTGAAAATGTCTAACTAAGATTTGGAATTATTAATGGAGTCAGACGTTACTTTGCGGAAATCCATCACTATATGGACAGTCAAAAGACTACGAAAACTTTTCGGTTGTCTTCCGTAGAGTCTACTATACCTGAAGATGCCTCGTGTTGGGGCGAAACACGTGTCGTTTACAAGATGGAAAAGTGATAATGTGTGGTTGGTGGGTGGAGAGTTGATGGCCGACTTTCGGTAAGTTTTTGGTTTAAGTTCCAAATAAATCCACTTAACCCAACAGAAAAAAACACACATTATTAATTTTCTGTTATTGTTTTGCTTGTCGCGGATTTTAGCTAAGTAAAACTTTTGACTGTCCATGTAAGATTTGGAAATTGATTATAAGAATACAGAAAATTCATTGCCATATGTTCTCTCATCTATAGATGATTTTGCACGCAATAATGACATAAAGACAACAGGTAAATGGTAAAAGGTATGAATGAGAAATTACGTATCAATTGTATTGCAGAAATTTAATCGTTGTGGTTACCCGCATGGAGCGAGGAAACATTTTAGTGGCCCCACCGAATGAAAGATCCGTAGGAGATCTTTTGGATCCCTTAATGCAATGAACGTGTTAATATATTATGTATTCGCAGACATCTTAAGCTTGTTATAATCTCTTGTACACTGCGAGAGATGTATTAAGATCTAAAAGCAAAACACTCAGGACGACGGCAGCGCCTTTTTGTTATCCTTACTGAACAAGTTGTTTTTCATAGAGTACCTAAACAATAGAGGCACTGTAGTGATATACTGACTAATATATTTTAATTTATATAATTTTTTTTATTTTAGTACACAAAACCTTGTTATGATGAACTTATTTTTGGCGTCACTTTGCGCAAATCCATCACTATATGGACAGTCAAAAGTTTTACTTAGCTAAGATCCGCGACAACCAAAACAATAACAGAAAATTAATAATGTGTGCTTTTCCGTTGGGTTTAGTGGATTTATTTGGAACTTAAACCAAAAACTTAACGAAAATCGGCTATCAACTCTCCACCCACCAACCACTATATCCAATGCAGATCGCGCGAAACACACACTATCACTTTTCCATCTTGTACACGACACGTGTTTCGCCCCAACACGAGGCATCTTCAGGTATAGTAGACTCTACGGAAGACAACCGAAAAGTCTTTTCAGTTGTCTTCCGTAGAGTGGCTGAACTTCTTCCTAATTTGGGTCCGTCGCAGGCCCTCACCTCTCGTGGGGGCCAGGCGGCGATAGTAGTTTCCCGTAGGGGTAGGCAGAGATCGTAGACCTTCATCTGCTACGTACCCGGCACACTTTCTATGCTTCATCCACACTCATCACTCTCTTCATACAAGCTCATCTGTTAAGGCTACTTTTGATCCGGCCTTTATAAACTCTCTTTGAGTATAATAAAAGTCAACTTGCAAGCGTTTTAAATGATGGTAATTAAATTTAGTCACTCAAGCGATGTACATCAAAGGAACCGTTGATACTTTAGGATAAGGACGTGAGGAAAGAAAGCTGTAAAGGAAGGGAGAGGATTTGACCGTCTTAATCCCTTCGTCCACAGTAAGAAACGCGATAAGATAGATAAATGCTATCATTTAACGCCGACATTCCATGATGGTGTGGTATTTACCTAAAATTATTTAGTAGGATTTCAGAAAATAAGCTCTTTCTTTATTTTATTTTAATCCCGATAGTGCAATACCTAAATTAAACCTTAATGAAGAGAGAATACAAACAATCCCATAGTGCTGTATTTAACCGGCTGAGTACCTAAGAGCGCTATCGCGCTCATGGACGCTAACTAAATTTGACACGAGGGCAATAGCGGCGCACAGTTTTTACAAGTTGATCCAAATTTGAAACCTCAATCTCGTGCAAAATTGTAAAAGCCAGTCACAGTCCCAGAAATGAGAGGATTTATTGCCGTTATTCTGGATATGAGCATCACAAGGAGGCCAACTATTTGTGACAAGGGTAAATGACACAAAAACAAAAGATTTCTTTGTTATTTCTAAGTATGTATGAGTAAAAACCAATGGCACTTAAAGGGGTAAATAGTATAAGCGAAGCTAAAATATATTTGATAAAAGATTTAAGCAAGGCCATGATCGGACGATACCTAAATGATTCAATGGCAGAACTATGTATTTGATTATATCAATCAATTAATCATCAGCCTGCGGCAGTTCACTGCTGGACATAGGCCAAGAAGCGCCACCAAGCACGATCTTCGGCTTCACGCATTCAGTTTCAGCTAGCCGCCCTGCGCAGATCGTCGCACCATAGACCCGAGAGGCGTCGGGTGGTTATATATTTTTATTTATTTACTTTATTTCTTTGAATAGTCTTTTCCATCAACCCAAAAGTTAACTGAAAGAGAATGCCCTCCGGCATTAAGTCCGCCTTTGTAATAGAATATGTACAAGAAGAATAAATAAATATTTTTTTTTTCATATTCACGCCTATCCCCAGGGGTTGACAGAGATCACAGAGCTCCATTCGCTGCAATTCATCGCAGCGAAACGGCTCGTCATTAAATAAATAAAATTATATGTAACCGAGGTCATTAGTCGGTTTTCAAATCGGTATCTATTTAAATACGTAGGTGTTTATTTAGAATCTGGGTCTTTAAAATCTGTCCTGGATAAACATGGTGGATTACTGTTGTCGTATATATATATATATATATATATATATATATATATATATATATATATATATATATATATATATATATATATGTATATATATATATATATATATATATATATATATATATATATATATATATATATATATATATATATATATATATATATATATATATATATATATATATATATATATATATATATATTATTCATCTAATTAATATTCGCGATCTTAGCGAAGTATATGTGACTGTACATTTTTGTTATAAATTTCAGCGAAGCAACGCCTACATTAGTCGGTTTTCTCAAATCGATATCTATTTAAATATGTTTAACCTATAGGTATTTATTCCGAATCTGGGGTGTCTAAAATCCGTCCTGGGCTAACACTATGTTTGCCCAGGACGGATTTTATATATATATATATATATATATATATATATATATATATATATATATATATATATATATATATATATATATATATATATATATATATATATATATATATATATATATATATATATATATATATATATATATATATATATATATATATATATATATATATATATATAGACTGTCGTAGTCATGGATCATCAGTAAGGTGGTAGCGGCTTCAGCATGCCAATTGGCATTCCCTGTGTAATCCTCCGTAAACACACAATATTATTCTTCTAATTAGTATTCGCAATCTTAGCAAAGTATATTTGATTGTACATCTTTGTTATGAATTTTCGCGGAGCAACGCCTGACTCGATCAACTTTTCTTATCAGATAGGAAGGCAAACGAGCAGGCGTGTCACCTGATGGAAAGCAATCAACGCCGCCCATAGGCAACCGCAGCGCAATAGGCTGTGCGGAAGCGTTGCCGACCTTTAAAGAAAGTGTAATTATGGGAGTGGGAATGGGAGGGGAAAGGATAGAGGAAGGGGGAGGTTGTTAGGCCTCCAGAACTGGGCCGCTCACCGTGCGAAGCGTGATAGGTAAGCTACTACTCAGACGCCGATTTTCTGTGGGAGTGTTGTACTTTCCCGGGCGAGCCGGCCCATTAATACTATAGACAAATATGCCATTCTTGACCAAGTATTCAAGTCAGTTACTATTAAAATCTTTCTCAACTTATTTCTATATGAGTTTTTTATAAACACGTACATATATTAGCTATAATTATATAAATATACTACGATTTATCCCAACATATTTACCGTTCATTTGCTCAAATCAAGAATAGAACAATAACTTTGTCAACAGTGTCGCGTTAATATTTATGAAGGAACACGGGAACGCTCAATTATACAGAACAGAGTGCGGGGGGGGCACTTGTTTCTTTCCTCGAGAACCCTGTTAGTACGGTTGAAATGACATAGAGTGCTTTGGCAGCTATATGGAATACGCTCTTAGTATAAAAACTGATTAATGACTTTTTGTTTTTCGTTCTTTTTTTGTTTCAAGTTACGATTTTTTTCACACCCCTTATATTGCTCGATACAGGACATTAACCCACCACGCTTGTCCAGTGCGGACTGGTGGGGTAACCAAACTTAAAATAAATATGAGCTGACTATAAAATAAAAGAGCCTTTTATACCATGCATACATTTCGTTTGGGGACGGGAGGGGAGGGTAGGGTAGGGTAGGGCAGGGGAGGGGAGGGGGGAGGGAGGGTGAGGGGAGGATGAGGGGAGGGTGAGGGGAGGCGAGGGGAGGCGAGGGGGGAAGGTATTGGAGGGGAGGGTGAGGGGAAGGTATTGGAGGGGGAGGGGAGGGGAGGGGAGGGTGAGGGTGTTGGGCCTCCGGAACTCGGCAGCTCACCGTACGAAGCGCGATAGGTAAGCTACCACTCAGACGCCGGTCTTCTGCGATATAATAATAATTTTGTTTTAATTTATTATATAATAACAAAATTTCGCGAGCTATCTGAACAAGTTTGTTATATTAATTACATTTAGGTGCCTACTTAATGTAATTAATTTATTATTTAGTTACTGAGATCGCGTCGCTGTAAAATTTGATAATTTGAGTTATTAAACATCATTCTTGCTAAAACAGGTAATTAATTACTTAGATTAATAAGTAACTAATTGAATCAAAGGCCAAACATAAAGTTAACGTAAATTATTTCATTTTCTATTGAAGCTGCTAGTGGTAGAGCCACGCTACAGACGAAAACTTTGTCAAAAATGGCATGTTATTTGTCTGTAGCAATGGGCCGGCTCGCCCGGGGAAGTACTACACTTCGACAGAAAACCGATGCTGCGTGGTAGCTTAGCTGAGTGGATGAGTTCTGGAGGCACAACCCCTCCTCTTCTTCCCCTCCTTCTCCTCCTCCTTCTTACCTTCCTTCTCCCACTCCTGCTCCCCCCTCCAATAAGGAGACCTATCTTAAAGGCCCGCATCGCTTCTGCGTTGCCTGTCACGCTACGGATGTCTATAGGCGGCATTTGCTTTCCATCAAGTGATACGCCTGCTCGTTTGCCTTCCTATATTATCCTCCTATATATCTTTATATTTTATATTTTTATCCTATATATCTTTTTCTATTTTATTCTCTTAAAAGTATATGAGTACAGGATGCTTAAATGCTTTGGGTACATAGAGAGGATGGATGAAAGACGACTGATAAAAGAAATTTGCGGATGTGGATTGATGGGTCAGTAGGGGAAGACTAAGACGTCAGTAGGGGAAGTGCGAAGACACCTTGACCAAATCGCTGATGTTCTTATGGAAGGCCGGGTCAAAAATACCCTTAACCGCCGAGCTTGTATGAAGAGAGTGATGAGTATGAATGAATCAAAAAAAGTATGGCGGGATCGTAGCAGATGGAGGTCTGGGGTCTCTACCAACTGGCGTGATATATATATATATATATATATATATATATATATATATATATATATATATATATATATATATATATATATATATATATATATATATATATATATATATATATATATATATATATATATATTATATATATATATATATATAGTACGTGAATTTGTATGTGACAGAGTAAAGTTGCACGTATTGTGTATAAATTTGTATGAAAAATTATCCTATTATTTTATACATATAACTTTTAGGCAAACTTGCCTATTTGCCTATATCAGAATAGGCCCATCGCCCTATTCTGATAAAGGCAAATATGCATGAAAAGGCTTTTGCAAAAAACCAACTTCTAAATAGAGGCTTAGTTAGTTTTTAAATGGTTTTATGGCGGGGTATCCAAACACGGAATATATAATCGTAGACCGTACTCATACTTATCTCGGTGCGGGGTCTAATCCCGCAGTGCATCTAAGCTAAATGGCAGCCCCACTACTAAGTCAAATGGTCCAATTGGTATCATCAGATCAAACCTACTTCTTTCAGAAAAAACTCTTTTATAAAAATAACAATTAACTATCAACGATACTTCTGCCACAAAGAAAAACAACTATCTTCTACGAATAAACGAATATCGATGACAGTTCTTCCAGAAATAACAAGTATCAACGATACTTCTTCCACGAAAAAAAAATTTACAAGAATCAACGATATTCCTTCCACAGAAAAGAAACCAAGTATCAACGATATTCTTTTCACATAAAACAAGTGTCAAGGATATTTTTTCCACAAAAAAAACCAAGTGTCAACGATAAAACGTGTAGAAAATTAAAGTATTTCGGTTCGTATTGCTCGCAGATTGAATCGATCACATCTGCCTTCGGGCGTAATGAAAGCATTTCATTAACAAAAGTCTTTGAAACTGACGGAAAATACCCTCGGTTTTTAGCGCTTTCGCTGATTTTCCGACGAAATGCTACTTATATAATTTTCATTAAATCTTTGAACCACCCACACGCCTAAATAGCCTACGGCTATAAGTAATTTCATCTTCATAATGATGCTTATACAGAGTGTTCTTCTTTTAATATAAAAAAAAAACTTGTAGATTATCACATAAGCTTAACTACAACTTTTACGTAATGTCTTACGTGGATAATCAGGTTTTTAACTTAACTAAGATCCGCGACAAGCAAACAAAAATAGAAAAATAACTGTGTGTTTCGCTGGAGGAAGTGGTTTTATGGGGAACTTAAACTAAATCTTTCCGAAAAACGGTATAGTAGATACGGTACAGAAGACAACCGTTACGTGACTCAACGGTTGTCATTCGTAGAGTCTACTACACCTGATGATGCCTCGTATTGAGGAGACACACGTGTGGTGTATATTGTGGAAGGATGGTGGTGTGTGTTTGGTGTTGTTGATAGTGATTCGGAAGTGATGAGTTGCTGACGGTCGTTTTTCGTAAATCCACTTCTTCCAGTAAAACACACATTATTATTTTTCTATTTATGTTTGCTTGTCACGGATATTAGCTAAGTAAAAATTCTGACTGTCCACATAATAAAAGTTTTCCGCAAAATAACGCCTGACTCCATTAGTCATCTTTAAATAACTTGCTAAACATACAAAAAGCCCATAGCATAACATTAGCCCAAATCATAACATGTTACCATACAAAAACCCTTAACATACAAAATGTCATTAATGGAGTCAGGCGTTACTTTGCGGAAATCCACTTTTCGGTTACTTCCGTAGAGTCTACTATACCTGAAGATGCTTCGTGTTGGGGCGAAACTCGTGTCGTTTACAAGCTGGAAAAGTGGTAGTGTGTGTTTGGTATTGTGTATAGTGGTTGGTGGGTGGAGAATTGATAGCCGATTTTCAGTAAGTTTTTGGTTTAAGTTCCAAATAATTCCACTTTATCCAGCAGAAAAACACACATTACTAGTTTTCTGTTATTGTTTTGCTTGTCGCGGATCTTAGCTAAGTAAAAGTTTTCTTTTGACTGTCCACATACAAAAGGTCGGCAACACAACTGGGACACCTGCGGTATTGTGGACCACCAAAAAATTATTCGTCCAATACAATGATTTTGTTTTAAAGTCCGTCTTAACTTGTGAGTTAAGCTGTCGTTTAATTTAACTTGCAGAGAAAAAAATACCAAGACCATCAAGCATTCCTGCTCCTACTTCTGGCCGTGACACGTCATAAGTCAAAGCGTAAATCCAAACTTAGTGCGGTCAGACCCTAAGGGAAACTTGCTTAATATTTCTCTGCACATTGCCGCAGGAGTAGCTGTTGTAGAACTACGAACTGTGTACTTTGGGAGATTTATTTATTTATTTTAAACAAAATCCATAGACTTACATTTTAACTTACGGTAAAAATATCTACAAATTCCTTGGTCCATATATGTGTGTGTGTGTGTGTGAAAGAGAGGGAGAGAGAGGCAAGAGTGTATCATTATCATCAACAGCCTGCGGCAGTCCACTGCTAGACTTAAGCCTCCCTCGAGCAGCGCCAACTAGCCCGATCTTCGGCTTCACGCATCCAGTTTCTGCCAATCGTCCTGCGCAGATCGTCGCACCATCTAACCGCTGCACTACTGATGGGAGCGACGCAGTGATCGTTGACATGGGCGAACATTGGACAGGCGATAGGAGATAGGTAGCCCAACATCGTGACTAGTGGCGGGTTCTCGTATCGGAGGACAAGACACACTTTGGGTCATTGTGCGTGCGCAGCATGTAATTATAAAAAGTATGTAAGTAAGTATTAAAAGTATGCAAGTAAGCATTAAAAGTGTGCGAATAAGTATTAAAAGTATGTAAATAAGTATTGATAGTAGAATAGTAAAGAATATTTTAACACGTACACAGAAGTAGTGGTCGTTAAGGTTATTTTTTTATATATATTCACGCCTGTCCCCCGCAGGGTTTAGCAGAGACCACAGAGCTCAATCCGCTACCATTCATCGCAGCGAAACGGCTCTGTATTGATCGCTTCTCGCCTTCGTGAGAAACAGGACGTGACGGGTGGCGAACCACTTCGCCGTCATTTTTCAACAAATTAAGTTTATCAAAATTCGTTTTTTTAGTGAATCCCACGAGTCGCAAGAGAGGATGGAGGTCAGCCCCAGCAGAGCCTTGCATGCTGAGGTAAGGCACCATAGTACCCGAGGGAGCGCCGAGCGGGGATCCGACGGTCGGCACGATTGCGACTAAGCTCGCCCTTAGCCATGCATCCTTTGGCTCGGCAGACCGGAGAGGAAGGGAAAGGATAGAGAAGAAAGGAAAGGGCAGGAACGGAATTGCGGATTGGGGGGGTTATCAGACTCGGAATAAATATTTATAAATCCATATATATATATTTATTCCGATGCGGAAATCAAACCTGCGACCATTGACTCCGTGGGCGGAGGGCCCCGCCACTGAGCCAATCGGTCGTCGGTCGTAAAAGGTTATTTTAACACGTGTTTATAAAAGGCATTCAAAATATTGAAAAGTGCTCGACCTCTCTCAAAGTTACAAATACTTTTCGAAACTGTAAGTTCCAAGTGTTGAGGCTCGTTTAGCTTAGCGCTAAGTTAATTTCGTTAAATAACTTAGCGCTTTCCGCGCTTAAGATCATTATTTTAACGTTGAGCGAACGAGGAATGCACTTGATGAGTGTTTTATTTTATAAAAACCCTAGTATTATGAATTACTTAGCAGTCATTCATAATACCAGAGTTTTCATACTCGAGTACTATTTTGTAATAATAATAATACCAATACAGATGAAAAAAGACGTTTAAAAGCACCATCTCATTGCCAAAGTTTCATCCCCACCATCTGGATGAGTGACGATCCAGTACGATGAGTTTTTCCTGACACTTCTTTCCACGAAAGACTGCCCTGTGGAATCAGCTATCCCCAGCGGTGTTTTCGAAACGATATGACATTAGAATCTTCAAAAAACAAGCCTACACACTTCTTAACTGCCGGCGATGCTTCTATTTCTATGGGCGATGTTGACTGCTTACTATCAGGTGACACGCTTCCTACCCAATAAAAAATAAATTTTGCTAAAATACCATTTAATAGATAACTAACAGCTAATTATAGTTTTCACCTGCTCACCGGTTTTCATTAAAATAAGAAAGAAACAAAATCATTATTCATCAATCTACAAAACAATACAGAGACAATAGACTAAGATAAAATAACAATAAATAACATATAAAATAAAATAAAAATTATGAGACAAGACACAGAAATGAAAGATCAAAACTATAACAAACAAATAACAAAAACAAAAGGATGACTTATATATGACTTACTATACGTGAATCAATCAAACGCACAAGCTAAATTTGCAACGTTACTTTCAAAAAAAATCATCGTACATACATCTCACTTGACGCAAGTAATCTATTTACGCCTCCCACGATCCGTCGAAGCTAGTGGATGTAATTAATATGAACTTTCAACGTTAAAAATAGAGCTAGATGAATCATATTTCAATAGAATAACAACAACAGAAATAATGGATGGAATAATAAATATGTAAACAAAGGCCAACAACGCTGTTGTTGTGATGTCTTAAGTGCTAGCGATATCTAAAAGGAGCGATGATCAATACGTTCGACTTAAACTTTCACTTTGTAGACAGTCAGGATTTTTACTCAGCTAAGTTCCGCGACAAGCAAAACAAACATGAATAGTAAAATAATAATATGTTTTTACTTGGAGCAGTAGATTTACGGGGAACTTAAACTAAATCTTACCAAAAAACGACCGTCAGCAACTCTCCACTACTCAACCACTATCAACAAAACCAAACACACCTCCATTCTCCCACAATGTACACGACACGTGTTTCGTCTCAACACGAAAAATCATTAGGTATAGTAGACTCTACGGAAGACAACGGTAAAGTATAACTTACCGTTTTTCTGTAAGATTTATTTTCCCGTAAATCCATTTCTTACGGTAAAAACACGCATTATTTTTCTATTTTTGTTTACTTGTCGCGGATCTTAGCTAAGTTAAAATTCTGACTGTTCACATAGTAATGGATTTGCGCAGAGTAACGCCTGACTCTATTAATCGTCATAACTTTCACGTTGTCGATGTAAAAATTTGCATTTCTGTCTATCCACTGCTAGTTTCTTTAATTTGGAATACGTCTTTTGTATTGCTTTCCCCTAATTGATCCGTAAACTTTCTTCTAAGTCTTGCTCTTTTCATCTCCCTTCAATTTACCCTCTATTTTATTTAAAACAAAACCTATCATGACAAATCAAATGCCCAATCATGCTTCCTCTTCTACTCTCAATGTACTATTTGCCGATCCCTTTAAACCTATTCAATACTTCTTTGTTTCTTCCTTCTTGTTTTATGAAACAATTGACAAAAGTGGATGAAGGTCAATCTAAACAGTTAAGGAGCAGCTAAAAATTGGAGAAGCAATTACCCTCTATTGAAGTCCAGATGATGACGAATATCCTCGAGATCTGACCTAAGCTGAGCTGATATACCTGAGTCGAAGATCTCACTCCTTTGTCGCTATAGGTGCATAAGATCATTCTTATCCACCTCACCTTGAGACCACGAGGATATTCGTTATCATCTGGACTTCAATTTAAGGGTAACTGCTTCTCCAATTTTTATCTGCCCCTAACTGTTTAGTTTGACCTTCATCAAATCTTGTCATCTTAGGTTCAGTTTCTGTCAGGAGTCCTGCGAAAAAAGTCACTTTATTTTAACCAAGGATACAATACAACGTTTATCAAGACGCGATCTCCACTCCACCAAACAAAACACAAAAATCGTCAACAAACGATAAAAAGAAATTATATAAACTTCAAAAAAGCATAAAAGACAAAAAATTTACATATTATCGATAACACCTTCATCCGCTTTCGCATTCAATTCTCAACGAGAAGACATTGAACACAGAAACATACATTCGCTTACAGAAACGACTACACTTTGCGAAGAACAAAAGGCTACAATTGTCTCTTTGTCGTCACGCACACACAAATATGTTTCCCTTTGAATGTATTCTTTGTAAATAACAAGCTATTATTTAAATTTCTTTGTACTAACAAGACTATTTGCAGCCTCTTAGAGAACACGTTATTGTAATACATAAATAATTTATTTATTAAATATACTTTTAAATGTAAATCAAGTTAGTACCTACCTACGTGTAATGGAGAGGAGCATCTTGTAAACTCTCATCTCATAAACAAAAAAAAACGCCAAGCGCTTAAAGATGGACCGGACTAGTCACCAAATTCGCAGGCCCAATCGGCACACGAGGGAGAGGCCATCAAAGGGAAATGGGCCGATGAAATAATCCAGCTACGTGGAGAACACAGGGTGAAGTTAAACAAAGACAATCGGAAAAATCTGAAGGACGCCTATACCTGAAGAGGGACCGAAACCAAAAAGAATCATTAATATTATTTTACATACATACATATCGTCACGCCTGTTTCCCGTAGGGGTAGACAGAGACCACAGATGTCCATCCACTACGATACCGGCACACCTTACTTGCTTCCTGCACGCTCATCCATCTTTACATCCATCCTTCCTCTTACATTCAGCGTAGAGAAACGGCTCTAAGTTAGTCGCTTCTCGCCCTCTTGGGAATCAGGACGTGAAGAGTGACGAACCACGTCGCCGTCATTTTTTAACAAATTAGGTTAATTAAAATTCGTCATAGTGAATCCCTAGCCGCAAGCGAGGATGGAGGTCAGCCCCAGCAGAGCACCCAAGGCCGAGGTAAGGCACTATAGTACCAGGAGAAGCCCGATCCCGGAACGGTTGGCACGCTTGCGACTAAGCTCGGCCCAAGCCACGCATCCTTTGGCACGGCAGACCGTGGATTGTGCGGAGCGGAAGGAAAAAGGATAGAGAAGAACTGAAAGGACAGGGGAAAGGAAAGATGGATTTAGACAGGATGATAGGGATATGATACTAGCGCAACGGAAGACAAGGAGTGATACGGTAGTAGCTCGAGAGGCCGGGGTCGCGTACCCGTGTATTAATACCATAACTACATAAATTTTAAAGAAATATTACGTTAAAAATATAAATTTTTATAATAAGTTAATCTACAAATTAAGAGTTCAAACTGTTTGATTGATTTAATTATTTATTATATCCGAACCGATACGACATTGGAACCTTCAAATAACAAGCCTATACATACCTAAAAGGCCGGCAACGCTTCCGCGACTCCTGCGGTGTCGCGGTTGTCTATGGGCGGCGTTGATTGCTTTCCATCAGGCGACACGCTTGCTCGTTTGCCCCTCTATCCCATAACAAAAAAATAATTTTGTGTTTATTCTTGGACTGAAGTTTGTATATTATTTATTCTTAACTAGACTCTGTTTCCTGTAATGATAATGGTATTTTCCCTCGTAGTCACTTCTAACGAAAGACGTGCATACACACACACGCACAAACTCAGGCAAAATGGGATATGGGAGTATTTTTACAGCCCTTATACCTGTGTAGTATTCGGGAATTAATTACTTACAATTAAAACGTCTTTTCCCTGTAATATAATGTATTTTCTTCATTATACTAGCTTTTGCCCACGGCTTCGCTCGCGTGGAATTTGGTCTGCCACATTGTGTTTCGTGACAGATCATTTTAAATAAATATATATTTTTTTACTTAATTTATGGTTCACAATTTTGGTCATAGTGGCTTCCACATAAAAGGTAGATATATGCTGTCCCGGACTTTTATTTAGAACTATTCAAGAAAAACGATCCTACGGTACATCATCTTTGTGTAACTCCAATGGATTAGGCAGCGTACACGAAGATAGCTCTCAGAGGCCAGATTTTTTCCGACTTAATTGACATGTATCGTTATATTACGACCAAAATTACATAAAATCATTACAAATTGTAGCCTACATGTTATTCCGATGTACTTATATTACTGTAAAGTTTCATCCAAATCCGTCCAGTAGTTTTTTCGTGAAAAAGTAACAAACATACATCCATACTCACAAACTTTGGCATTTATAATATTAGTAGGAAGTAGGATAAGATAGAATAGCGGAGAAGGGGGAGGGGGAGGGTGTTGGTCCTCTGGAATTGAGGCCGCTCACCGTACGAAGCGCGGTAGCTAAGCTACAACTCAGACGACGGTTTTCTGCGGGAGTGCGATACTTCCCCGGGCGAGCCGGTCCATTCCTGCTACAGACAAATGATATGCCATTCTTGACAAAGTATTCGTCTGCAGCGTGGCTCTACCACTACAAAATCTTCTTTTCATGTTATCAACAATATATATACATAAACAAAATAATAAAATAATTATTAATTTCGGTCGAGCCCTTTTTGAGTTTTAGCGCGACTAACAAAGTAGCTCTCCATTTTTATATGTATAGTGATATTTTCGAAAATACACCAGCAACGAACGAGAAGCGATATTTACTTCGAGCGTAGCATTTCGAGATAAAATCCAAACATAATAATTCATGATTTTATTAACAAAGTTGGTGAAATAATCCCTTGGCAACGTTCCTAATTTACGAGATAATCCCAAACTTAATAAACCTCACTGACTTCGTATTATTTTCTGACATCTGTTTACAGGGTCTTCTCGTATTTTGTTTTTTTCATGGAAAAGTCACGGAAGTTAATAAAAAGATAAAAAGAAATTATATTAAGAGTCTTGTATAACTTCCATGACTGACTTGACACTTGCTGAATTCACTGATAGTTTCCATAACCAAAGCATTGAATTTAATTTAAAATTATTTGATTGTGTGACTCCCATGACTGACTTGACACTGGCTGAATTCACTGATAGTCGTTACAATCAGTCGAATTGAATAATAATAATGTCTTTATTTGCACTTTTATTTTTATTTTTTGCATGCCATTTAATAATGACTAAACTGGAGAACGCTTGCTGACTAAAAATCTTAAGAAGATTTTTAGTCAGCAAGTGTTCTCCAGTTTAGTCATTATTAAACGGCATGCAAAAAATAAAAATAAAAGTTATAATACAAACAAAAAATAATTATAAAAATAAAAGTTCAATTGAGGTTTTATTTGATTGTGTGACTCCCATGACTGATTTGACACTGACAGAATTTCATGATAGTTGTCATAGTCAAAGAATTGAATTGAATGGAACACCTCATAAGTTACATCACAAGTAATACTAAAAACTCATCTACTAAATTAACATACCAAAGTAAGATTAAACAAGATATCTATAGATTATGACCCAATTACTGCGACAAGAATGCCTCAAGGCTCACCCCAGGCTGTATCTATTCTTAGTGTTTGCATAATTAAGTGTTAAATTGAACACTTAGTCTGTCCTTATCTTTATTTTCGATTTTTAAACTGAAATATTTTTCATTAATGAAAAATGTCACATTTCTCGGAGTAGACGAATGCTGCAGTGGAAACCGCGTCTTGGAAAGGGCAGTATGGGACACTCCCGGCTAGGATGATGCGATGATCTGCGCAGGGCAGCTGGCAGAAGGTGGATGAGTGAACTCAGGTTAGTAGATCGGGTTAAGTGGCGCTTTTTGGGGGAGGCCTATGTCCAACAGAGGACAATCACGGGCTGTTGATTAATTTTTTATGCGATAGGAAGGCAAACGAGCAAGCGTATCTAAGTAACTGACAAAAGGAATCTACACCGCCCAAAAACATCTGCAACCCCATGGGCAAGGCAAATGCGTTACCGGTCTTTAAGATATGAGTAGACTTGTTTTGTGTAGGTTCCAATGTAGTATCTGTTTGGAAATACTACTGAAATCAGTTGGTGAATAGAGTAGTGGTGGATGGAATCACGTTTTGGTGAAAACCCACCGAACTGGATTGATTGCAGTCAGGCGTTACTTTGCGCGAATACTTTATACGGACAAAGAATTAAGAATAAATTCGTTAAAATCTTCGATACCAACTAAAAAATAATATTGCTTGCCTACGAACCAGTGTGTACAAATTACTATTAGAAATTCCTGCTGGAAACCGGCCGTAACGTAATTAGATAACCATTGTCACTGTATAAACATGCAAATTACTATAAAACTGGTGACCGAAAAACATAAAGTTATTTAATATTGTTTGTTTTTTGGCAGGGATTTAGAGTTAAATAAAAAAAAGATATAATGCCACTACGAGAAATAAAACTTTACAGATAGAGAGCAGAGGAGGTTTTAAATAGCACGCAATCAAATATAAAAAACGTTTAGAAATGCGTAAGCGTTACATTTTATTGCTCTATCGCTTACAATTTGCCCGAGTAATGTAGCACAGACGCAAAAACGCACGTAGAAATAATATTACAACATGACTAATGAAAGAAATCATTATAATATATTACCCTAATATTTCTTTTTGCTCACCGTGGGCAAGTCATGTGGAAACTAGTGCACCACAAGGCTTTTTGAATGGAAAACAATTGTTGGGCGAAGAGGCCGAAGCTGCCCAAAATTCAGATGACAAGACGGACACAAACCTTAAAACTCTAGGCGTGACAAGAGGGAAAGAGGAGAGATTCCTACTTTTCCTAATCTCATATTCATAAGGGTGCAAACCTTAGCGTGATTTAAAATTATGTGCAATGCCATCTATCGACAACAAATGGAACTTTATGCGTAATATCGATACTTTACATAATTGAAGTTTACTATTGCGTTTTGAACATGCGATAGAAGAAGATTTATTTCAGACATTGATTTCAAGTTTTTAATGGAGTTCCCTTATGTCACATTTGTGTGAGTCATCGCCATCTAGGTCTCGAATTAGATTCGGGAAGAAAGCGCGAGGACAGTCTCTAACACGATGAGCCGATCAAGTGAAGGAAAGCCACATTATCTTTGAAATTTCAACAAGTAATGAGGGTTACTTTGGACCGGAAACGACAGATTGTCCGTTTGAGGGGTTCTAGTGACAAAGATCCTCAGAAATAGATGATAAATTAAAGAAGAAGAATAAGTTCCACTTTCTACTGACCGCTCATAACTTGGCCGGGAATAGTAGGGAACCGGAAACTGGGGACTGATATGATGGTCTACTTCATAGGGGTTTTCCCAGAGCACTACGCAGGTAAGACGGAATACAACCTAAAGAATATAAAGCGACCGCTTTCCTCAGTTTTAGAGTAGCTGTCATCATCAAATCCCGATTGAAAATACTATAAAAATTGTTCTAAAAAATTGTTTTCAGTTGTCTTGAAGTAACATAATTAATTTTTGTATATATATATATATATATATATATATATATATATATATATATATATATATATATATATATATATATATATATATATATATTATATGTAGTATTTGAAATACAATGCATCCAAGTACTTCGTAATGTATCGACAAACTTCTTTGTATTTTATGTGTTAGCGGATACAAGGTACTAAAAATACGTATATCCTGCACCATCGCTACCCCTGAGATTTCCGGGAAAAGGTAGCTGTAATCCAATCAGCTACGATAACATTATATGTATAGTTTTCGAGAACTCCCCAAAGCAGTTACATAAAAACAAACAAAGAAACAACAACTCAAGTAGTACTTAAAATTGCATTTTTCACTTTCCCTTACAATAAATAATGCCTTAGGTCTTTCTGATTAAAATCGAACCACATTACCAAAGTTTCTTAATTCTAAATTTAGTAAGTAACCTTAAAATTTTTCTGGATAAAAACGATTCCAATATATATGCATAGACTCCATTAGCTCAGACACATGGGAAGGATGGGAGAGAATCGTGTAAAATTGCGTTTTTCACTTTTCCTTACAATAAATAATGCCTTAGGTCTTTCTGATTAAAATCGAACCACATTACCAAAGTTTCTTAATTCTAAATTTAGTAAGTAACCTTAAAATTTTTTTGGATAAAAACGATTCCAATACATATGCATAGACTCCATTAGCTCAGACACCTGGGGAGGATGGGAGAGAATCGTGTAAAATTGCGTTTTTCACTTGTCCTTACAATAAATAATGCCGTAGGTCATTCTGATTAAAATCGAACCACATAACCAAAGTTTCTTAATTCAAAATTTAGTAAGTAACCTAACCTAACTTAGTAAAAAAATATTTCTAGATAAAAACGGGCAGGCAATTGGCGAGAGGCAACCTGACATCGTGACCAAGCAAGTTCTCGTATCGAAGTCCAAGATACTTTGTATCACTGTACCGGCGAAATAAGTTCAATTAAAAATATTGAACTTATATATCATCAGTGATCATCATCGTTAATGAAATACAACCGTTAAAAACTATTTCTGGACACTGGCTTCCGTAGATAAGGTGTGTTGCCATAGTCTCAATGCAAAAAAGCAAATAATGGATCGCAGATCGGCTTTTATCCCTCAGGAAGAGGTCACAACCCATTCACCGGTAGTCACTACATTACTCGCTCGTATTATCTCCCGGAAGAAATGGAGTGATCCTAGTATATCGTGGAAACCAAAGCGAGTACTAATAAAAACGTAGAGCTAGCTTTACCTGATTCCACCAACGTTTAAGATGATCCTGTTCTCTCCATCCATTACTGTGTTTATATGTATATCAACAAAACTTCACTATCATCGACACTTGCTTACAACAACCTCACAACATCCAAACACAGCTGCACCACAAGTAATTCAACGGAGCATCGAACTCCAACGCAAATGGCACATGTATATATCGAAGGTGGAATCGGAATCGCGTCACTTTGTTGACGTTTCTCGCGTGTTCCCGAAAATCGTGCGGCATTCGCACGCATCCGCTCTCCGCGGAGATCGGCACGGCACTGAGATGAGATGAAGCGAGATGGGGTGGCCACCCCCCACCTGTGGACGCACTGCAGTCACCCCTTGCGCGTTTCAAGTTTATGATGGAGCGGTCACACTTTCAGTGGGCATAGGGGAATTCCAAGGATGGACTGTCAAATTTACTTCGCTAAGATCCGCGAATACAAATCAAAAAAATAATATTGTATGTTTGCAGAGAAATGTATTTGAATTACAAGTCTAAGTTTTACCCAATAACGGTCATCAGTAAATTTTTTCATGGGATAGGAAGGCAAACGAGCAGGCGTATCATCCGATTTAAAGCAATCAACGCCAACCATAGACATCCGCAGTGCCATAGGCAATTCTGAAGGTGAAAACTAATATTGTGTATTCGAAGAAGAATAAAGAGAATTAAAAGTCTAATTCTTACGTTCAAACTTTAGCCGGCAGCAAATCCTACGAATTTTTACTGTAGTAAGTAACTTCAAACACGCAACTAGAGTCTACTACACCTGAGGATGCCCCGTGTCGAGACAAAACGTATTCTGTTCGTATTGAAAATTGGTTGTATCCTCCGGATCTCAACCGCTCACCGGACAAAGCGCAGTAGCTAAGCTACCTCTCAGACGCCGGTTTTCTGCGGGAGTGTAGTACTTCCCCGAACGAGCCGGCTCATTCATGCTACAGACAAATATTATGCCATTCTTGACAAAGTATTCTTCTGCACCGTGGCTCTACCACTTCGCAGTTGATAAAAAGTGATACAGTAGATGCCTTTAATAGTATTCATGAAAATTGAAGAAATACATAACACAACTTTCTCGATCTTATTCCATTAATACCATTGTTCTACTTTGAAAATTATGGGATACTATCATTCGTGGCATCTGACGCTATTGTCCAAGTGTATAACTTCAAAACTTAACATTACTTATCGGAAATGATTAGGTACTTGATAACAACACTTATCTTACCTTATCATAGTTCATTTATATCATCATTTATAGTCTATGATTCGTTGAAATATTTTTATATTTATACTAGTAGGCAGTTTTGTTTTTTTATTTTTAACGGAGCTAGTCATTTATTCTAGTATATATTTATATTTATATAGTAGTATATAATATTAATTTTTATAGTTTATCCTCCCTCGTATGCGGCTCCTCTTACTGACTTCTTCGTACTCGACTGTTTTAAAATTAGAATAGCATCACCCTATTTCATTTTGGTTTTCATCAGACAACATGCATGCTCGTTTGCCTTCCTATCCCATTAAATAACTGATTACTAAGTGACTAAGTTCGCTTGTTAGAACCGACGAGTACTGGAGTGGAGACCGCATCTCGCATAGTGTGGATCTGCGCAGGGCGACTGGCAGAAACTGGATGCGTGTAGCCGAAGATCAGGCTAGAGCGCGCTTTTCAGGAGAGACCTGCGTCCAGCAAGGGACTGCCGCGGACTGTTGATTGATTGATTGATTGAGACAGTCGGAACAAAATACAACCAATATAAAATTACTTTTTATATTAACTACAGATTAACGAAAAGCTAGCAACATATTTGTGATGTCTATGGTGTTGCAAATGTTTATGAGCGACATTTAATGCTTTTCATCAGGTTATACGCTTGCTCGTTTGCCACATATCCCATAAACAAATGAAGGTTGAGGCTAAGCCTGCTGGAAAGTGATTTTTTAAAAAGTTAGTTCATTTTTTTCAATTGGTGAACCGACACCACCCACAGGGGAGCAGGAGCAGTGTTGCGTCAAAATATCAAATGACCCCCCCCCCCTCCAGTTGTCTGCCGCATGTAAATAATTCACAGAATCTTAATTAAACAACGTACATGAGCCGAATGCGGTTTGCCTGCTGACCGTTTTATTTTCTTAATTTATATGTTTTTAATTATTAAATTATTATTATTACAATAATAATTATTATTATTGTAATTTTAACTAATAAAAAATTATTCTTAATGACAATATTATTAATATAAAAAAAATCACTATGAAAATAATATTATTTCTTCCTTTTATTAATCCTTCGTGGCGGGATAAACCAAGCACACGGAGGATTATGCATCTTACAATCCTAATGCACGATATGGTTGTTTTTAGAATTTAACCCACTTACCTAAACCTAACTTGGACAGATGAGCGTCCAAATTTTTACCGTTAAGTCCATTCACAGAGACCACTATGGTTACAATGACAGTTGAATCGACGTGCCACATGGCGGAAATCTCATGCGCGAGGTCCATGTATTTTATTTATTTATTTAGCTTTTTCCGCTTTAATCCTTGCTGTTTATTATTGTTATTACAAGAATAATTATTATTTAAATTATAATTAATCAAAAATATAATAATTATACATTTAAATAATACGTATAAAAATACGTATAGGTCATAATTATATTTATCCCCATGGATTGAACGTCAGGCTGTTATTATTTATAAGAGGGAGAGAATATATATTTCATACTCAAAAGTTTGTATCGTCGAGAGAATTCGAACAAATACGCTTCATGTTTTGCTTCCACTTCAGAATCGCTTTAAAATACATCCAGCCTTAACGATGGTTTTTATGTGTTTCAGAAGTTTAACGCTTCCATTAAACCGGTCACGAGAACGCGAACGGTTAAACTTAACTCATTTTCGCGTCGCTGCAACGCGAAATACACGTTCCATTAATAGAAGGACATATGGGAATTCCAATTCGAATTCTAGGGCCTTAGTTACTATCAGTTTTCAAACCGCCAAATGGTCTCTAATATAGATTAATTCAGTGGTTCCCAAAGTGTGTGCCGCAGTGCTCTGATGCGCCGTAGAAAGAAAAGAGAGGCGCCATGAAGCGTGATAATTATTTGGACTTCGGCTTGCTATTTTTAACACGGTGTGATTTTTTAATAGGAAGTTACATTATTTACAAAAATAAAAAAATGTGTTCACTTAGCAAACAGGGGTTCCCAAAGTGTACGCCGTAGAAAGAAAACAGAGGCGCCGTGAGGCATGATAGTTATTTGGACTTCGGCTTCGCTTATTTCGAATTCTTAATTAGGTGTGTTTTTTTTTAATAGTAAGTTACGTCATTTACAAAAATATAGAAAAAACTTTTTCACTCAACAAGCAGGGGTACTCAAAGTGTGCGCCGCGGGGTGCTGATACTCCGTAGAGAGAAAAGAGAGGCGCCGTGAGGCGTGATAGTTATTTGGACTTCGGCTTGCTATTTTAATGTGGTGTGATTTTTTTAATAGGAAGTTACATCATTTAAAAAATAAAAAAGACATGTTATCTCAACAAGCGGGGGTTCCCAAAGTGTGCGCCGCGAGGTTCTGATGCGCTGTAGTGAGAAGAGAGAGGTGCCATGAGGCGTGATAGTTATTTGGACTTCGGCTTGCCATTTTAATGCGGTGTGATTTTTTTAATAGACAGTTAAATTATTTACAAAAATAAAAAAACCACGTTAACTCAACAAGCAGGGGTTCCCAAAGTGTGCGCTGCGAGGTCCTGATACTCCGTAGAGAGAAAAGAGAGGCGCCGTGAGGCGTGATAGTTATTTTGACTTCGGGTTGCTATTTAAATGCGGTGTGATTTTTTTAATAGGAAGTTACATCATTTACAAAAAAAAACATGTTCACTCAAAAATCCTCAGTTTGTTTATTTTTTTATTTTATTTAGTATTTTTCTTAAATAATAAAAGTATTCTTAAGTATCAGTATAAATATAAAACGAAGCTTCAGATTGTATATTTTTAAAAAATAAATAAAAATATTTTATTTGCCCGATTACGATAACAAAATAGCCTTAAATTAAACTTACATTATATTTTACTGTTAATACATAAAATCTTATAATCTAATATATTTATATATAATCTTATCCTAGTCAAAAGAAGTGGCTCTGTCATTCCTAACAGGGTAAGGGATTCCCCGTAGCGCTGATTTTCAGCCACTCCCCGCAACATGTTATATAGGAGTTGGCGTGCGAGCGTGCGTATGTTTGTGTGAGTTATTATCTAAAATAGTCCTTTAGATTTAATAGATTTACAGAGGCATGTATATTTTTCTGCAGAAAGTTGTCTATTAAGCAGATTAGCTTTGTATTTTTTTTTAAAGTATTGACCCTTTGAAGACCGCTCTTAGTAGCCCCCTACATGAATGCATGAAGAATGCAGCGGTGAAGGATGAAAGGCGACATCTGGTTGATTTGTCAACCAGCCGCTATCCATCCACTATATATAACAACCACGACTGCTCCACCAAGAGCATGACGACACAGAAGAAGAATCATCATCATGGCATTACAGCCATGGATGGGCCTTAGTCTGGTCCAGTAAATTATTCCAGTCGGATCTTCGCTTAGCTTTTTCCCTCCAGCCCCTCACACCGATTGTCCTTAAGTCGTCCTCGATTCCATCTAGCCATCTGAGCTTAGGCCTTCCGCAGCTTCTACGAACATCTGGTTTGCCGTCGTGTAGGCGTTTGTGTACTCTAGCCTCATCCATCCGTACCACGTGCCCAGCCCAACGAAAGCGTCGAATCTTAATGATTCTGATGACGTTCTGCTTATTGTACTGCTCATATAGCTCGTGGTTATAAAAAGTACGCCATTGCTCATTTTCCAACACAGGACCAAGGATACGCCTTAAAGCGTATCTTTGGCGTATAGAAGAAGAACAAAACTGCAAAAAATGTCAGCGTCCAACCTTCAAATATTGGCCCAAATATCGTATCGAAATACCAGTTGCAAAGATAAATGTTATCGACAGATCTTACGACACCGATCATTTCAATGTTCCTCGTATATCTGAAGAAATTCAATATTATCTTCGATCAGAAGAAAGAGCACACTTATCTATTGACATCTTTGGAGATAAAGGTGGGTAGTGTGTCGATAACGCAGTTAGTTTCAGAAGCTGTTTGTATATCGAGTTCTCCATTGACTAAAATGGCTCGTGCGATTGTGTTAAGTTTGTTTCTGTATACCCTCGCGTCGGCGTATCCACACTTGTTTGAGAGGAGGAATTTCAAAGTCGGAATTGAATATGATAGTATGTATTATTGTTTTTATATTATATTTGTATGGAACGACCTTGATGGTCTCAATTCGAAACCAATTTTGGGAATAGGTCTAATGATTTAATAACGAAAGCAACTCCTTAAGAGCTTGCTATAATAATATGAAGGGATAGTAAAAAAGAGGTAGGTGATGATTTACGGAAACCACGACCAATTGGCTCAGTGGTGGGGCTGCCGCGTATGAAATCAATGGTCGCGGGTTCGATCCCCACATCAGAATAAATTCATGTATGGCCTACAGATACTCGTATGTATTTATTTTGAGTTTGGTTACTAATTTATACTAAAAACCTGTGCCAGGTGCTGCTATAGAGCGTCCAGCTTATGCTGAACCAGAAACATTTTGTCACACATTTGTCTTTAGGTTTTAAGTTTTCTTTCTTTTTATGTTAAATTGAATTTGTACTTAGTTTTTTATAACATTAATTACTTGCAAAAAAAGGTTTTTCTATTTCTATTCCTCTATTAAATCTGCATTGGACAAGTGTGATTGGTTAAATGTCCTCAGCCCCAGTAATGGGGAAGCCCGTGCCCAGTAGGGGGATATATATGGGCTGTGAAAAAAATTGTTCAATATGAAAAACCAAACAAACAAATTTCACGTTAATGAGATCCACAATTTCAAAGAACTTTTTGGATTGATCTATTTAGGAAAGGTCTCGTATACGATAATCTAAAAAATCTAGGAAGATAGGTCCTGTAAGTCGTGTAATTAATGTCTTTATGGAACTACAAGCGTAGTGTAGCCTATCTGTTAGGGCGTCGATAAGAAATAGAAGGAAAAAGAACTTATTCCGACCCAAAAATTCTTTGCAAATTATCTCATGAAACGGGCATCAAAGAAGCGAAAGGCATTTGATATCAACAAAATCCAGTAGTCGTAGAGCCAAGTTGCAGACGAATACTTTGTCAAGAATGGCATATTATTTGTCTGTAGCATGAAAACCGGCGTCTGAGTAGTAGCTCAGCTACCGCGCTTTGTCCGGTTAGCAGTTAAGTTCCGGAGGCCCAACCCCCCCCCCTCCCATGAAAATTTCATTGGCAAGGCTTCTGCATTGCCTATGGCACTGCAGATGTCTATGGATGGCGTTGGTTGCTTTCCATCAGGTGACAAGCCAAATCGTTTGCCTTCGTATTCCATAAAAAAGAAATGTTTCTTTATTTTCAAAGAAAATTATCCAATTTAACTTTAACAACTTAACTTGCGTTTCTTTTTTCTTTGAAATATAATCTTCAACGAAAAAAGAACAGATAAATTGTTTATCTTTAGCATTTCTAAAGTTCGTTCGTAACTTCGAACTTAAGCTTATAGTTTATTTTATTATAAGTTTTCCAGCGACTTGCCATACTCATAAATTCTAAGTTTGCCTTTCTATCATTTCTGTCATCATTTCTACAAGAAAGTTTTCGAGGTAAAAAACGTTTTCAAGATGCTATTGGGGCTGCCGCGGTTTTACTCAACTAACTTTGTTGGCGAAGCGACCCAAAATGGATCTTGGCCTCCGAACAGATCTTACGCCACCGTGTCCTATCCTGCACCACGTTTTGCCAGTTGCAAATTTGAAGGTTGCGCAAGTCATCCACCACCCTGTCTCTCTAGCGGTATCTGGGGCGCCCTACAGCACGTCGTCCAGTGGGGCGACCCACATACGCTCTCTTGACTGCACGATCCTCCACCATCCTCTCAACGTGGCCCAGCCAACGCAGTCAATGAGCCTTAGTCGCTCCGATTACATTGGTTTGTCCCACTAGATGCTCGATTTCGGCATATTTTCAATTCACGAAACTTAAATTATTTTTTTTTGTATGATACAAATTATTTGTATTTGTATGTATTGAGTGTTTATAACTAAATTAAATAAAATAAAAAGTGAAGTTTGAGTGACATAAGTCACTCAAGCATTGATAATATTTTTTATTTAATTATACAATGTTTTTACAGACTCTCTGCCCATGAACGGTGGCTCAGACAGGTTTCGTCACAGAAACAACTACGATCCTTTCTTCGTGACTGTCACTACCACTGCGAAGGTATGTACATGTGGTTTGATATAAAAAATCTTCGTCACCTGGATCGAAAATCTAAATTTTTTAAAATTAAGTGGAAGCCTATGCATTGTCTTACAAAGTCATCTAGTTTGAAATCAGCCAAACAACAGACGTGCAAAAATAAAAATTACATTTTTTTTCTTTTCTTTGATGGCAATGAGTTAAAACTATTATGCCACTGTCAAGTAAAATGGTAAAATATCAAATCTCTTGAAATAAAACTAGTTAACTTACATTGCATCTTGATAAAATGGTG
Organism: Baronia brevicornis; assembly: GCA_031353405.1. Taxonomy (NCBI): domain Eukaryota; kingdom Metazoa; phylum Arthropoda; class Insecta; order Lepidoptera; family Papilionidae; genus Baronia; species Baronia brevicornis. The sequence goes on from JASFAT010003679.1 coordinate 1,440,817, forward strand.
GCTATTCTACCAAAACATTCTATGGACTTTTTCGGTCAACTTAAAAAGTCACGATACATGCATTTATTTTATATTGTATAATACGCCACCATAATTAAACAATTTAACTGATAATAATATAAGATTATGAAGATGAAATAAAAAGATTATTAATGGAGTCAGGCGTTACTTTGCGGAAATCCATCACTATATGGACAGTCAAAAGTTTTACTTAGCTAAGATCCGCGACAAGCAAAATAATAACAGAAAATTAATAATGTGTGTTTTTTCGTTGGGTTTAGTGGATTTATTTGGAACTTAAACCAAAAACTTACCGAAAATTGGCCATCAACTCTCCACCCACCAACCACTATACACAACACCAAATACACACTATCACTTCTCCATCTTGTAAACGACACGTGTTTCGCCCCAACACGAGGCATCTTCAGGTATAGCAGACTCTACGGAAGACAACCGAAAAGTTGACTTTTTTTGATTTTTTTTTTTTGACTGTCCATATATGAAATAAAAACACAACGTCACTGATGTAAGTTGGCGGGAAATGTCGAAAAATATATTTATTTCGTGTATATGCTCTTAGCAAAAGGAAGATAAGGAGGGTAAAGATACAGAGGCCTAATTCTTTTCGTCTTCCTTTCATCCTCATATTCCCCTCCCATTATTAAAATTCTTACAATGTTAGGAAATTTACCTATAACGTCCAAAATAAATATAATCTTTGTTGGAATGGAACAACAATTGCATATAAGTAATGTAAAGGTGGTGCATTTTTTTATTGTGATGGACATCCTCATTTCGCGAGAAAAGGACGTATAATCCACCACGCTTATTCAAGATAGATTAGTGTGTTATCCTGACTGAATAAAAACCTTAATTTAATAGTGATAGAGCCACGCTGCAGACGAATACTTTGTCAAGAATGTCATAATATTTGTCTGTAGCATGAATAGGCCGGATCGCCCGGGGAAGAGTACCACACTCCCGCAGAAAAGCGGAAGGTCGCAAAAAGGCGTCTGAGTGGTAGCTTATCTACTGCGCTTCGTACAGTGAGCGGCCGAGTTCCGAAGGCCCAACACCCTCCCCCCTCCCTCTGCCCTCCCCCTCCCATACCCACTCCCATAATGACACTTTCCCTAAAGGTCATCTACGCTTCCGCACTGCCTATGGCCTGCTCGTTTGCCTTCCTATCGTATAAAAAATATCATTACTGATACCTGTAAGTTATATATATATATATATATATATATATATATATATATATATATATATATATATATATATATATATATATATATATATATATGACGCTTGACTCCGAAAACGGTATCTTCACCACTAAGCCAATTAGGTCGCTTAAGTAATGGCAAACAATTCATTTAAAAAAGAAAATCCAATCTATTTTTTTAACAAAAAATCGAACACCTTATCCTGGAAAATGAAATGTATTTTTCTCAAATTAAATAGATCCATCGGTAAGTCTCGACCTCACGATTTGAGTGTCGTGAATTCGTATCTTCCACTGGACTATTAATGTGAACCTATTCTAGAACAAGCATTATTGGCTTATTTAGAATGTTTAACAAGAATTCTAGTAACATTTAAACTATGCTAGTGTTCTTTTAAAAAAAAATCACATGTTTGTACTATTCTACTGTGTACTATTCTAGTCACACGACATTCTTTCCTTAACCGAAATAAATGTCTTCCTCAACCCAACTTCATCAAGTTAACTCGCCTTTAAGATAAATCAAATGAAAGTCATTCTCATTTTTGCACAGTCGCAAAAACACTTTTGGCGGCTTGTGAATGGCGCCCTTTATGGGATCGAAGCAGAGGAAAGGGCTCGCGCCTTTCATTATAGGAGAACCGATATGTTAGTGATAAGCGCTAGCGTCGGTATGAGCGAAAATAAAAATTAATTTTAATTATTGTTGTTTATGTTATATCTGCATTCAACAGACATCAATACGGGAAGTATTGTAGGTGTATTATAAGTCTCATACGAGGTGGTGTGATAAGAAGGTAAATGAGCAGGCATGTCGCCTAATGGAAAGCAATCAACACCACCCACAGACATCTGCAACCCCATAGTTATCACAATTGCCTTCCAGCAAAGTGACTAAAAAAAAATTTATATTCGTGGCTTGTATTTTTTTCTGGCTGTCTTAATCAATCAATATATAACCTACGGCAGTCCACTGCTGAACATAGGCCTCCCCCAAGAAGTGCCACCCAGCCTGATATTTGACTTAACGCATTCAGTGTCTCCCAGCTGCCCTACGCGGATCGTCGCAACATCTAGCCGGGGGGGCGTCCTATAAAACATTTGCTAAGACGCGGTCTCCACTCCAGCACTCGTCTAATCCAGCGATTGTCGGATCTCCGAGGAACGTGTTCAGCTCATTGCGACTTTAGGTGGCTAATTCGAAAGACTATGTCGGTGAATTTGGTTCTCTGGCGGATTACTTCGTTCCGAAGCATATCTACCAGAGAAACTACGAGCATAGCTCTCTAAGTGACTCTGAGCTGGTGAAACAGATGAACTGTCAGTGTCTACGTTTTGATGCTGTCTGCGAATAGGAAGGACACACTGGTTGAAGACTTTTATGTTCAGGCACTGAGGTATGTGCAAAAAAAACGCCTTTGGTAAAACGCTCCGCTCATCACTGTACCTAAAACATACATTTTTGTCCACTGGTTCAGTGCGGGGTGTCGTTTGACGAACTATTTCAGGCTACACGACACCCGCCGGCGATACTAAGGGTGTTGGGTGGGGGGATAATTAAAACAATCTGATACAATCACGGTCAGGTTTGGTGAGAATAATATATCAATCGTTTAATGAATACGGCTTCTATTTATATAGAAATAGAGTTTACTTTAATGTTATTATAAATTATCGTATAATACATAACATTTCCATAGAGATGAACATTATTTTTAATTCATATAAACAAAATTATAAAGACAAGATAAAAATAAGTATCTCTTACATACATATATATATATATATATATATATATATATATATATATATACATATGTATATATATGTATATATATACATATATATACATCTCGACGACGCGAAGTCGTTAAAGGAAGCCCAAAAAACGCTAGGAACAGCCGCATTTAGGACCGAGGGGCGGTTGACACTTTGAGTTGCTGGGCGAACAGTGGGGTTCATCCCTGAGGCTCCATCCCACACTCCATATATATAGTTTCTGTAAATATGTGTAAACCCGTGCGCAGCCTTGGGACATATATAGAGAATCCATAAAAAGTTTCTTAAAGTTTATGATTCTTTTACTAAGAAACGCGGAAACCAATTCGAAAAATATTAATGTGTGTTTATGAACGAATATATAAGAACAAAAATATTTTATAAAAATAGTCGTACCGTAATTAACATTGTCATTAAATACGATGTCAGTCACCTGATAACATAAACTAAAAACAAGCACATTTTTCTCGCAGATCTTAATTTTATTGACTTATTTAAATCTTAATAATAAATTTCCCCATTAAAGCCGCGGGTGGGCCTTAGCCTGGTTCAGTAAATTTGTGCAGTAGGATCTTAGTTTGGTTTTTGTACTCCAGCCCCTCACACCGATTGCCTTTAAGTCGTCCTCGACTCCCTCCATCTAGCTATCTGAGCTTAGGTCATTCACGGCTTCTACGACCATCTGGTTTATTGTCGAGTAGACGTTTGGTACTCTAGTTTCATCCATCCGTAGCACGTGCCAAGCCCAAAGAAGGCTAAAAACTTTGATGGTTTTGAAAAAGTTCGGCTTGTATTGTACAGCTCATAGAACTCTCGGTTGTAAAGTGTACGCCATGGCTCTTTTTTTGTTAACAAGAATTGTAGTAATATTTAAATACATTGCTAGTCTTCGTCATATAAAATAATTTTTGAACAACATTGTTTTGTCGACCGTACCATTGCACCGAACTTTGTTTGAGTCTCGAAGAGCAAGCTTTAAAAACCACTTAGGTACTCATTTTTACGCTCAAGTGGACACTGATTGGATGGCTTCAGAACGGAGGCACTCACCCCAGGCTAACATAAAACGGAACGTCTTCAGACTCCAGTTTATGTTGATGCTTGAATGCCCCACTTTTTTGTTCGTAATACAATTATGGATCACAGCAAGTGGTCTGAAGTGTAAGCGAGTTGGTGAGTGAATTGTGTCGTCCTAACCGATTCGTCTAGAAAGAATTAGCATGAAAGAGTACACAGAAAACAATGTCTCCGACCCCATGTCGGAGGAACAGTAAAAAAAAATCGATTCGTCTATGGTACGGGTGATCAACAATTTATTAAATGTCCCCTACTACTGTTTACTATCTAGAGTTACTCTGAGATTGACCAATTCTGTAATTACCTTCTTCGTCAGGTGTTTACGCCGAGTTTGGGAAATCCACTTCGGACATCATTCCTAACAAATTAATTAGCTGTTTCCACGATATACCCTGGCCACCCAGGTCGCCGGATCTCACCCCAAGTGGTAGAGCTACGCTGCAGACGAATACTTTGTCAAGAATGGCATATTATTGTAGTATGAATGGGTCGGCTCGCCTGGAGAAATACCACAGTCCCGCAGAAAACCGGCGTCTGAGTGGTAGCTTACTAACACTCTTGGAATAAAACCACACTAATCTCTGCTACTCGCTCAAGTAATTAATGACATCGGGATGCCATTAACCGCGCAACAAACTCGCTCGGACGATATTTCGTCGGATTTGTCTCGTTTGTTTTGAGGGACCCCTACAAAAATAGTCAATGTAGGTGAGATCCAGCTACCCGGGTGGCCTGTGTATATCCCGGAAACAGCTAATTAATTTGTTAAAGAAATCGCGAAAAAGCTTCTTGATTTCTCTAGCAGTGTGAGGCATGACGCCATCAAGCTGAAATCATGTACGTGAAGTGAGGGCAGGTCCTAGTGGTCTAGGTCTAGTGTCCTCTCAATATCGGCAGAGAATAATCAGTTAGCATGCGTTTACTGATTCCTGTGGAGTAAATGGTTGCGGGTTCGATCCCCGCATCGGAATAAATACATGTATGGATTACAAATATTTATTCCGAGTCTGGTAACCTCACCAATCCGCATTGGACAAGTGTGATGGGTCAACGTCCGTTCCTCCAGAAATGGAGAGGCCCGTGCTCAGCAGTGCGACATATATGGGCTGTTAAAAAAAAATTACTGATTATTTGAGATATAATCTAATTATTTAACTTATAATCTAATTATGCTACTATGTCATTCTATTATACGTCATTATATGTCATTCTAGGGTCTTTTTACCATAGCTTAATCATAATTAGTTTAATAAGCTTATTCAAAATTGATAGCAGGAAAAATACGTAATACGCTATTGTATTACGGTTCTTGAGTCTGACGCGGGCTTGGAATGTAAAATGTCAAGACAACATTCGGGTATTACGATAAATCAAACTAGAAACCAAACTACCGCGCCTTTGTCTATGAAATATGGTGAGGTTAGTGAATATAAGCCTTCATAGTGCCGACATAAGGGATCGAGCGATTTTATTATCAAATAATACCAGACATCAAGAATATTCTTCCACTAAATAATGCTTTTTATATAGAATAAACGAGTAAGCACGCCGAAACGTGGACGCAGACAGTCCGTCTGCTTCACAAGCTCAGAGTCGTTCAGAATGCTTTGGAGAGAGCTATGCTCGGAGTCCCTCTGGTAGATATGATTCAGAATGAACAGATCCGGCAGAAAACTAAAGTCACCGACATAGCCTTTCGAATTAGCAAACTAAAGTGGCAATGGGCTGGTCACGTTTGCTCGGAGATCCGACAATCGTTGGAGCAAACGAGTGCTGGAGTGGAGACCACGCCACGGACAACGTAGTGTGGGACGCCTCCCGGCTAGATGGTGTGACGATTTGCGCAGGGCGGCTGGCAGAAACCGGATGCGTATAGTCGAAGATCGGGCTAGGTGGCGCTTCATGGGAGAGACCTATGTCCAGCAATGATGAGTAAGCATGTCGCCTGATGGAAGGTAATCAACGCCAATATGAGAGGGAATATCTGCTACATGATAAACAATACAGAAGCGGTTCCGATTTTTGAAAAATATAATGTAGGTTGTTCTTTGAAGGTTCCATTCATTCACGCCTATCTCCCGTAGGGGTTGTCAGAGACCACAGATCTCCATCCGCTACGATCCCAGCACACCCTCCCTCCTTCCTCCAAACTCATCCATCTTTTCATACATTCTTCCTTTCACATTTATTGTAGCGAAACGGCTCTCTGTTAGTCGCTTCATTTTTGAAGGTTCCAATATAGTTTATTTATAGGATAGAGAGGCAAACGAGCAAGCGTGTCGCCTGATGGTGGGTAATCAACAGCACACATAGATATTTACTACACCATAGTAATTGCAGAAGCGTTGCCCGCCTTTGAAATATATGTAAGGTTTTTATTTAAAGATTCCAATGTCGTGTTGGTTGTTATAAGAAACCAAATCAAATGAGATCTGATAGTTAATTTTTTTTTTCGCAGCTCATATACATATGTCCCACTGCTGAGCACTGGCCTCTCCATTTTTAAATAAATATTTGTATGCCATAAATGTGGCGATTCCTATGCAGGGATCGCACCCGCCATCTTATAAATATGGTCAAATAAAAAAAGAACATAATATTGATAAAAGTTAACTATACGAACAAATTTTTTTCTAAGACGCCTCGCCTCTGACCTGAGCGTTTTTTAGTGCGGGTTCTCGCGAAAGCCTTCGACAGGGATGTACATAAAACCTTTTATTACCTACGTGTTCCGAATGTAAGAGATTACTTGCTTCGAATATACGTATAATGTGGAGAAGACTTCCCAAATACGCGGCAACTATCCCAGGATATTACTGATCCAAAATTTAGTGTCAGTCAAAATGACACAATCGTCTATGGTCAAATTATCTATGCACGACTGCTTACTTTTGTCTATGGTAAATTAACCTAAACCGTGCCTGATGCCGTAGCGTAGAATAATCAATATAAATACCAGCCCATGGCAGTCCACTGCTGGACATAGGCCTCACCCAAAGCGCGCCACCTAGCCCAATCTTTGACTACATGCTCCAGCCTCTGCCAGCCGCCTTGGGCAGATCGTCGGTCCATCTAGAGGTCCTATACTACGTCGGAAAACCAGAGTCACCGACATAGCTCTTCAAGTAAGCAGACTGAAGTGACAATGGGCTGGACGCGTTTATCAGGTGGCATACCTCGTTTGCCTACCTATCCCTTAAAAAAACTATAGACTGTTCATGATAATGAACTAACTAACTTTGTTGGCTCAGAAACCCAAAGATACTTAAAGGTTGCGTAAGTCAGCTTCCACCATATGTCTCCAGCGGTACCTGGGGCGCCCACAGGATGGCGACCAACAAACGCTCTTTTCACTGCGTGATCCTCTCTCATTGTCTTAACTTGGCCAAACAAACAGAGTTGCTGAGCGTAGTCTCTCTGATTATCTGCTCTCTCTCTGGGTTGGGCCACCAGATGCTAAATTTCGGTGATTTTCCGACTTCACCAGCTGCCATCATCTCCTTTGGTTTGGCCCAGTATCTTACGGATGATTTTTCGATCTGTGACCAAAACTTTGTTCTCTTCCATGATAATGAAGGTGTTCTATATTTGTTTTTTCAGAAAGGATTCGTTATCTCATATTTGGAAGTGTCAGCGATCACTGACGCTGCTGGAGAGGTCAAATTCAACATGATCCGTGGACACACCGGCTCTCGAGATATGGTGTTCCAGCTGGTGTCGAACCACTCCGATTTCCTCTCATACTCTTACTTGGCATACGGCATTCGAGAGGAGAAATACAAAAAGGTGACTTCATTACCTTTGGGAAACGTATAGGTTAGTTTTGCGACATGGGACTAAAGTCTAAGATCATTTATATGAGTTCCATAGACTCAATAAACGTGGTCTCTAATCCAGTACTCTTCTACTCCAGCCGTGGATGGATAGAGTGACGATTCCATGTATGCATGTAGCCGAAAATTGGAGTATGTGGAACGCCTTGAAAAGTTGTCCAGCACTGAAATGCGGTAGACTAAAAAACTATAATAAGATTGTTTCTTAGTTTCTAAGTAATTGCGCTTAAATTGAACAGAGGGCGCTAATAGCCAAATTTATTATCAAATATTTTGCATTGTGTATATTCATAAATTATTCATATGTATACAATAAAAAACATAATTCTTTTATGCTTTAAATTGTAATACAGTTGATGAATTTACACTAAACAAATTTTCGTATTCGTCAATATATAATTTAGCACCATCTATGATAAGCTAGTAAAACTACAGCAATATTGTCTCTAGTATAATCTATATAATTCCGCCTAACATTTATAGGGAGCGCTGTTTTGCGAAATGTATTTATGAATACTTTTTTTGCAGATTTATGCTTATAAAAACATATAATGATAATGATTTGAGGACTTTAGGGTAGTAATTTTAAAAATATAATCTTTAAAGTATGAATATTTTAATTTGTTTCAAAATATGTTTTTATGTCAAAAAATAACTATCTATTTATAAGATTTAACGTTATTAGGTATATGGCATGCATTTTTTTTTTCAAGTATTGTAAGTGTATATACTACATGTTATACAGGTCTCCCAGAACTCAACGTCAAGCCGAAACGGGGTGACAGGATTGATTGTAACCATCATGAGAAAAATCAGAATATAAATCTGTCTGAAGATCTTAAAATTAAGAACCTACCAAGAGCTTGTGCGAATAAAAAGCATTTCAACTGACTAAAATGGGTTGACAAAAATCGGGTTACTTGAGGTTTTTATTTTTTTACTCCATTTTTTAGTATGAAACTAACAAGTATTGTACCATTTTACAATCCTGATTAAATGCGCCAACTTTTAATGGCACTTATCAAGGGACTCTAGTACTTTTTTTTAAAGGAGGGCCTTTCAAAGTCGACAAATTTTGAAAATTTTAAATTCATAGTTTAACAAATAGTCTTAATTCTAGGAAACTTGGGGCAATTGTATCGTTATTTTTTACTTTGATTCTAAAAATGTTATTTAGGGTTACGGTTCAAAAGTTTAAATGAACAAAAATAATAAAAATTAATCACAATAACCGACAAATGGTTACAGTTTGACCAAATTTCTAGGTTTTTCTTAAATGCTCATAATTGTCAAACTGCTTGGGATAGATTTTTATTCTGATTTTTCTCATGATTGTTACAATCAATCCTGTCACCCGTTTCGGCTTGACGTTGAGTTCTGGGACACCTGTATACTGTTGACACGATATACATATATTAGAAGTAGCTGTAATTGACTAGGCTTAGGATATCATCAAATTATATATTTGAAAAATCTTTTATTTTTTCATGTTTCAGTTGGCCAACATAATATCTGTGCCCGTCAATAAGGATGTGAGAATCGTATCAAGTTGTTTTTCGATCTTAATTATTTTAATTTTTGTAATGTTTATAATGTTTTAATTAAATGATAATCCCTATCAATCTGGCTGTGTTGATTTAAAATAAATCCTATGATAAATACATAAAAATATATAAAAATCCTGTATATATCCTAAGCATTTACATTTATGGTACATAATATATTTCGGTTATATATTTCGCAATTATAAATTTCGTATAGTTAAAAAAGGTCTTAGTAATTTAGTATGAGAATCGAGTAGTAATTCAGTCTGATAATGGCGTGGATACCAGTTATATATGGCGGTCGTAATGACAGCTTTAAAACCACACAAAGGAATACCAAGAACTTAACAGTCCAGAAAATTAAGAAGAAGAAGTTGGGGACTGGGCTCCAAGCTGGAGGTAAGGTTGATAATAAAAATATTATTAATTTTATATTGAACAAAAAATTTAATTTATGAATTAAATATAATATAATTAATGTCCTCAAACACTAACTTAAAATTCCCAACATTTTTATTTTCCAATTAACATACATATTTTTTTATTGAATACTACGAGTATATCTACATAATTGTTTGCATCTAAACAGCAGACAGATATAAAATTTTACTGATGGCGTTCAGATATTTAGACAAGGGACCGGTGTAGGTTGAGTTCAGTGGGCATCTGTCCACACTGACGCAGGTCCCATTCCCGCTACGTAGTAAGCCCGGGGAGCAGGTACAGCCAGCCTGGCACAAGTTCGTGCAGATTGGGTCGGGGTTATCGCAGGACGGCTGACAACCGGCGTTGCATAAATCGTAGACCTCATTCTCATTTGTACATGGCTCTAAAAAGAATGTTTAATGAAAAAAATTAAAATATTTGAAAATAAGATTATTAATGGAGTCAGGCGTTACTTTGCGGAAATCCATCACTATATGGACAGTCAAAAGTTTTACTTAGCTAAGATCCGCGACAAGCAAAACAATAACAGTAACTGTCCTGTTTTAACAAACGGAAGACAACCGAAATGTTTTCCGTAGGGTCTACTATACCTGAAGATGCCTCGTGTCGGGGCGAAACACGTGTCGTTTACATGATGGAAAAGTGGTAATGTGTGTTTGGTGTTGTGTATAGTGGTTGGTGGGTGGAGAATTGATGGCCGATTTTCGGTAAGTTTTTGGTTTAAGTTCCAAATAAAACCACTTCATCCAGCAGAAAAACACACATTATTAATTTTCTGTTATTGTTTTGCTTATCGCGGATCTTAGCTAAGTAAAACTTTTGACTGTCCATATATTTCAAAATAGGAAGAAAGAATATTTTTTTTTTTGAGATCGACACCTCTTTTTGTGAGATAGGAAGGCAAATGAGCAGGCGTGTCATCTGATGAAAAGTAATCAAAGCCGTCCATATACATCCGCAATACCATGGACATAAAAGTGCACCTGTATTTTTTTTACAATGACTGTTAATGAATGAATTTTAATATTACTAAATTATTAATAGAATTCATGTTAACATTTCAACCAAGATAATGCTTGTGCTAGGAATGGATTATACTAATAGTCCAATGGAAGATATTATGGCCTTAGATTTCAACCGCAAGCCCGAAACTTACCAACTTATTGCTGATTAAATTTCATCAAACCATAAGGATTTACAAGGAAAGGAAGAAGCTATAAGTATAATACAATACTGAAGACAACCTATGATAATTTTTTAACTTCAAGGCGGCTTTTGTCTTGTCTATAGTGTTGCAAATCACCACATGATCATTGGACAGCGTTGATAATTCCTCTTTTACCTTCCTACCCCATAAAAAAGAATTACGAAAAGTTCGAATACGGAAGCGCGAGAGATCTTACTTTCTGAACATTTATCAATAGTGACACACTTGTTGTTGGTCTCATCTCGGTAGTAACCAGACTTGCAGAAGCATCCCACGCTGCAGGCGAAGCTGCAAATGAGAGGGTCCGGCATAGCGCACGTGGCAGGGCAGGCAGACCCGCACGCCATGAACTCTTCGTTTTCGCCACAAACTGAAGTTTTGTCTGTAAAAACCATGGTCTGTAAAAAACAATTTAATAACAAAGATATTTTTAACCCCTTGGCCTATAACCACGAATATGACTCGTGGTAAAGACTCTTGGCCTATTATCACGAGTGAGACTCATAGTATAGACCCTTAACCTAAAATCACGAGTTTGACTAGCGGTAAAGACCCTTGGCTTATAACCACGAGTGAGACTCGCGGTAAATACCCTTGGCCTATTACTACGAGTGAGACTTGCGGTAAAGACCCTTCGCTTATAACCACGAGTGAGACTCGCGATAAATACCCTTGGCCTATAACTACGAGTGAGACTCGTGGTAAAGACCCTTGGCTTATAACTACGAGTGAGACTCGTGGTAAAGATCCTTGGCCTATAACTACGAGTGAGACTCGTGATAAAGATCCTTGGCCTATAACTACGAGTGAGACTCGTGATAAAGACCCTAGGTCTTTAACTACGAGTGAGACTCGTGATAAAGACTCTTGGCTTATAACTACGAGTGAGACTCGTAGTAAAGAACCTTGACCTATAATCACAAGTGAGACTCGTAGTGAAGGCCAAAAATGCTATGAGACAACATATGTCCAAATGTGCGGCTTTATATACGTATAAAAAATAGTTATAGACAGAAATGTATTGAAGACTGAAGATCCTAAAAAGTCATATTCATTAAAAAATATTTTGAGTTGAGACTAGCCATTTATAGTGGAAGAGCCACGGTGCAGACGAATTCCGGAGGCCCAATCCCCCACCCCCACCCATAACGACACTTTTCTTAGAAACCGGCAACGCTTCTGAACTGTCAGTGGTGCTGCGGATGTCTATTGCGGCGTTGGTTGCTTTCCATCACAGCTGAACTAACCGACTGTCCCGGGATCGGGCTCCCCCGGGTACTATGGTGCCTTACCTCAGTATGCCAGGCTCTGCTGGGGCTGACCTACATGCTTCCTTGCGGCTCGTGGCATTCACTAAGATGAATTTAATATACCTAATTTGTTGAAAAATGACGGCAACGTGGTTCGTCACCCGTCACGTCCTGATTCTCACGAGGGCGAGAAGCGACCAATGGAGAGCCGTTTCGCTGCGATGAATGGTAGCAGATGGAGTTCTGGGGTCTCTGCTAACCCCTGCGAGGGATAGGCGTGAATATATAAAAAAAATAAAAAAAATCAGTGTAAAGTATCTTACTGCCAGTACACTCAGTAGATGGCACGCACGTGCCAGTATCGTTCCTCAGGTACCCAGATTTGCAGAAGCAACCCTCGGCGCAGTCTGCGCTGCACAGCACCGGTTGGCTGGGGCCGGTGCAGTTGAAAGGACACGCAGAGCCACACAGAAGATACTCCTCGTTCGTCGGACATTCATCTAAAAACAGATTGAACAGATGAATTACATATTTATTTATATTTTATTTTATTCATATATGATAAGCTAAGCTAAGCTAATCTCAAATGGCTAGATGGAGTCAAGGACGACTTAAAGGCAATCAATCGGTGTGGGGGGCTGGAGAGAAAAAGCCAAACTAAGATCCGACTGGAAAAGTTTACTGAACCAGGCTAAAGCCCACCCACGGCTGTAATGCCTTGATGATGATGATGATGATTATTCATACATGTATGTATAATATATAGGATGTTTTTCCGATAAACGTAATAAGGTTATTCAAGGACAGATTATGCCTTATGAAAATTTAAAAAATAAATACCGTTACTATTCAAAGGCTTCCAGAAGGTAATAAAGGCTCACGTGATGTTTTTACTTCTGCTAAAACGATTTAAGTAGGAAGTATCGCATCAGAGTCATTCGGCCATTTCCACGTTTTATTACCAATTAATTTTATATTTACATCGACATGAGCGAAGCAATTATTTTTTCAGTACTTTTTTGTATCGGCTTTCAAGTGATATACGGTAATTTGCTGAGTACGTATGATTTTAAAAATAAATTATATGAGTTTTTACTCTTATATTTAATAAAAAAAATGAATCTGTTTGAGTTTTTATTATTTTTTATGGGATGGCAAGGCAAACGAGCAAGCGTGTCACCTTATGTAAATCAATCTACACTGCAATATACGAAACATTATATACTATTATTATGATTGTATTTTTGTTTTATTTTTTATTATTTGTGTTTATTATAATTTTGGTAATTCATTTCTGTCTTTTCTCATTATTTTTAATTTTATATATTATATTTCTGTGATTATTAATGGAGTCAGGCGTTACTTTGCGGAAATCCATCACTATATGGACAGTCAAAAGTTTTACTTAGCTAAGATCCGCGACAAGCAAAACAATAACAGAAAATTAATAATGTGTGTTTTTCCGTTGGGTTTAGTGGATTTATTTGGAACTTAAACCAAAAACTTACCGAAAATCGACCATCAACTCTCCACCCACTTTTCGGTTGTCTTCCGTAGAGTCTACTATACCTGAAGATGCCTCGTGTTGGGGCGAAACACGTGTCGTTTACAAGATGGAAAAGTTATAATGTGTGTTTGGTGTTGTGTATAGTGGTTGGTGGGTGGAGAGTTGATGGCCGATTTTCGTTAAGTTTTTGGTTTAAGTTCCAAATAAATCCACTAAACCCAACGGAAAAACACACATTATTAATTTTCTGTTATTGTTTTGCTTGTCGCGGATCTTAGCTAAGTAAAACTTTTGACTGTCCATATATATTTCTGTGTTTACTGTTCCTGTACTTTTTTATGGATTGTTGAAGAAATTTTCGTTCTTTCTATGTCTATATTTCACTTTACTTCCTATTTGTAAATAATAATATTAAAAATTAGGGTTTGTTAACAGAATTGGTGTATAAATTACTTAAGTATAAGATGCACATAGCTCAGAAGCTGTAATATGGAAGAGTGGGGGAATTAAAAACGGTTGCTAGTAGGCAGTAGTAACCTATCTGATTTTTTTTAAGGATAGGAAGGCAAACGATCAAGCGTGTCATCTGATGGGAAGCAATCAAAGCCGCCCATAGAAATTTGCAACAACATAGGCATAACAAATGCGTTACAGGCCTTTGAGAAGGCTTGTTTTTAGTAGGCAACAATATCGCATTGATTTAGAAATACCACTGAAGGTACGCAGTTTATAGTAGTATATAGTAAGCAGAGAGATGATACATCTCTCTGCATGCCTTCAGCGGTATTTCTACGCAGTAGTATATAGTTTATAGTAGTGTCTACGCAGTTGTGTATAGTTTATAGTACGCAGAAAGATGATACATCTCTCTGCATGCCTTCAGCGGTATTTCTACGCAGTAGTATATAGTTTATAATAGTGTCTACGCAGTAATGTATAGTTTATAGTAAGTAGAGAGATGATACATCTCTTTGCGTACCTTTAGCGGTATTTCTACGCAGTAGTATATAGTTTATAATAGTGTCTACGCAGTAGTGTATAGTTTATAGTAAGTAGAGAGATGATACATCTCTTTGCGTACCTTCAGCGGTATTTCTACGCAGTAGTATATAGTTTATAGTAGTGTCTACGCAGTTGTGTATAGTTTATAGTACGCAGAGAGATGATACATCTTTCTGCGTACCTTCAGCGGTATTTCTACGCAGTAATATATAGTTTATAGTAGTGTCTACGCAGTAGTGTATAGTTTATAGTACGCAGAGAGATGATACATCTCTCTGCGTACCTTCAGCGGTATTTCTACGCAGTAGTATATAGTTTATAGTACGCACCGGTATAGTACGCAGACAGATGTATCATCTCTCTGCGTACTATACCGATCTTATTACGGCTAATGTTCTGAGGAGTTGTTTAATCTCCTACCAGCCACATAGTTCGACCATCGTGCTACGCCTCACAAAAATATTCTATCCCCATCACCACGATGGCTGGCCGTCCACCACAGTCCGATTAAGTCGCAGTTTTCGAACTGTGCAAACGTGGAAGGATCAACCACCAGCGTGGTTACAATCCTACGTAAATAAGACATTCAAGACACGATCGTGTGTGTTTCAAAAAGGCTGGTGACACATTTGATACGCTTACGGTGCTGGGGATGTCTATGGGCCACCAGGTGTATAAAAACAGTCCTATTCTATGCCGAGAACGACATAGCCATGAGCAACGGCGTGGTTTTCTTAGTGGTAGAGCCACGCTCCACACAAATACTTTGTCAAGGATGGCATATTATTTGTCTGCAGCATGAATCGGCCGGCTCGGCTCGGGGAAGTACTACACTCCCGTAGAAAACCGGCGTCTGAGCTAAGCTACCGCGCTTGGTACGTTGAGCGGCCTGAGTTCCGGAGGCCCAACACCCTCCCCCTCGCACTCCCATAATATCACTTTCCTTAAAGGTCGGCAATGCTTCCACACTACCTATGGTGCTGCTGATGTCCATGAGCGGTGTTGATTGCTTTCCATCAGGTGACACGCCTGCTCGTTTGCCTTCCTATCCCATAAAAAAACGACGATTGCTTATCATCAGTTGACACACTTGCTCGTTTGTATTTCTCTCTTAAAATAAGACGGTGACATTGTCTTCGTTCGTCTTTCTTCCACTCAGGATTTGAGTGTCTTCACGACGAGGTGCATAAATCGTGTTCCTTCTACGAGGAATACACCTGCTGGGAGGACGATTCCATGTTAAAAAGGGTGATGCTATCACCTAAAAGGTTGTCGCACTGCAAAGAAGGGTGTTACTGCAAGTAAGTTCATTTGGCAAAAACGCGCCTTACCGACGCGACATTGGCTGATGTGATCACCATCAACAGCACTTCCTGTCCAATATTCTGCGAATCCTCCGGTATCTCTTACCACCAGATGACCCGCATACTCGTTTGCCTACTAAAATATGAGCTGCGAAAAAATATAATATAATAATGCTTAAAACATATGAGCTGCGAAAAAATATAATATAATAATGCTAAAAAAAATATGAGCTGCGAAATAAAAATAACAGCAGATCGTGCTAAACAGCATAATGTGTTATGAATCCTTAAAATATAGCTAGCTGTTGTAATTCATACCAAATAATTATCCTATCCTATCCTACTAATATTATAAATGCGAGAGTTTGTATGTATGTTTGTTACTCTTTCACGAAATAACCACTGGACGGA
Source organism: Baronia brevicornis (assembly GCA_031353405.1). Lineage (NCBI taxonomy): Eukaryota > Metazoa > Arthropoda > Insecta > Lepidoptera > Papilionidae > Baronia > Baronia brevicornis. Next base: position 1,457,406 of record JASFAT010003679.1, read on the forward strand.
TTTGGATGAAACTTTACAATTATATAGGTTATACATCGGAATAACATATAGGCTACAATTTGTAATGATTTTATATAATTTTTTTGGTCGTAATATAACGATATATGTCAACTAAGTCGGAAAAAAATTTAGCCACTGAGAGCTATCTTGACGTACGCTGCCTAAACCATTGGAGTTACACAAAGATGATCTACCGTAGGATTGTTTGTCTTGTCTAGATCTAAATAAAAGTCCGCGACAGCATATATCTACCATTTATGTGGAAGCCACTATGACCAAAATTGCGAACCATAAATTAAGTAAAAGAAATATTATATATATTTATTTAAAATGATCTGTCACGAAACTTAATGTGGCAGACCTAATTCCACGCGAGCGAAGCCGCGGGAAAAAGCTAGTATATAATATGTTGTTTCAGGAAAGGATTCGTGCGAGCTTACCCGGAAGGAACGTGCATTATGGCGGCCAATTGTCGGGACCGAAAACTCTATAATATACTAAACAACCTACCATCTTCTTTAACGCACTTTTAAGGATTAACCAATGCATGTATGAATGAACGAATGATGAGTAAATGGATGATGAATAATATTATAATAATAATAAACGATTATTTTGTAATATATTATTAGATTAAGACACATTGATTGTAATTTTATTTAAAACAATCATAATAAGTTATATTAATAGCTAAATTAGTGAGAATGCAAATATAAGATCGTGAGTCCGATACTATCATTGGGCTAGAGATGTGAAACATATTTTTATATCTCAAGCACTATTAGATTGATTTGAATGATTAATAAGAAATCAAGTAATAATGACAGAAAACTACTAGCAACTCATTTAAACTCATCATTCTTTACATGCGCAAAAATAAACTTTGCTAACTACAAAAATAAAAGCCGATATTGCGTTGCCTAGCAACAGCATCAAGCAGTAATATGTTTGTTGCTTAGCAACGCATTAGCATTACGCGTGGACATTTTATCATCATCGTTAGCCTACTGTAACGTGATCTAGCCCTCATCTAACTGAATATTCGGCTTCACAGATGTTTTTCTCGCCATTCATCCAGATGGTGGGGATGAACTTTTCTGATTCAAATCAATAGACAAATGGAGGATACGAACTAATATACCACCACATATCACACGCCCGTCTCTTACCCACTGAGCTTTTGCTGCTATAATTTTAATATATTTAAACACAAATATGAACTAACCTTTAACAATGTAGTAACCACACGTGAAGGTCACAACACATAGAGACGTCAAAATAATTTTTCCAGTGTCCAGCATTTTGTAACTCCACAAACAACTGTAACTATTGTGGACAATAATGATTGTGGTGTGAAATATCTACTGATTTACTCCGGCGAGCGACCTTAGTAACGCCTGAGTAAATCTGGTGGTCGAAGAAAAAACTGTGCCATCCTTGAATGCAGATATGACCGATCAAGCGTTCCATTATTTTGACGAAAAAGTGTTCGCAGACCGCATCACTTGGAAACAAGATGTCGAAACAACTGCTAAAATAAAATACAAGTTCAACCAAATCTTGATATCTCCAGCACTGAACTGCCGCGGGCTGATATTGATGGTAATATACCATATCTTTTAATATAATATTCTAGGCAGTATCTTCAGGTATAGTAGACTCTACGGAAGACACTTTCGGTTGTCTTCCGTAGAGTCTACTATACCTGAAGATGCCTCGTGTTGGGGCGAAACACGTGTCGTTTACAAGATGGAAAAGTGATAATGTGTGTTTGGTGTTGTGTATAGTGGTTGGTGGGTGGAGAATTGATGGCCGATTTTCGGTAAGTTTTTGGTTTAAGTTCCAAATAAATCCACTTAACCCAACGGAAAAACACACATTATTAATTTTCTGTTATTGTTTTGCTTGTCGCGGATCTTAGCTAAGTAAAACTTTTGACCGTCCATACTGTAAAGAATTGTTAAGAATAATTCCCACCGTTGAATTCTGCTACCGTACAATTAGGGATTACAGTCCTGCAGCTCATTCAATCCCGCGGGATTTATATGCGGGATTACTCAAACCCACTTTGATCTTTGAAATTATGTTATAAAATCAAATTTTAATACTACAGATTTTTGTGTAAAAATCAACTTTTATTAAGGTTCTCTCTCTCTCATCTTAGGTTCATCTTTAAATGTTTGTCATAGTTTAATAGTGTTGTTTAATTTTACCCTTACTCTTAATTCTATATTTTTAATTCAGTCTTATTTATATAATGACTAATAATCAAATCACAACTTTCTCTTAAATAGAGCTACTCTTAATTTACGCGAAAGTTTAAGCGCCAAATTTTTAATTTGCGGGATTTACGGGATTCAGCAGATTAGTAAAAGTATCGGGATCCCGTGGGAATGCGTGACCCCGTTTTGAGGGATTGCAATCCCTATGTACAAATCGTCAGAGGAAAGATTCATCCCTACCATCAAGACGAATGGCGATCCAGTACGGTGCGTTTCTCCCGAAACTACATTCTACGCATCAACGATGCGATACTTCTTGTCGAATCGACCCATTTCTGCCGTGCGACTTTGTAGATATATAATATATTTTTTTTATGGGATAGGAAGGCAAACGAGCAGAGCAGAAAGCAAACAACGCCGCCCATAGACTTCCGCAGCGCCATAGGCAGTGCGGAAGCGTTGCCGACCTTTAAGGAAAGTGTCATTATGAAAGTGGGAATGGAAGGGGGTAATGGGAGGGGGAGGGTGTTGGACCTCCGGAACTCGGCCGCTCACCGTACGAAGCGCTGAAGCTAAGCTACCACTCAGACGGTTTTCTGCGGGAGTGTGGTACTTCCCCGGGCGAGCCGGCCCATTCATGCTACAGACAAATATTATGCCATTCTTGACAAAGTATTCGTCTGCAGCGTGGCTCTACCACTATCAATTTTTATCGTATAGGTAGGCAAACGAGCAAGGACGTGGCCATGGAAAAATATTAGCCGCCCATCGATATAGGCATTATATAATACCATAGGTATTACAAATAAGTGGTAGGGTTTTGACATATAATTAAGCTTGGTTTTTGAAGGTTCCAATGTCGTATCGATTCGAAAATACCGAAAAAAGAACTTTTATTATAACTTATAATATTAATTATACCCTATCCATTCCATGATATTTCTTTTCAAAAAAAAAAGAGTATTCAAACTAAAACAAAAGAGTTATTTCAATAAACTAATGTACAAAATATTTGCCTGCGAAATTTATCATACCTACACTCAAAACGAAAAATGAGGATGTCGCGAACTGCAATGCAAGACATTTTCCTCCGCCAACTCATTTTCAGATTAGATTTGTAGCTTTTAGAGTCCATATATTTAAATAAATTTAATTAAATTTATGTAACTTACTTCATTTTTATGGATAAGGTTGGTGAATGAACACAGTCTAACTAATGCAATTTGAAAATCCAAAGCCACTGTAAATCTGTTGTTTACCATAAGATAAATCTTACCTTAAGGTAAGATTTAAGCTAAGACAAGATTTACTATTTAAATAATATTTAAATCAATATACTATATACCCTAGGATAATTGTACCCTAAGGTAAGATTTTTAGCCAGTGTTAGGACGCTTATAAGGAAGATATGACGAAGCACTAATTGCAGAAAAAGCCAACCCTACGTCGATCCACACACGCCTGCTTACTAAGGTCATAATCACATATATGTAACCAGTTATTGTGAGAAAGAATTAAAATTACAGTAACGAATGACAAGGTGAGCTCAGACCTCTACACCTAAGTGACAGCAGAAGACTATAAGAGAGGTGTTCTCCCAACGAGAAACCCGCTCCTGCGCCTTTCTCGAAGGAGATGCAGACGGTTTCCCATCATGATTATGGTAAAAGAGGATACAGGAGTGTAGTCTCCGAATCTCTATATTTACCATAAGAAACACGGTAAAAGTAAAATGCTACCATAGAGTGCATCCCGCAATAGTCCACAACCACAGCATTTCCAATAGGCTTGATCTATTAACTGTATGCAGAGATGTATCATCTCTCTGCGTACTATATCGAATTTATTACGGGGAATATTCTAAGGAGTTCTTTAATCTCCTCCCAGCCGAAATATTTCACCATCGGATTACGCGCAACGGGAATATTTTCCATCCCCATCACCTGAATGGCTGCCCGTCCACCACCGTCCGATTTAATCGTAGTTTTCTACCACGAACTGTTCAAATATGTAAATATTCACCACCTGACGCATTCCTGCATAAATAGGATAAAAGGGCATTCAAGGGAGAAGCATAAGTGCCCACAAAAGGTCGGCAATGCGTTTGAGACGCTTATCTATAGGCAGTGATGACTTTTCATCAGGTGACTCGCGTGTCCCTTTGTCTGGTCTGCATGAAAAAAAAAATTAATGCCAATATTCTGTGAGAATTTGGTACTTTCCCGTTCGAACTGACCCGTTTGGTCTAGCATTATAAAAATATCGGTAATCTTTCAATATTCAATAACATTTAATCTATTACTTTATAAATAAATAAATAAAGCCTTTTATTATAGTCTATCGTTAATCATCATTTATTAATTAGCTAAATTTAATTTGTAGAATCGACAGCTTGTCAAAGGCCTCCTCCAAAGATTTTCATGCCGCTCTTTCATTCATCTACATGATCATACTATTTATTTTTTGCCAGCAACTCTTCTGAAGTCTCTTTCCCAGCGTTATGTCTGTCGCCCTTTGCTCCTTTTCCCATTCCTTGGATACCACTCTGACCATTTCTTCACTATTTTTAACCATTTCTCTTCTCTTATCTTGTCATATTTACTGTCCATTGTCATTTTAATGACTCTCATACTTTTATAGCGTCTTTAAATTTGGTTAGACATTGTATATATTAGGTCGGGGCAAAAATATTTTCGTATTGTTCATACAAAGGAAAATATTTTTTTTAGGTATAATTTTTTATTAATTTATAATATGTATGTGCCGTTTTGATCAATGACTTGTTGCCATCTTGTGGATAGTGCCATGATCCCTGTAGAAATTTTGAGATTTCTGATTAAAAAAATCTGACAGGTAGTGTTCACAGTGTTCTTTTGAGGTTAGCTTTATGCTTTCTAAAGAGTTCTGCAATGACCGAAACAGGTGGAAATCTGATGGAGCAAGGTCAGGGCTATACGGAGGTTGCATGTTGATGCATCCCAGCCAAACTCTCTCAATTTTTGCTGCGTGGCTATAGATGAGTGCGGTCTGGCGTTGTCATGGTTTCTCTCAGTGAGATCATGTGCTACCCAAATGTCAAGTTTTTTCTTGTACCCAGACTTTCGTAAAGTGCGTAAAACTGTTTCATGATCAACATCCAGTTCTTCAGCAATGTCGTAGCTACTAATATGTCAGTCTTGCTCCACGTTTTCAAAAATGGCACTGATTTTATCTGTGACAGGGCGTCCAGAGAGAACCTCATCTTTCACACTAAGATTTCCAGACTTGAAACGCTTGAACCATATTTGTGCTACTCTTATTGATACCGCATTAGGTCCGTAAACCGCACAAATTTTATTCGCGGAATTCGTCGCATTTTTACCTTTTTTGTTATAAAACTTTAAAATGTACCGAATTTTTCGTCACATACGTTCATTTTGCTTGCTTGAAAAACAATTGAAAAATGGCGGGAACTAGTTTTTTTTTTATTTATTGCATCTTCAGAATGTCACATTTAATATGGTATTAAAAACCAGCCAGTAACATTCAGTACAGCCAAAGAGGTTTGATTACTAATAATACATTCAAAATACGAAAATACTTTTGCCCCGACCTATTATTTTAATCTTACTTTGTCTTGTATCTTTACGCCAATTGTACTTCTCTCTGTACTATTTGCACATATATTTATTTTATTCATTAATTTTTCCATTAATGCCCGTGTTTGGTAATCTATTACTTTAATTAATATTAAATATCTTTTGTTGATTTAATAAACAGAATCACTGAACGAAATAAATTGAAATAGGTTAAACCAAACTCCGATAATAATTGCTCAACTAAATAAGAAGTTTGTAATTGGTTCAAACAAATTAATTGAAACTATCTTGTATAGATAATTAGATTAAATTAGTCGCTTCAATTACTTTGTCTATTCATAAGGGACATTAAAAGACAATATTTTTTTTTCTTTTCTTTGGTGGCAATTAGTTATAACTATTATGCCAGTGTCAAGTAAAATAAGATAACATTAAATATCTTGAAAAATAACCAGTCAGCTTATCACGTTACGTCTTGATAAAATGGTGGCTACTCTATCAAAACCTTTTATAGACTTTTTTAGTCAACTTAAAAGTACGATACACAGATTTATTTCATATCATTTATACGCCTTAATCGAACTATATTGTATATACATATTTATTTATATACACATTATATACGCCACCACAATTAAACAATATAACTGATAATAATATAAGATTATGAAAATGAAATAAAAACACAACGTCACTGATGTAAGTTAGCGGGAAAAGTCCTAAGTAGATTTTTGATTTCAAACTTGGCCTACCATAAATAAAAACAACCTAAATCTTGTCAACACCACATGGAAAGAAGTATTCTAGACATAAGGCATTATTGAAAGCCATTAATTCAAATGAATGAATGAATTAATTAATTAATAGACACAAGGCTACGAGATCGAACGACTATTTCGAAAATTAGGGAAAAAACCAAAGCGATTGATGTCTTTCAAACAATCAAAGAACTGAAATAAAACTGGACCGGACACATCATGAGGACAAAAAGGGAAAAATTGACAAGAGACATCGAGAAGTAAACGGCAAATAAATAGATGGGAAGACGATTTAGCAAAGGTATGGAAAAGATTGAGACGGGACAGGGAAAAACAAATGACAGCCTATATCAAAGGACAACCTACAAAAAGCTAGTCGCTGATGGCACTATTGATATTTATAAATTTATAGTGTGTTAATCTAATTAATTGTAAATACTCTGGTCAGGAAATAAAGGCTTATAGTATCTTATATATATATATATATATATATATATATATATTCACGCCTATCCCCCGTAGGTGTCGGCAGAGACCACAGAGCTCCATCCGCTACGATCCCGGCACATCCTCCCCGCTTCCTCCACACTCATCCATTCTTCCTCTCATAATCATCGCAGCGAAACGGCTCTCCGCCGAATGAAAACAAAAGAAGCGACCAATGCTTCTCGCCCTCGTGGGAATCAGGACGTGACGGGTGGCGAACCACGTCGCCGTCATTTTTCAACAAATTAGGTATATTAAAATTCGTCTTAGTGAATCCCACGAGCCGCTTATCGTATCTTATCTTTATCAATTATACATTATTAATCTATAAATTAATCTATCATGAAATAGAAGATTGAAAAGTAGCAACGAAAAATTATAACTAAACAAAATAAAAAAATTATACACTTACATCAACGCTGACTTAATGGCCACACACTCTTCCGACGCGACCATCATATTGAAGAAGATCAACAAAATATTAACTTGCTCCCGGATCGCAGTGCAAACAATTCAAAGCGTTGTTTGTTAAGTGGCGTACACACTGGCCGTGTTGTGGCGGTTTGCGTCACAAAGGCAGCGCGTTACGCCCGCTCGAACTCCAACCCGCATTACCTTGATTGGACGGCGAGCGGGCAAACAGACCAGCCTTCTTTGTTTGCGATAGTATTACACGATATATAATATTGGAATGTACAATCAATGCCAACATTATTCTATCAGTTATTTTTATTTTTAAAAAGTAGGCAACCACACAAAGAAACCATTTAATATTTCTGAAAAAATTGTATCTGATCACTCAAAAACAGTCAGTTTCAACGCTGTAAAAAAATTTTGTATTGGTCATAGAATTGTGAGACTCAGACTTTTCGACGCAGTATTTCTTTCAGATCACAATATGCAATAAACATTTCTTGACATCTGTGAAAACACTGTATTTTCGCTCTTTTACGTCGATATGTATATCTTTATGTGGACAGTCAAAAGTTTTACTTAGCTAAGATCCGCGACAAGCAAAACAATAACAGAAAATTGATAATGTGTTTTTCTGCTGGATGAAGTGGATAGATTTGGAACTTAAACCAAAAACTTACCGAAAATCAGCCATCAATTCTCCACCCACAAACCACTATACACAACACCAAACACACACTACCACTTTTCCACCTTGTAAACGACACGTGTTTCGCCCCAACACGAGGCATCTTCAGGTATAGTAGACTCTACGGAAGATAACCGAAAAACGCGACTTTTCGGTTTTGTTCCATAGAGTCTACTGGCAGAGAGTGCCTTCCGGCATAAGTCCGCCTTTGTACTAGAATCTGTACAAGAACAATTAATAGGACTAATAATTTTGTTACTCTATGTTACAGCGCCATCTGTTTCCTCTACTTTATATTAAATAAGAAATCATATCTTTATAATAAATAAGAAATCAAAGCGCCAGTCATCAAGGGACAGAGCAGGACATAAGGATGCTAGGGTTCTTTAGAGGAATATGTCTCCTTCCTGAACCAATGTGTTTTTTTAATAAAAGCCTTATATTTTTATCGTCATTTCCTTCATTCCTAATGGAATTTAATTAATTAAAGGAAAAGTTTGTTAAATGTATAACAAAACTGTAAGTGGTTTATAAAAGAGAGATATTGCCCCAAAATCCTCGCGCGAGCGTAATTGTAATAACAATTAGCAAGGAAATAAGACGGCTTTATAACATATGTGTGGCTATGAAACCAGCGGGACGCATTTTGTGTAAGAATTAGACTGTGTTATGGATGTTATTTTAAAGATAATTTACGGTAGAATCCGAATATAGCGATTTTTATGGATTCGATGTATTAACTGTACAACGCACAAAATTACCGATTATAGATTCAAACTTGAGAGTATAAAATTAAACATGAATTTGCACTTGCGTCGCTAAAAGTGCTTTTTACAGACGTAGTTGATATACGGATGTTACTGAATGACCTAATGTCCAGCATTGTGATATGCTATAACATTTATTTACATCCATTCCATCATCAAGATATATTCCATTATCATTTCTGGACAAATGGACATTAAACCATCGCACTTATACAAGACGAATTGGTAAAATATCCAGACTCGTTATAAATATCTGTCGGCCATATATTTCTTTGTTGGAATTTAAATCCGCGACCATTAATTCCCAAAGTGGTTGCTTCAAGGAGCTTCAATTCACTTTCCGACGAATTTAATAATGAAATTAACGGGTTCAATTCTGCACACTTGGATTGTGTAATTGAACCAATTTTGCCAATATAAGCACAACTTAGAGGAATTTACGATAATTTAAATAATTACTAATGCACGCGGGCGACAATCAATTGGCTCAGTGGCAGGCTCAACTGCCCACGGAGTCGATCGAATGAGGGGTACGATCCCCGCATCGGGATAAATATATGTATGGCTTACAGATATTTATTCCGAGTCTGGTAACCCTGCTAATCTCCAGAAACGGAGAGGCCCGTGTTCAGCAGTGGAAAAAGAAAATACAATTAAAGTTTGTAATCCCCATTAAACCATTAATTAATTTTGTATATAATATCAAAAACTTCTTAGCATTATTTTTAAAAGAATACAACAGAATACAATATTTTTTAATAATTATCTCGCCCGCCTGTTTTGTGGCCACAACAACGAACGCCTGAAATTTCTACATAGTTCCCCGCTCGCCTGACAGCTCTTTGTTCCAATGAGAAATGATTATTTCGTTTTAAAATCTTTTGTTTAATCCCGCATCACAAATAATACCTTAACGTAATGTTATACGATTCAAAATTACACGAACTCTAATTGTGCTGTGGACAGAGCAGGAAAACTATAACTCAGAACTGTAATTGATTTATTATAGCGAAAATCCTTGGAAATAAAGCTGTGAAATAAATTGGATATTAACTGTTCTGCACTTGTTACCATTTGAATTTAAAATTCGCTTAAACAATTGTTTGAGGAGCTAATTGACTCAATAGCGAAGCCACCACTTTCGCGATCAGCGGTCACAGGTTTGATTTCTTCGTTGGAATAAATATGTGTATAGCCTACAATTATTTATTGTGAATATGGGTGTCTCGCCGATCCACCGTGGAGAAACGAAATTAATGTTGAAACCTGAGAAATGGGAAAGCACTGTTCTTAGTTGTGGGACATATATGGGCTGTAAAAAATAATTTAAAATCAATATCTGTTACTATCATTAATTTTACAGTGTTTGTATTATATTATTATATTGTACAGATATTAATCAGTGTGAGCCACGCTGCAGACGAATACTTTGACAAGAATACATTTTTTTTATTTATTTGTCTGTACCACGAATGGGGACAAAAGAAATAAATTGTTTTACAAAAACAAAAACAGTAGTTCGATTGACGTCTTTGGATAGACATGTCTCCTGTCCGGCATAAAATTTGGGATTATAATATATTGAGATATAAAATGTAAATTGATAAAGTGTGAATAAAATATAAATAAGAGAGATATAAATGTACAATGTGTAGAAAAATAAATTAATTTCATTTGGAAGAATTTCAATTACATCGAAGATAAAACCCCCTAAAGATCCAAAGTCGCCGTATCAGTACGGCTAGCATGTAACAGCATTCACTACTGATCCATACATTAAAAAAATGTGTGAAAACATCAAAATTGTGTTAACAAGCATCAAAAAAGAGTGAAAAACTTCTTTTCAAGCTGATATATTGTTCAGCTCTTAAAAAGGAAATAACGCGACCGCCAGCAAAAAAAGAAAACTAAGGCTCAAAACGTACTGCACACAAAACAGGCCTCTATTCCGACCTACATCTGTTGTGTACGGATCCTATTGCAAGCGGTCCTTCCACTCTAGTTACCTCCAATTGAGCCAGCAACGACCACATTGACGGTGCAAACAAGAGCTGCTTTATTACGAAAATGCGAAGGTTTAAAATGGCGTTTGAAAACGCGAGCGTAAGTTTTGTTCCGCAATTTAAGTTTGGATTTAGTTCACGTCATAGGCACGTAGGTTTGTCAAGTTTATTCAGGCATAGTAAACGTTTTAAAATGTTGGAACATTTTAGAGAATATATTTTATTCGTTTAGCAAATACATACGTGGATCAATCAATCAACAGCCTGCGGTAGTCCACTGCTGGACATAGGCCTCCCCCAAGAGGTGCCACATAGCCCAATCTTCGGCTTCACGCATCCAGTTTCTGCCAGCCGCCCTGCGCAAATCCTCGCACCATCTAGACAGAGGGCGTCCCACACTACGTTTATCGAGACGCGGTCTTTACTCGTCACAACACACTCGTTTACAGCACTCGTCTGCTCCAACGATTGTCGGATCTCCGACAAATGTGACCAGCCCATTGCCACTTTAATTTGCTAATTCGAAAGGCTATGTCGGTGACTTTAGTTCTCTGGCGGATTTGTTCATTTCGAATCATATCTACCAGAGAAACTTCGAGCATAGCTCTCTCCATAGCTCTCTGAGCGACTCTGAGCTTATGAAGCAGACGCACTGTCAGCGTCCACGTTTCGGTCCCGTAGGAGAGTATAGGTAGGACACACTTGTCGAAGACTTTCGTCTTCAGGCTCTGAGGTATGGGCGACGAGAAGACCTGACGAAATAAAAACTACATCAAGTATTAATTGTTCATTTCTTAAGATTGTACGTTTTGTTAAATCTTTTGCTAATTTAAATAGATTGTGAAACGGAACCAATCCAATCTGGAATAAAGCGTAACGCAGAAGTTGCCAAAACTAAATCCCAACTCGCAGCCTCCCACAAAGCGTTGCGGTGGTCTATTAACATTTTAAAGCAGTACGTAATACGATGTTGAAGAAATGCATAATGCATCAGGCATGGCACGTGCTACCTTACAACTTAATTTATTTCCGATTTCATTAAAACTTGATCTCTAAAATTCTGTTGCAATTCGGGAGATGAATACTCGATTTCAGTTCTGTATAATAAAAATTAGCAGATATAAAATGTCAAAAGTTAGAAGTAAAGTTATAATAATAAAAATTAATTTATTTTTAAAAGAATTTAATAAATACAAGTTTGACAATCAGTTGGCTCAGTGGCAAAAATGCAGCTTACGAAGTCAAAGGTCGCGGGTTCGATCCGCGCATCGGGATAAATATATGTAATGGCGTACATATATTTTTTCCTAATCTGGTTACTCCACCAATTCGCACTGGACAAGCGTGGTGAGTTATTACCGGTTCCTCTAAAAATAAGTAGGCCCAGACTCAGCAATGGGACATATTTGTGCATATTAGGGCAATGGGACATATAATAATTGTTAGTTTCGTTACTCGGTAACAGATGTCGCTAATCACTTAATTTACTCGTTATGGTTTGCAACATACATTTCGGCGTCCACGGTGGTTCGAATAAGAATGAATATCGGATTTTATAAACAAAATTGAAAAGAGAAAAAAAGACAATACACAGTGAGCGAAGAATTTAAAAACAGACTTAGTTATAGAATAAAATATATAGAATAAAATGACTGCAAAATAATTCTTAAAATACATACATTCAAATTACATATCTATATGAATTATGATAATTCTAAATATTAATTTTTATATAAATTCTAATTATTTATTTCAAATAAATTACATTTATTATAATTATTTAAGATATATCAACATTATTGTAACATAAACTGCCAACAGATGGCGCAAAAATACTACATATCAAATTAGTTTTGTCTATTGCATAAAATAATTAAAACTACTTGAGTATAAATAATACACGAACAAAGCGTAAAAATATAAAAACCAAACAATCGTTCGTAATACTTAAGTTATGAATGATTTGAACACACTTACTTAATCGGTTCTACCATAAACAAAATGAATTAATACAATACACGAACTACTAACAAAACGCACAGTTGCAAACATCGACTCTGAGTTTCCGTTCATTAGGAACAACTCCACACCAACTACACGGTTTCCCATTGTCATCATTATCCGAAGGACGCCTCTTCCATGTTCAAGTTTATCAGGCGTTCGATTCACTTCGACCATTTCAACTTCAATCATAACTACTCGCGACAAGGTTTAGTTTAAGTTGTCGTCGCATTTGCTAAGATTACAAATAGATGCTTTAAGGAGCTAACAAAGTTTTGCTGTAGCTGGTTCATTAAATTTCGAGATGGAAAGACAAGTGACATGCGATCTACTTATATGTCTGCTTTATATATTGTATTTTCCTATTACCGGTAATCTATCATGTGTTTTATACATACATATAGTCACGCCTGTCTCCCCGTAGGGTTAGGCAGAGACTACAGATCTCCATCCGTAACGATCCCAACACACCTTCCTTCCTCTCACATTAATCGTAGCGAAACGGCTCTCCGTTCGTCGCTTCTCGCCCTCGTGGGAATCAAGACGTGACGGGTGGCGAACCACGTCGCCGTCATTTTTTAACGAATTAGGTATATTAAGGTTCGTCATTGTGAATCCCACGAGTCGCAAGGGAGGATGGAGGTCAGCCCCAGCACGCCGCGCATGCTGAGGTAAGGCACTATAATACCCGAGGGAGCCCGTTCCCGGGACGGTCAGCACGCTTGCGACTATGCTCGCCCCTAACCACGCATCCATTGGCACGGCAGACCGTAAATTGGCGGAGAGGAAGGGAAAAGGATAGAGAAGAAAGAAAAAGGCAGGGGAAAGAAAAGATGGATTTAGAGAGGATGATAGGGATATGATACTACCGCAACGGAAGACGAGGAGTGATACGGTAGTAGTTCGAAAGGCCGGGGTCGCGTACCCAGTAGCAATTCACTGCTGGACATAGGCCTCACCCAAGGCGCGCTATCTCGCCCGAACTTGGGCTACACGCATCCAGTCTCAGCGCAGCCGCCTTGCGCAATCGCATCTAGCAGGGGGCGTCCTATACTTGGTATTCCGATTATCGGTTCTGTCGATAAACATGTCCAGCCCGTTGCCACTTCAGTCTTTAACTTGAAGAGCTATGTCGGTGTCACTGGTTCTCCGGCGAATTCTATCCACTAGAGAAACTCCGAGTATATCGCTCTCCATAGCCCTCAGAGCGACTTTGAGCTTATGAAGGAGACGGACCATCAGTATCCACGTTTCGGCACCTTAAGAGAATATAGGCACTGGTTGAAGACTTCAGGCTTTGTGGTATGGGCGACAAGAAGACTTTAAATAATCGTATTATATTCGATAGTGGTTATCGAATATAATACGATTATTTAAAGTCGTAGAAAACCTAATCATTAATGTAAGATACAATTTAATTCAAACAAGATAAAGTAAAACAGGTACCTAAGTGAGACAGATGATGTAAAATATTCTCTCTGAGGTCGTAAAATAAATACTAATGTAAAAATAGTATGGTACATTATTATTTTTACAATAGTATTTATGTAAAAAAATACTAATGTAAAAATATACATTATTTTTACATTAGTATTAACATAAAATGTTAATACTAAATAACATAACTAAATAACATAATAATTCAAAATACTATGGTATTTTGAATATTTCCCTCGTTCGCGATACCTCGCGACGGGAAGACCGCCTTCAAAGTCACGCAATAAATTTTATCTGATGTAGACAGACGCTGACAAAAATCTAGGGTTGCGTGGCAACGCTTGTAAACAGAAAAAGTTAATTTATCCAAAAAAAAATGTTCCGCATATTATTAGCCACAAAGTAATATAATCTCTTTTTTCCTGAAAGTATTTCGAATTAACAACTAATTTCGCTACAAAACTCCTTGATGAAAATCATTGGCCACTTATGTGTTTTTATGGGATAGGAGGGCAAACGAGCAAGCGTGTCGCCTGACGGAAAGTAATCAACGCCGCCCATAGACAACCGCGACACCGCATGAAGCAACATATGAAGGGAGGCAATGCAGCGTTATTTTATGATAGTAGAGACGAATGCAATTTTTCTTATAACCCAACCAAGTTATCGCTCTTCCAAATCGCATTACCTACGCTTTTGTGGTTCAAATTACAAGCGGTGAGCGATTGTTAAAATTAATAACGTACTTTAATGTGAGATAAAATACCACACGGGTAAGCACTCTAGGGGAAATATACTACACAGGTAAGCATGCTAGGGAGAAATATGCCACTCGGGTAAGTAGGTACTCTAGGGAAAAATATACCACACGGGTAAGCACTCTAGGGGGAAATATACCACGCGGGTGAGCACTGTAAGGGAAAAAAGGAAATAAAGGAGTCTGATCCTCCGAAACTCTGCACAGAAAAAGCCAATGTGATATTTCGATTAGCCAACGAAGGATTTGGACATACAAAATAGGAACCTTCTAATGCGAACTTTTTCAATTTTTACCAATGATGCAAATATTCAAAAATAATAGTATGGGTACAATGACAGTGGATTTTATGGGATGTTATGGGTGACATGCTACGAAGCGGAGATCTCAATGTATTATTTCATGAGTTCAATGTATAATATTATTATATATATATATATATATATATATATATATATATATATATATATATATATATATATAATATATATATATATATATATATATATATATATATATATATATATATAAAATTCACGCCTATCCCCCACAAGGGTTGGCAGAGACCACAGAGCTCCATCCGCTACCATTCATCGCAGCGAAACGGCTCTCCATTGGTCGCTTCTTGCCCTCGTGAGAATGAGGACGTGACGGGTGGCGAACTACGTCGCCGTCAGTTTTCAACAAATTAAGTATATTAAATTCTTCTTAGTGAATCTCACGAGCCGCAAGGGAGCATGGAGGTCAGCCCCAGCAGAGCCCTACATGCTGAGGTAAGGAACCATAGTACCCGAGGGCGCCCGATCCCAGGACGGTATATATATATATATATATATATATATATATATATATATATATATATATATATATATATATATATATATATATATATATATACATACATATATATATATATATATATATATATATATATATATATATATATATATATATATATATATATATATATATATACATACATATATATATATATATATAGAGGGAATCAAACCCGCAAAATTAGTAGATTATATAGAGTCTTAAAATTACATCAGCATTTTTACCAGGGTTGTAGTGAAAACTGAAATTTTCATTTTCCCATCTAGGTGAATCGCGATTCAGTACGATGCGCTTTTCCCATAACTTCTTTACATGCACCACCATCCTGAGGAAACCAGCTAACTGCATTAATATTTCCGATCTGATACGACATTGGAACCTTCAAAAACAAGGCCTTTAAGGTATGTGTAGGACCTTAAAGGCCCGCACCCCTTCCTATTTATTATACCTATGTTGTCGCGGATGATGTCGCGGGCGTTGATTACTTTCCATCAAGCGACACGCTTGCTCGTTTGCCTTTCTATCCTATAAAACAAATTGAAAGTAGAAACTTAAAAATTATACCCGCTCGACTCCTGTAACTTAGGTAAACTGGGCGTTTTATAGGGTTTACAACAATCTAAGGCGCTACAAGCAGCCGCATATACGAGACAGATGGAGTTGCAGTAATACTTCGTTATTAGATTCAGCTGAACAAACAGTCTAGCTGCAGTGTAGATATGAGGCGCGAGTGATAGAAATTTGTCCGCGCACCGGCTTTTACCTAAAGTGCAGACTGTATTACGTTGATGGGGACCATATGAATACCTAATATAATCAAAAAAATCATATAAAAATCACGTTTAACTATGTTTGTCACCACTTAACTCCGAAACTATGTAACCGATCTTGATAAAATGTTATATATTGTATGTAATTTGGTCCAACTTGAGATATAGGATAGATTTTATCTCTATTAATGACTTCAATAACTTTTTATTGCAAATTATCTGTTTGTTATATAGACAAAGTTCTAATATATGTATAATTATATGTTCTTGATATCTTTACTACTATCTTTAATATCTCTTGATATTTTTCACTCGAACTTATTCGAAATTATTCAATAATAATACTCTCTGCATACAAATACATGTACGTATACACACACACACGCACGCATGCACACACACACATAAAAATCTAATCCCGCCACTAGACACCCTATACTATCAAATTTTTTATAAACATATGTAAGTATTATAGTTCGTCCCATTTTCATCTCATTCTACATCGTCATAAGCTTCAGCATCCAGCCTCGTTGTTGAATAACAAAGTTTTAAGAGCTTCGAGAGCGCTGGATAAAAAGTTTATGCATGTTTCGCTCACAAAATGGTTGCAGTTTTGTGTTAAAACTACATGACCACTTTGGAGTTTATTATAGTTAAAATATGTGAAAACTTCGACATAGTATGGCGACATAGCAAACTGAAGTGGCAATGGGATGCTAACGTTTGCCGTAATATCTGGTAAAACCGTACCGTGCCCTACGGGAGAAATACCATGTTATATATGTGTCTATAGATAAAGAGTATTTGACAATAAATCAATAGTTAATCTACTCTCACAGTACTAGACAGTAGACAGTAGGCAAAAATAAGATGCGTGAAGACGAATATCGGGATTGGTGCTACGCGAAAATCTGATCCAGCAGTGAGATGACGATTATAAGATACTCCAAGTCTTCTAGTCCAGCAATGGGGTATAATGATTAGGAGGCATTTAAATCAAAAAGGAGAGAAAGCTAGAAGAAACCAAAGTGAAATTCTGCTTGCATTATATCTTTCTCTTCATTTTCTACTATATGTTCACATATATAATAGTTCACAGTTAGATATGTGTGTGTGTGTGTATGTCTTGTTCAAATTATCAATCATAAAAAAAAATTTTTTTATTCATCCACTCAAGTTCAAATACATTTTTTAAACTAAATATTAATTTTAGTTTTATATGGCAGAAAAGCTTCTTATGAGGATTTTTTTTATGGGGTAGAGGACAAACGAGCATGCGTGAGCCTGATGGAGAGCAATCAACGCCGCCCATAGACAACCGCGACAACGCAGGAGTCACGGAAACGTTGCTGACCTTTTATCTTATATATTAAGCTGTTATAAAGATAGTAATTGACTTCAATTTTATTTTTATTTTATATCTTGTGCGATAAACTTTGATTAATTAGCCTGGCGTACATCAGCATAGGAATTGAACTGCAGATATGTCCACAGAGTGGACCCTAATAAAATTTGGTGTGTTGATGCGCGCTTTACACGGTAGGATGTGCCCGGTTCGTGGGTCATCAATTCAGGTGCTTATATAGGTGCTCCGACTTCCCCTGTTGAATATTCCGACCTCAATAAATTCCCGGCCTACCCATCCCGTCAATGTCCCTTACGGATATATGAAGGCTGTAACTCTCTCTGACCCACATATTAGACTAAGGCTTTTCACAAACTTTATTTATTTATTTATTTATTTGATACTTTATTGTACACAAAACACGACATACAAGAATTAAAAGGAAAGAAGATGTACAAGGGCGAGCTTAACTCAAAATTGAGTTTTCTACCAGCAAACCCAGGAGTGAAAGAAAGATAAGATAAGCTGTGAGGACAGAAATAAGTGTACAACAACAAAATATAATAATAATATACATAACAATACATAGTATATAAAACCATACATATATATATATATATATATATATATATATATATATATATATATATATATATATATATATATATATATATATATATATATATATATATATATATATATATATATATATATATATATATATATATATATATATATATATATATATATATATATATATATATAATAACTTTAGATATTAATACCAGCAAAGGAGACCCAATAGATGTCCAGATACGTCAACAAAAATGGAGATGGATAGGGCATACTCTCCGACGCCACGCCAGTCATATCCCCAAACAAGCTCTCGAATGGAATCTGTGTACTGTGACGGCCGAAGTGCAGAAGATGGGCCTATCCTAGAGCGAAGTAAAGCATATGGCCTCTGACAGGTCGGGATGGAGAAACGTCGTGTCTGCCCTATGCCCTACCAGGGGGACTTAGAACTCAGAGAAAGGAGAGATATTAATACCATCTCTGCGGAAAGTCATCATGACTTGTTTTTGATAAAATGGCTTGAACTACGCTTCTACTAGAATTCCATTCTTTCTTTATGGGATAGGGAGGCAAACGAGAAAACGCCTTACCTGACGAAACGCAATCATTGCCGCTCATAAACATCTGTCACACCATTGACACTGCAGAATGGTTGCCGGGCTTTGAGTTATGAATAGGCTTGGGTTTTGAAGGTTTCAATGACGTATTAGTTTGGAAGTGTGGGTAAACGAAGCTAATGGCGCAAATGAAAATCAAAATAAATCATCCAAAATGAAAGATATTGAGACAAACCGATGAAAGATATCGATAAATATAATATTTAAAATATATTTAAGTTAAATAGCCATGAGAATTTAGCAACCGTGATTGTCGAAGCATTTAAGAGGTGCGTGAAGTAAAATTTCGGGAAAAATGCATGGTGCTGGACGACATTCATCCAGATGGTGGGGATGAAACTTCTTTCGGCACGTCGTGAGATGGTAGAATTTAGCGGCAGGAATTATTCCAAACAATTCATCAGAGCACTCCCCATTGTAAAAGCGAGAAAAGATGCTTAGACATTCTTCTACGATGTCAGAGAATCAAGCCGTTAATTGATTGAATTGGAGATTAATATATTGATTGATTCTCATCCATTGACAATATAATTTTAAGTTACCGTTTTCATAGTTACTTGTCACAGTTTCAAGTCTCGCAACGATAAATATATGTGTTTATGATTTATTAGTAACATATATTCGTAATCAGGGGTGTCCCGTCATTCCAACTTGGAAATATGTCCATATCACAACTACTCTGTACGTCTAAAATAATCAAAGAAATTTTGCATTCCTTTTCTCAAACATATCTTTTCAGTTTGTATATGAAAAAATTCCCGTAAAGTAATGCTTGTTTAGGAAACGACAGCCAACTTCACAAATTTCAGCATAAATCTCCCGGAGCCAATTCTATTTAAATTTTGTATCACCTTAAATATAAAAATAGCAATTTTCACGGCGTACAAATGTTGCGGATTTCCTCCGCCGGATTTCTTACGCCCAGAATTTATTTTTCTTTTTAACAATAAGCGGCGATGGCTTTATTGGTTAGGGATTACGTTGAAAACTCAGGTGTCATTTGAATTTTGACGAGAAATATATATTTATAGCCATTATTTCTAGGCATAGGTTAACACCTGACCACTTATTAATAATTACATTAGGTCTCATCGAAAACTACATATAATCTCAAATTTTCAGCCTCTCGTTGCGATCTGTGATATGATAATGTAATCCGGGCATACTTTATTATGCACTTACTATAAATGACATTTTCATTTATTAGTCATTTAGAGCCACGCTGCAGACGAATACTTTGTCAAGAATGGCATAATATTTGTCTGTAGCATGAATGGGCCGGCTCGCCCGGAGAAGTACTACACTCCCGCAGAAAACCGGCGTATGAATGGTAGCTTAGCTACCGCGCTTCGTACGGTGAGCGGCCGAGTTCCGGAGGCCCAACACCCTCTGCACTCCCTCTACCCTCTCCCCCTACCATTCCAACTCCCTGATTAAAACTTCCCTTAAAGGTCGGCAACGCTTACGCACTGTCTATGGCGCTGCGGATGTCTATGCGGATGTCTATGCTAATATCTATGCGAATGTCTATGCGGATGTCTATGCGGATGTCTATGCGGATGTCTATGCGGATGTCTATTGCTTTCCATCAGGTGACACGCCTGCTCGTTTTCCTTTCTATCACATAAATAAAGCAAACAAAATGTCGTTCGTGTGTCGGCAGCCTACAAATTTTTCTGGGAATAGTGATTGATTTAATGGGCAATCTTACTGTTTGTTGCGAATAAAGGGTGTCTTTTGTCCTTCTGCTTAGCAATATAAACGTCGCTACCCCCTTCTGCTGTTATGGGCACCGTTTATTATTTCAACTTATGTACACTAGCCCTATATGTGATATGTATTTAATACGGATAATAAAATATTTAAGAATTATTAGTGATTTTTTTGTCATGGGAGATGTGCATATTTTATATAATATATATTCATATTCGTAGTCGGAAGTTAGCAACTTTTTTATGGAATAGATTCGTCTTCCTATCCTATAAAAACAGTGACCAGGTGACATGTATGCTTGTTTGCCTGCTCGGTTATAAAAAAAGAATATTTTTTTTTATTGGATAGGAGGGCAAACGAGCAAGCGTGTCGCCTGATGGAAAGCAATCAACGCCGCCCACGGGCAACCGCGACACCGCCGGAGTCGTCGAAGCGTTGCCGACCTTTTAGGTATAGACTTGTTTTTTGAAGGTTTCAATGTCGTAACGGTTCGGAAAGACCGCCGAGGGTAGCTGATTCCACAAACTGGTATATATATGGTATATGGTATATGATATATGGTAGAAATTTTATATATATTAAACCAATTCTCGTAAAGCTAAGTAGCAACGTATAGAGAGTTCTACGAGTGTTTCGATACCAACCTTACAGCCTTTATACCCTTGTCGGACATTTTTCCATTATCCGAACACACCACGCCCGAAGCGCTTGTTTGAGCACATCAAAAGCCTACCTTTTGTTATTGTATTCGAAGACTTGTGGAGTTGTTATGTGGTATACACTGAGCTTATACATCACGATATATGCAGACGAATACTTTGTCAAGAATGGCATATTATTTGTCTGTAGCATGAATGGGCCGGCTCACCCGGAGAAGTACCACACTCCCGCAGAAAACCGGCGTGTGAGTGGTTGTCTGTGGCTTGTCTACCGCGCTTCGTACGGTGAGCGGTCTGAGTTCCGGAGGCCTAACACTCCGATTCCCTCTTCCCCTTCCACTCCCACTCCCACGCCTAAGCACTGGCTATGGCATTGCGGATGTCTAGGGCGGCGTTATATATATATATATATATATATATATATATATATATACATATATATATGTATATATATATATATATATATATATATATACATATATATATGTATATATATATATATATATATATATATATATATATATATATATATATATATATATATATATATATATATATATATATGGATTCGGCGGAGGCGAGAGGAGATGGATCCCGCCGCTTAGCCAATTGGTCGTCGACAATTCTTCATCATCTTGATCTTAGTGATAGATAATTCAAATCGTCAGAATTTGTATGCTTTATAATACCCTCTTTAATGTCTCGATAATGAATATTTCTTCCACATCTTCCTCACGGGGGGCACGAGAGGACCAGGGGTGGGCGTATAGCCCGCGGTGGAAATAGAAAATATCTGGTCGGCGGAGCATGCGAGACGCGAAAGATATCCCGGCGTATTGTTTTGAAGAATCTCTCATAAGCCTCGACCGCGGAGCATCTTTTGTTTGCCGCGCCATCGATGCTGAAAGATTTATTAAATTCAGTTTTGAAAATAAGAAAAAGTCATTACTTAGATCAATAGACAAAAATTTTATTTTAGTTACTTTTTACAAAATAATGTCTATTAATTCTCATTCTTGTCCTGTTAAATATTTTATATATTTCTCCCATTTAAAAAATTAAATAATTAATTAAATTAATTTAAGGAATTAATATTTTAAAAACTGTATTAACATCAAGTCTTATCCACTGCAAGTTTAAAAAAATATATTTGAACTTAAATGGATGAACAAAAAGTATTTCAATCATTGAAAATTTCAACAACATATATTGAATAAATATTTATAGCAATAGTGTGAACTAACAGTAGGAATTGAAAAACAGTCTTAAACTTTGGAATGGTACAGCCACTTTGGACATCATTCCTAACAAATTAATTAGCTGTTTCCATGATATACCCTGGCCACCCAGGTCGCCGGATCTCACCCCAAGTGGTAGAACTACACAGCAGACGAGAATGGATGAATTTTTTGTCAAGAATGGCATATTATTTGACTGTAGAGTGAATGGGCTGGCTCGCCCAGGGAAGCATCACACTCTCTGAAAAAACCGTCGTCTGAGTGGTAGTTTAGCTACCGCGCTTCGTCCGGTGAGCGTTTGAGTTTCGGAAGCTCAATCACCCTCCCGCCCCTCCCTGCTTCCCCTCCCCTCCCATAATGACACCTTCCTTAAAAGCCGGCAATGCCTATGGCACTGCAGATGTCTATAGGCGGCGTTGCTTACTTTCCATCAGGTGATATGCCTGCTTGTTTGCCTTCCTATACCATAAAAAAACAATGTAAGAAATAAACATGTATGAGAGTGGCCAAATTCTCCTAATTTGGAAGAGATATACATATATGGACAGTCAAAAGTTTTACTTAGCTAAGATCCGCGACAAGCAAAACAATAACAGAAAATTAATAATGTGTGTTTTTTCGTTGGGTTTAGTGAATTTATTTGGAACTTAAACCAAAAACTTACCGAAAATCGGCCATCAATTCTCCAACCACTATACACAACACCAAACACACATGACTTTTCCATCTTGTAAACGACACGTGTTTCGCCCCAACACGAGGCATCTTCAGGTATAGTAGACTCTACGGAAGACAACCGAAAAGTTTGTCTTTTATTTAGTTTAAGTTTTTGGTTTAAGTTCCAAATAAATCCACTTAACCCAACTGAAAAACACACATTATTAATTTTCTGTTATTGTTTTGCTTGTCGCGGATCTTAGCTAAGTAAAACTTTTGACTGTCCATATAGTGATGGATTTCCGCAAAGTAACGCCTGACTCCATTAATAATCTTAGAGATATACATACCTATTAATACACACATACCTATTAATACCTATTAACACATACTGGAGAAGCTATGGAGAGAGCTATGCTCGGGGTTTCTCTGGTGGACAGAATTCGAAATGAAGAAATTCGCCGGAGAACCAAAGTCACCGACATAGCTCTTCAAGTAAGCAGACTGAAGTGGCAATTGGCTGGACACGTTTGTCGGAGAACCCACAATCGTTGGAGTAGACGAGTGCTGGAATGGAGACCGCGACTCGGCAAACGTAGTGTGGGACGCCCTCCCGCTAAATGGAGTGACGATCTGCACAAGGCAGCTGGCAGAGACTGGATGCGTGTAGCCGAATATCGGGCTAGGAGGCGGGCCTTGGGTGAGGCCTATGTCCAGCACTGGACTGCCGCGGGCTGATATTGATATTGATGATACATACTTATGGTATTGGTCTGTAACAGGCCTTTTATAGTGTATTAAAGCCACAGGAATGAAGTGTACACTTTCTGAGTCAAGAGTAGTGGGATCGATTCAGAATCAATATTCGTATGCCTACAGGCATTTATTCTAAGTATGGTTGATAGTCCCCTTTGTGTATTAATAATGTAAAGACTATGCATTATGGCATAGGAAGCTAAACGTGTTACCTGATACATGATAATATCTTTATTTTCAAAATGTTTACATGTTACAGGACACTAGATCCTGCTGAATCCTGGAAAACTAGGCTAGGCTATGAAAACAGTAGCGAAAAAAAATAAAAAGCATTAAATTATATACTAATGATAATAAAAAATAGATAATGTAAGATAATAAATTATTCACCGCCAATCCACGGTCTGCCGTGCCAATGGATGCGTGGCTAGGGGCGAGCCTAGTCGTAAGCGTGCCGATCGTCCCGGGGTCGGGCTCCCCCGGGGACTATGGTGCCTTACCTCAGCATGCAGGGCTCTGCTGGGGCTGACCTCCATCCTCCCTTGCGGCTCGTGGGATTCACTAAAGAAGAATTTAATATACCTAATTTGTCGAAAATGACGGCGACGTGGTTCGCCACCCGTCACGTCCTGATTCTCACGAGGGCGAAAAGCGACCAATGACGAGCCGTTTCGCTGCGATGAATGGCAGCGGATGGAGCTCTGTGGTCTCTTTCAACCCCTGCGGGGGATAGGTGTGAATATATATAAAAATAAAAATTATTAAAGATGTAATCTGTGTGTGTACAGATGTATGTGTTTGTGTGTGAATGTGGGTGTGTGTATATATGTGTGTCTATAAGGATTCTTTGGTATAAGATTTAATTTATCGTTTCGATAAACAACCTCTCCGTGTACTTCTCATTCAACTGATCTCTCCTCGGCTTATCTTACCTTACCTTACAGATAATGTTTGCGATAATATTCGCCGATACGTTTTTTGAGATATTGCGACAGTCGTGAGGTATTTACCATATATCAGTCAAGCAGTCTCCGAAGAACCACCAGTCGGGCCTTTTTTTAAACAAATTCTGACTTTTCATAAAGTAGTTCAGGGCTCCATTAACGCGATTACCAATTTTCACTCGCCTTTCGATTGAATCTTATATTCATGTATATATAACTAAGTTATTTTGAATTCATATTAGTTTCATTTATTAAACTTGTTACAAACAATTAATGTAACAATTAACATACCCCGGAAGCTTTTACCGCGGTCACGGTATTACGAAAGCGGATGAGTCTATCCCGGCCGCGGCGTCCAGGACAATAGAGGTTATAATATGATAATTTACTACGATTTCACCTATCATCGTTGCTCTACTAGCGACTTGTGTCATAAGCTTATAGCGGGCTTGCTTTTTAGGCCTCAAGTTTTTCATGTCTGCTTGAAATACAATCAATTTAAATTCAATACAATACTAGGAAAATATAAATATTTTTTTTTATTTTAATTATAATTTTTTATAAGTTTTACGGTCAACTCTAAAATCTCAAAGTTGTCCAGGAATAATTGTATCTAAAGCAATTTGCCGAGAAAACACCGAGAAAAAAGCCGATAGAAGGTTTCAATTAGCCGAGTAGGGTAATTTCGTTGAGTGTTTTTCGTCGACTACTTATATTATAGATAAACCCAGTTTGGGACGACCCTGGCTAGACGAATCGAAGATCGGAGTGACGATCTACGCAGAGCTTGCAGTAAATGCATGTATGTAGCCCAAGAATTTAAAAGTGGTAGAGCCATACTGCAGACAAATACTTTGTCGAGAATGGCATATTATTTGACTGTAGCATGAATAGGCCGGCTCGCTCGGGGAAGTACCCCACTCCCGCTGAAAATCGACGTCTGAATGGTCACTTAGCTACCGCGCTTCGTCCGATGAGTTCCGGAGGCCTTAATCTGAACTAAATATACTAACTTGAAACTAAACTTGGCAAACGTGGTGTGGGATGCGTCTTAGGTAGATGGTATGACTACCTACGCAGGGCGGATGAAACTGGATGCGTGAAATCGGAGTTTGGGTTAGGTGGCGCTTCTTATGGCAGGCTTATATCCAGCAATGGACTGCCGCAGGTTATTTTAATGATGATGATAACGATCCTCGATACATAGATTCCTGTGGTTTCCAATACCAAATTGGCTTGGAATACCGCTGAAAGTTGCTGTTTTCACATAGCTAGTGCTATTAAGTGAGAAGAAATTTCGATAAAAACTGAATAGCCAGATGATGGGGATAGAACTTAATTTTGATTTTTATTTTATATAAACATTTATTTTTGTTTATCTATTTGACAATCCTTAATAAATAAATAAACAAGATATGTTTAACCGACGACCGATTGGCTCAGTGGCGGGGCCCTCCGCCCGCGGAGTCAATGGTCGCGGGTTTGATTCCCGCATCGGAATAAATATTTATATGGATTTATAAATGTTTATTCCGAGTCTGGTAACCCCCCCAATCCGCATTTCCTTTCCTGCCCCTTCCTTTCTTCTCTATCCTTTCCCATCCTCTCCGAAAATGCACGGTCTGCCGTGCCAATGGATGCGTGGCTAGGGGCGAGCCTAGTTGCAAGCGTGCCGATCGTCCCGGGGTCGGGCTCCCAAGGGGACTATGGTGCCTTACCTCAGCATGCAGAGCTCTGCTGGGGCTGACCTCCATCCTCCCTTGCGGCTCGTGGGATTCACTAAGACAAATTTAATATACCTAATTTGTCGAAAATGACGGTGACGTGGTTCGCCACCCGTCACGTCCTGATTCTCACGAGGGCGAAAAGCGCCCAATGACGAGCCGTTTCGCTGCGATGAATGGCAGCGGATGGAGCTCTGTGGTCTCTGCCAACCCCTGCGGGGGGATAGGCGTGAATATATATAAAATATATATATATATATATATTTAATAGGTTTTGTAAGTTTCCAAACTTTCCACCTCTTTCTAAGATAATTTAAAAGAGAGATGGCTGTGGCAGCATTAATTAATGTATGGGTCCAACTTGAAGAGGTTATCTGGGGTCTGCTTTTGTTTTTTTTGTCCTTTCTCGTTCACTGTCAATAGAATTTTGCTTATCACTTGGACCACACGGGTGGTATAATTTAACGCATATGTATATATATGACTTAATAATGCATTTACACGATAGACAGACAACTAAATGCATTATATGGATATTTTATTATAATGAGCATAACAAAACGGTGACAGTTAAATTTGGTCCCGGTATTAACCATGGATCCCACTAACTAAAATTATCATAAACTGTCCACACAAAGAGGCTGTCGAGGGAAGCGTATGTAATGAGGCATTTCATTATTAACCCTTTGCTTTCCAAGCTTTTATCCACTGATTATTAGAAATTGGTTAGTCAATAGTTTCACATATTTTATTTTTTGACTAGCTGACCCGTTATGTTTGGCCTATATGCCAGGGGTTCCCAAAGTGTGCGCCGCAGGGAGCGAAAACCATCGTGAGGCGTGATACCCATTTGGATTTTGGCTTGCTAATTTTATTGCGGCCTGACTTTTTTTAATAGAAAGTTGCATCATTTACAAAAAGAAAAACGTTGAATACGTTTTTGTGTCAGCATGCCTCAGTGTCACTGATCACCTCCTCACTATAACGTGTCTGCCGTACTGATTCAGCGACACCCGGGATCTTTAAAGGGTTCTTCAAATAAAATTCATCAAAACGATATTAATTTATTCTTGCGCTTCTTTGTACATTTATATAATATATTATTCATACTTTTCACTTTACATTTTATATCTTAATATATAATATTTCAATTTTTATGCCAGAATGTCACCCACATATCTATCCAAAAGACGTCAGTCGAATTAATACTTTTTGTTGTATAACAATTTATTTCATTTTCATTTTTAATCTAAATATTACGAATGTGAAAAAAAGTAATATATTATTTTTTATAATAATAATAGGTTTTAATGCATTAGTGATACATTTATGAATGTATCACTACAGTACCAAGTAACTTATTGTTTTTTATAAATATAAATATAAATCGCAGCTTCGTATAGTATCCACTATATGAAGCTGCGATTTATTTTTGTTTATCTACTTTTTTAATTTTTGTGTCCATCTACCTACTATCAGTGTACCCCAGTATTTCAACTAGTTGAGCGTCGAAACAAAATTCTAAATCTGTAAGTACGCTCAGGACTGAAAAAGTTTGAGAACCCTACTCAACGCGTTCCCAAAACCATTCATCCAATTGTGATAAAACCGGTGAGTTGTTTTCCGTACATTCATTTTTTGTTCAATTTTTTTAAAACACTTTTTTTATCGCCAGTAAAATAACAAATCATTACTCATAATAAATAAAACAATAATTGTTTTTCCTTAATTTCAAAAAGCAATAAAGCACGCCACACTATCACAAACAAATGATCTATAGGGGATCGAATTTAACAATATCTGCAAACGAATGCATCGCAAACAATGACACCCGTTCACAGATCCGTTCAGAATGGCATTCCATTCATTTGCTGGCAACCGTTCATTCATTCGCCGGAGCGCTATACAAAAATCATTTTCCGATATTTATTGTTTCGCGGAAATTGAAATAAATTTAATACCTTCAAATAAAAACGTCAACAATTTAAAAAATGGACACTCTATTTTTATCTTCAGTTATATTTTCTATCTTCTGTTTGAGATCACTTCAATCGACACAAGACAATACCCTCTAAAGTACTATATGTCGTCGTATTAGAATTAATATCACATAATATATATTTAGTTTTTTTATGCATAATTTTCAATTCATTTAATTTTTTTTCCCTTCCACGATCCACATACTTAATATGCATCTGTATGTACATATTTATCTCAATGCGGAAATCGAACCCGCCACCATTGACTCCAAAAGCGATTTCTTAAGACAATTCGGTCCGCTTATTTATTTATTTAATTTTTATTTGAAAAACTTGAGCTAAATACAATAACAAACTAACACATACAACACTCATTCATTCGACATTCATTCGTTGCCATGACAACAGGTAAACAAGCTATGGTTACCATTACCAACAGATAAGCCTCAGTTACGAGAGTCAGAGAGATATCCTGAATCAGAACGGTTCGACGTCGACAATATCTTTCTTCCTCTTCTTCTCCCATCACTGTTCCCGTTATTTGGAGTCGGGTGGACACTATCGTTGAAATTAAAAAAAAAACTGACGTCTTAACATTGCTCTCTACTTTCATTAAAATATAAAAAGTGGTCTCATTTAAATCTAATCGAATTGAGATCGGTTCCCCAGCTTCTTAGTTTACAAAAAAGGATTACGAATGGAATGAAATAAAAGTACCCGGAAGACGTCCATCAAATTATCATTAAGATGTTATAGACGCGTGAGGAGGGAACGAGAGGGACGCGCGTCGAGAGTAAAAAGGAATCCTGTATACCGGGAATCGAATCCCATATGGCCTGTTTAACTTTGATTAATTCTTTTGTAGCGAGCACTGCAAGTGTGTTTACGTTGAATTTATTTATCAATATTTCATTTTGTCAACGGTAATTACGTTAATTCGGTATTTTGTGAAATTTCTATAAAAACGAATTATTAATATAATAAGTAATATAAAAAAATTCCTGTTCAGTTCAACAAATATAAATTTTATTTTAGTAACTTTTTCTTAAATAATGACAATTAATATAAAGAATTATTTCTTCTACCATATAATCCTAAAATTAATTAATTAAATTTAATTAATGAATTAATATTTGAATAAACTGTATTAAAATTAAGTGTCATTCGCTACAACTTAAAAAAATGTACTTGGACTTGAGTGGATGATTGGATTCGAAGATGTTAATGCTGGTAGCCTATTGGCTTTAACAGCTTTATCGTATTCAGGGCCCGCGGGCTTCCAGCCCGCGGGCAAGTAAAATATAATTGGGAATCTGCGCAAATCGCAGACTCCATCGGCCTGACGCCGTGTCGGAGGCACACATATGTGTGTGTGCTGATTTTAAACTCGTCATGATTCTACGTTAAACATGTAGGGGAGGATTGAACTTTAGTAACTATAGTCCCTATTAGTCCCATAGACCCTAAGGTCTAGGGGGTGAGAACCGACCGGGTACGTGAGAGAATCTCGTGTAAGCGGCCGGTGTAGAAGTGTTCCCTACTCTACGTGCTCGGCTAGAGCCGGGGTGCGTATGAGTGTTGGTGTCGTGAGTGGATCCGAACGACGCTGTTTCGTCGTCCGGATCGTGTAATACGTTACGCGGGCGTCGTCTTTTCGGGCGCGCGTTTAAATCGGGTGAATAATTTACCGATTGTACCACCAGTGGATTCGGATGGGATTCGGATCTCTCAAAATGTTTCTTAGAGAGTGTTTTAAAGTGTTGTTTGACGCTCGGCAAGTTAAGGTCGCAGTGGAGGTCGATATTGCGCTGGAACCACTGAGCACCGGTGGCTCGACGAATGAAGCGATTTTGTATCACTTGAAGTTTATTTATTTTTCTTTTATGCACGTGCGCAAAGGCGACACTTGCGTAGGAAATTATTGGCCGGACGCATGTTTTGTAAAGAAGCAGCTTGTGTCTGAGGGACAGTTTGCTGCGGGCGTTAATTAAAGGGTGAAGACGACCTAAGACGAAGGCCGCTTTGGATCGAGCGTTTTGAATGTGTTTAGTAAAATTCAGGTGATTGTCGAGGGTGACGCCTAAATATTTGACAGACTTTTTCCACGGGATAGGTCTGCCAAAGAGAGTGATATCTAAGAGTCGGCCGCCTCGTTTGTGGGAGTCTCTACTGGTGCCCCTTGAGAAGTAAATTGCTTCACTTTTCTCGGGATTTACCTCGATTCTCCATTTTCGGAACCATTCACCAAGAGTAGTGGCCGCGGTTTGGAGCCGTTTCGACACGCGGTATTTGACCCTATCAGAAGTATAGAGGGCGGTGTCGTCCGCAAATAGGGCGAGCGACACGTTCGCGTGCTTGGGAATGTCGGCGGTGTAAAGTGAGAACAGAAGTGGCGAGAGGCAGGATCCCTGCGGGACCCCCGCCCTAAGGGGGCGGGGGGAGGAGCGCGTTCCTTCGACGCGGAAGCGGAAAGTTCGATTCCTAAGGAATTCTCGTATGATGTGAACGAGTCCATCGGGCACACTCATGTGGTATAGTTTATATAACAAACCGTTGTGCCAGACCTTGTCGAAGGCTTTAGCCACGTCGAAGAAAAGCGCTCCTGTATTGATTGGTCTACGCTGGGATGTACCTTCAAGAATGTGTTCAGTTAAGCGAAGGACCTGCTGGGGACAGGAATGGAGTTCTCTAAACCCGAATTGCTCGTTTGGGATGAGGTTATTGGACTCGGCGTAGGCTTTGAGCCGGCTCAAAACGACACGCTCGTAGATTTTCCCCAGGGTATTGAGGAGGCTAATCGGTCTGTAACTATCTGGTAGGTTACGGGGCTTATTTGGTTTAGGGATGCCGATGACGTCGGCTTCTTTCCATGCGTCCGGGAACGATCTGGTCGTGAGAAGCACGTTAAAAATATTCACTATAATCGTAAGTAGCGGTAAGGTCAACAGTTTAACTACCCGCATGCTAATACCGTCAGCGCCCGGGGCCGTGCGGCTTTTACAGTTCTTTATGATGTTTTTAACTTCGTCGAGTGAGATCGATGTCAGTGGTTCGTCCGCTGGTGGTACTGAGTTCCGACGCGCGACTTCGTCGTCCACGTGCGAGATGTGGACATGATCGAATGATTTGGTGGAGAGGGTGCACTGGGCCTCTAGACTGTCAGCTAAGCATTCTGCCTTCTCCAAGTCATCGAACGCGTGAGTGGATGATTAAAAGGTATTTCATTAACGATAAAAAATTTGAACAATATATATATAAATATATAGTGAGATTGTGAGTTATTAGTAGGAATTGAAATACAGATATAAACATATTATATTTTTATTAGAGAATGTTGTAATCACTGACCCTAATCTGCAACATCAAGGGTATTGCAAACACGTTGCTTACCTTGAGGTAAGATTATTAATGGAGTCAGGCGTTACTTTGCGGAAATCCATCACTATATGGACAGTCAAAAGTTTTACTTAGCTAAGATCCGCGACAAGCAAAACAATAACAGAAAATTAATAATGTGTGTTTTTTCCGTTGGGTTTAGTGGATTTATTTGGAACTTAAACCAAAAACTTACCGAAAATCGGCCATCAACTCTCCACCCACTAACCACTATACACAACACCAAACACACATTATCACTTTTCCATCTTGTAAACGACACGTGTTTCGCCCCAACACGACGCATCTTCAGGTATAGTAGACTCTACGGTAGACAACCGAAAAGTCGTCTACCGTAGAGTCTACTATATATAGGAAGGGAAGAAGAAAGTATAGGCTGAGGAAAGGAAATTCGGTACTTTATTCTTCCTTCACTATCTTCCAGGGTGACACCCTTGCTCGTTTGCTTATATTTTTCATAAACATTAAATTGTTTTGTATTTTTTTTAAATAAAATAATTATATATTTGTATTAAAACATTTTTAATATAAAGATATAGTTACAGTGCAGTTGTGAAAGACGGTACGTATCAAATGTAATAATAATCAAAGCACCCCATTATTAATTAGTCGTTCTGTTAATAGTCATAAATGATTAAGATAACCGCGACATTAAGTCACGCTGCAGCAATTATTTCCAGATTTAATACATGTACTAACGAACAACCCTAATCTGATCGCTCGTTAAACTGACTCTGACAAATGATACGGGTCTATCTACGAATCTAGAAGCTTCGGCGTCATTTCAGACGAGACCGTTGCCTCTTAGTCCTTGTCTCATTTAATGTATATTGTTGGGGTGTTTTTAATTCCTCATTATATTAGAACTCGACTTGTCTCTCGACTAATTGTCCACTTTTCTTTTTAATGAACTATATTATTTGAAAAATAACGTAGTAGTTTTATTATGGCGAATGCTATGTGTTTAATCTCCTCCCGGCCGCACAGTTCCACCATCACCATCACAAAAATAGGTTCCGTCCCAATCACCTAGATGATTGGTAGTCAACCACAATTTACCACCTGTGGTGTTCCCTTGTGATAACGACATGGGGGTATTCAAGAAAAGAGCGTATGTGTTCGTTAAAAGCCAGCAACCCATCTGCGACGCCTCCGACGGTGCGAATCGCTTACCAATAGGTGACCAGCATCTTCTACTCGAGCATTAAATAAATTCTACTTGAGGATAATAAATCTACGATCCCTAATAGATCCGCAAAGGTTGGGGATTGCGGTAAAACCCTCAATTTTGAGGAAAGCTAATGTCCAGTAATGGACTGAAGAAAAAATAAGCAAAATAAAAGAACGAAAATCTCAATATTTGAGTGCGTCCTATGGTCCGAAAGTGTATTAAAATATATTTTTTAATAAATTTGAGGTACGCCTAATAGTCCGAAAATTTGGCAAACCACTGAAAGTGGTGATTTACCTACACTCTTTGTCTGAAGATCGTCGATACCTAGTATTAGGCCTGTAATCGTGTGCGTAATGCGTAATGCGCTTATGTAGGATTCATTTATTACTTCTATAAATTTTAAAAATTTTTACCCTATTTTTGGACTATAGCATGCACTTTTGTTACAATGAAAAATGGACTCAAATTTAAACCGCGTCTTATGGAAAGCAATAAGAAAAATCGAAAGTGAAAACTTCTATAGCCGCGTTACACGACTCTTGGTAGGGAAAAAATCTATAGTGTCGCATCAGCAACATGCTAATGCTTAAAGTATATATAATTAAAATATTACGATTAGTTATATATTATTTATTTATTAAAAAAATATTATTGTTATTTATTATGTATATATTATTAGGACTTCAATTTTTATTTACTTATACAATTTATATAATATTACAAATAATTTGAAATTTCAAAATACAGTTTTAAATTTTCACTTCTGTCGTCAGTCCTCATGAGTGCCTCCGATTTTTTTTTTGAAATCATCTTACAAACTTCAAATGCATCTAATCGCCCAGTGTGTCTTGAGGTACGAAAAATACGGTGTATCATCTTTAAATCTTATATAAAAATTTAATTCTAATCCATCGAATATTTTTATGGTAGATTCACAATATATTTCCTCGTTAGTTCGCCAGAAAATTGTTCAACCGTAAATACAAAGTAAATTATTGCCTTTTTGTGCTCCACTGGATTTTATTTCGCATATTTTCCAATTTTATATCCACAAAATATTATTATATTATAAAATTTTTCGTCTACAAAGCGGACTTTGTTGCGAATCTTGGTCATATACGATTGTCCTTTTCTAACCTACATATATCCTATTATTTTAACACACTGTAACTTGTACCTTTGTCTCCAATGAAATGAAAATAAAATATGTGTTACTTTTTTTCTTTGATGGCAATTAGTTAAAACTATTATGCCAGTGTCAAGTAAAATAGAATAATATCGAATCTCTTGAAATGTCTAGACAGCTTGTCACGTTACGTGTTGATAAAATGGTAGCTACCAAACTCTTCTATGGACTTTTTCAGTCAATTTAATAAGTCAGAATACACAGAAGTCAGTAAGTCAGAATCACTTCACTTATAAGTCTTAATCGAACTATAGTGTATTATACGCCATCACAATTAAACAATATAACTGATAATAATATAAGATCATGAAAATGAAACACGGCGACGTGGTTCGCCACCGTTTAACACAGAGAAGAAAAACCACAAAAAACCTTAAATGTGCCATACAGCACAGAGGCATCTTCAGGTATAGTAGACTCTACGGAAGACAACCGAAAAGTGTTTTCTGTTATTGTTTTGCTTGTCGCGGATCTTAGCTAAGTAAAACTTTGACTGTCCATATAGGATTTCCGCAAAGTAACGCCTGACTCCATTAATAATCTATAAGAGCAGCAAAATAGCAATAAAATAAACAACTCAATTAATATATAATTAAAAAGACCTATCAAACAGGTCGTACAATTAAACCAACTTCTAAGAGTGGGGGCCTCTTTTCCACTCTGGGCCTCTTATGGACTAAGTTCAGCACTGAGTGTCATAGGGAACTTCCAATTTACCCTTAAAACAACGAGAATAGATTCCAAGCTAACACTGTATCTAAGTTACTTAGTTAAAGTTGAAGTTACTTCTGGACTACTGTCTAAGAGCTGTCCACAGCCAGGCGACGGGCTCTGTAACTCTAAAACAATTACCTAGGCGCAGACAGGGTGCCAACTTTCTGTTTGTTAGCTAACTATGGTAACTTTGTCTAGGATAGAGATTCTCAACGTTTATTTTATTGCGTGAAAATGTATCTTCTAAATATAATATTTAAAAATTTGCCAGCATACTTAAAATATTTTTTTATATATTCACGCCTATCCCCCGCAGGGGTTGGCAGAGACCACAGAGCTTCATCCGTTACCATTCATCGCAGCGAAACGGCTCTCCATTAGTCGCTTTTCGCCCTCGTGAGAATCAGGACGTGACGGGTGGCGAAACACGTCGCCGTCATTTTCAACTAAAAAATTAGGTATATTAAATTCATATTAATGAATCCCACGAGCCGCAAGGGAGGATGGAAGTTAGGCCCAGCAAAGCCCCGCATGGTGAGATAAAGCACCATAGTACCCGGGGGGGCCGATCCCGGGACGGTCGGCACCCTTCCGACTAGGCTCGCCCCTAGCCAAGCATCCATTGGCACGGTAGACCATGGATTGGCGGAGAGGAAGGGAAAGGATAGAAAATAAAGGGAAGGGCAGGAAAGGAAATGCGGATTGAGGGGGGTTACCAGACTCGGAATAAATATTTATAAATCGATATATGTATATGTTTATTCCGATGGGGGAATCGAATCCGCGACCATTAACTCGGCGGGTGGAGGGCCCCGCTACTGAGCCAATCGGTCGTCACTGAGTCAATATAAAATAAAATAATTTTAATAAAAGTACGTTGCTATGCTTTGTGTAAAATGTTCACACGATACAACAAAATATGTCCCCCGTAAACTAAAACGCCTTTAAGAAATGTGTAGGCTTATTTCTTGAAGGTTCAAATGTGGTATCGGTTCGAAATTACCGCTGATGGTAGCTAATTCCACAGAGTTAGTGGTGGTTTGGAAGGCAGTTACGGCGAAAACGGAGCGTGCTATATCACCAACCATCAAGATGATGAAAATTAAGCTACAACTTTCAACTTGTCCACAGCTGGATATGGGCCTTGACTCTAGAAGCGGTATCTTCCCTGTTAATATTTGTAACATCGCCATTTATTTACTCTATATATTTATTTCACACCCTATATATGTTCCACAACCAATTGTCTCAGTGGCGGGACTGCAGCCAATGGTCGCGGATTCGATCCCCACATCAGTATAAATATATGTATGGCCTACAAATACTTATTCTTAGTTCGGTTACGACGCCGATCCGCATCCGAGAGTGGTGGGTCAATGTTTGTTCCTCTACAAGAATCCATATGTATAATATATTATTTACAATTATTGAGCCTTTATTGCTAATACTATTTTTTGTGTCCTGTGACACAGACCTCTTTTCATATTTTCGTTTCTTTGTAGTGTTCTGGTAATTTCTTGTTTTTTTATAATGTATAATATATATTCTGTGAAAAAAAAAAGAACACAATTCTATTATTAAATGGCAAATGCAAGCTGCCAGTTATCCCTCATGTGAGGGTCCTTTTTTTTTTTTT